>OENT01000020.1:0-376350 GCA_900239685.1 Rotaria macrura
TTACGAGAAAAGATAATCATGGACAGGATTTGCAAACTAGTGATCGAGAGAAGTTTTGGACCACCCTATGTAATGTCAAACAATAATTCCGTTATGGACCAGGAAACGCCAGGATCTTCGCGCTGGAAATGACAGGATCTGGGTACAGGAAACGAGGAAATCCTGCGCCACGAAATGGCAGGATCCTGATACCCGAAACTGCAGGCATTTTTTCCCCTGTCCTTCTGTTGATTCCCTCATCTGTCAGGCAGGAAACGACGGGAGCTCTCCAGAAAAATCCGTAGTCTTTCCGGACGGAATACTGCTTCCACGTTTCTGGAGGATCGGTCCCGGATTTCTCGACTTGAGTGCGACCGTACATCGCCATGTCGTATATGGAGGAAAAAACGATCGTTAACGGTTCTCGTGTACTAAATGTGTCTACTTATTCTGTTTTACACCAAGATTTCTATATATTCGAATTTTTTTGTATGTACTTGATAGTAGTACTGGATCATGTAAAGTGGTAAAATAAGAAAGCGTACGATCTCAAGTGAAGCATATAATGTGGTCTACAGTCATATGTGAAATCATAATTGTCGACCAGGAAACAGAAAATATGGTAAATAAACATGCCACTGGTGATCTCAGGTGAGAAAATCATGCAAAGATGATATTAGTTCTACCAAGATTAGTTGGCAATCAAAAACCGTAAGATCAGTATTGTATGAGGATTTATCCAAAATTCTTCCATAAAATTATACAAAACCATTGTATGCAAGCGACATGGTATACATTGATAGCTGCAATTTTTGGTGTTAGTTTTAATTGTGAAAACCTCAGCTTTCTATCTTTTTCGAAAAGAAAGTTATACTCAAAATACTCTTCTGGCGAAAAAGGGCTATTTTCTTCATGTTCTAGCGGACATTCCGGTTTCGAAAAGTTTCGTGTAGCTGGAGGGTGTGCCACAGAACTTTTATTTTAGTCTCCAATGAAAGAATGTAGTGAGTTCTATACATTTCATAAGAAAAAATGGATGCAGATTCTCAACATCTTGTTGAATAAAAGGTGTTTCAGGAATTTTCTGTTATCGAGACGAGCTAAAATCGATGGAAATCACTTCCTACAGGTTATTTTTAGGATAGGATCTCAATTTCTTATATAGACAATTGCGTGAGAACACTGCCGTGAGGTAACTAGAAAACTCATCAAGTTTTTGGAAGTTGTTATATGGTTTTTGTGCTAAAAGCATTGCTACGATTGCAGCCGATTATAACTTCTGCTTTTTATGTTCAATTTTCTTACGCGTTCACGGAATCATGTCAAATCACGTATCTCAGTGATATCGTCATCCAACAACTCACGTACGCAATTGTAAGCTTGAAGTAAAATTACCACCCACGACTGATAGAAAAATATCAAAAGTTCTGGCTAACTCGATTGATAAGAATATTTCAAATAGATGAAACGATTCAACATTTAGCTCTTTGCTGAGTAAAGTCTTTCAAGTGGACACTTTCATGCCCATGAAAATTTAAGGGTGCTGAGCATGAATACATATATGAAAAAAGTTATAATAATGCCAGAAACAGTAACCGGTAAGTCTATCGAAATGTAGTCGGCGTTTGTCATTTTTGTAAATATCGAATTTTAATTTAGCAAACATTGGCATCGCAGAAAACCTAGGTGGTCTTGAGGATATTAATATGTAGAATGTGATTTCCATCGATTTTAGCTCGTGTTGATAACAGAAAAATACTTAAAAACCGTCTGGTTTTCCGAAACCCTATTATCAAGATGTTGGGAATCTGCATTCGGTTTTTTACTGAAATGTATAGAACTCACTTCACTCTTTCATTGACAACTAAAATGAAGGTTCTTTAACACACCCTCCAGCTACACGAAGCTTTTCGAAACACTAATACCGGTGAGAAAATGAGAAAAAAAACTTTTTCTGCTGGAAGAGTAATTTGAATGTAACTGTTTTTCGAAAAACATAAAGAGCTGTGGTTTTCGCTATTGAAACTAGCGCCCAAAACTGCAGCTATCAACGTATGTTACGCAGTTTGCAAAAAACGTTGATTTAATGATAGTGTAAGCCGTGTGGATTGACCCATGCCTTATGAACTGGTCGAACAATGAAGATTTCAATATAGCTTGCCATCGAACTTTCGCTTCGAAAGTTTTCTGGATCTGTTTCTAAGAATACTCTGGAGAGCACCGTAATATAAGCATAGATTTGCTTCATATCAAATATTTCGATTTTCTGTCTTATCTAGTTTATCACCAACTCTGTGCATCTACTTAAGTGAGGAATACGGTTACAATCAACATAATTATTAATTTTAAATTCATTTGAACGAAATTCTGTATGTTTTTATAGGGATTAATGCAATTTTGCAATACTGATTAATACATATTTTGTTTAATTGTCATATGTCATAAATTACACACTCAAAATACACACAAAGGTATAAAATAACAAAACAAATATTATTAGACTATTTTGTCGAAATTTTTCTTTTGACATAACGATTTTTTACTTGTTCGACACATTTGTGTGCAAGGAGAAGCATGCTAGATGTGAGTAAATAAAAAATAGCAGAGTACGCAATCGTATTTTCAGGCATTTTATGCTTAAACCAATTTGAAGCCATTCCTAGTATTAATACGAAGCAGGATACAGTAAAAAGAACGACACCAGATGTGGCATGATAAATGCGAAGTTGTGCATAAGTAAGTCCTACAGGACGTACAAATCGTTGAAGAACAGTAAGGAAGAGACCAGCAAATGCTTGTAATAGTGTCCATAGAAAAACAATAAATCCAATCAAACCGTGCCTACGATAAAACAAAAGTATGAAAGTCATTAACTGATAGACAGCATTTTCATGTACCAGCTTGTAAAATGTGGTTTGTTTCCTTGCTGTTTTCTTAAATAGATTGCTGTAAAAGCAATAGTAGCGCAAATCGCAGAACCAGCTTGTAAAAGTGAATGAATGAAAATTTGTTTTCTTCGCGCCAATGGTGGAGATCGAGATGTCTCTTCTGGCGAAAAGATATGTATCGCTTGAAACATACAACCGAGATACTAAAACAATAAAAGATATTATTTATCTAAATTTTTCTCGACTACCATGAATGCATTGTCTTACGCTTATAGCCATTAGTGACGGATGTAGTTTAAAAAGACCGTCCTCCCATATTGACAACATAACAAATAGAAATACCAGTACGGTAGAAACACAAATAGCCACTGTATTCATCCTAAATATACAGTTAAGTGAAATTTCTAGATTAAATACATTTGAGGGAAAATGTAAACAAGGAATGTTGACAAATGTATTTATATATATATATATATATATGTATATATTAATAAAAGCAATAATAAAAAAGCACGAGAAATCAACGAGTAAGTCATTTCATATGAAAAAAAATGAAGAACCAAAGAATAAGTTTGCTTCGACATTGATGCACAGTGGTTGTTCAAGAGAAGCAAACGAAAGAAAAATAAGAATAAGAACAGACAAAAATGAAATATGCGTTCGTACTGCATTGTAAAGGCGGTGTAAAAATTAGTTGAATTTCTTTAAAAATTCTTCAGCACACATTCGTGCACGTGAACTAACAGCCAATTTCATTTCACTAATTTCTTTATCGATTTCCTCAAGAAAATAAATGATAAAATCAACTAAACGATGTTTATACATTGTTTCGGCGTGGAAATTGGTTATTAAAAAACTGATATCATATTCCTAGAAAGATATGATTGATAATAAATAGAGTACAACACAATAACATAGTTTAACATACAGGAATTGGTTTTCGGCGAAGTATATGAAAATCATCAGCACGTTGCATCATAAAACGCATTAATCGTTTGCATAAAATTTTCTCAAGATCATCTGCCTAGTTAGATAAAAAGTCAACAAAGTGAAAACTCAGTTTGTTTTCATGAAGTTTTGCATTTTACTTGTTTAACACCAATACTAATGCGGACGGAATTAACTGAACCTTCGATAAGGATTCGCTCGTTTTGATTGCGACTAATTACTACCGGATTAAGCAACAATTGTTTTGAAGATCTAATTATGAAAAATATAGATACCGTTATGATTTGGAAAAAACGCGAGAACACGTACTTGACTTCAACTTCAGGTTTATTATGGCGTTCAACAACTTGCGATTCGAAATTTTCGATGCAAAATGCTGCTTGAAGTGTTGCTCGAATAGCATCAAGATATGGCTTATGTGCAGATGTCTGAATGCAATAATAAATTAGTAATATGATCAAATAACTGAGAAAAAGTTCAACTTACTCTTGGGGGGACCGGTTGAGTCATATTTGGATATGAAGAGAAAGAAAATAAGATAAATAAAGATAGTAGACAAGAAAAACCACAAACGGATGGATGATAAACAAATGAACAAAAAGTGGACAAGTGATTAGGTAAATGATGCCAAACAGAACACAATGATTCGTTCGTTCTTCAATAACACTATATCCAAACATTTTATCCTCCGACTTATCACTGATCTATAGTGGCATCTATCGGTGCATTGAAAACAAATAATAGTTTTTCCACGTCTCAGAGGATTTTAATTGCTTCAAAAATTACTAGATAATGATTCTATCTTTGAAACAAAGCGTTCTACCTTAAAAGTAAAGCTCTAGATAAACTGAAGCGTCTCGTAATTATTAGAATATAGTGAAACTCGAACTTCATAGAACTAGTCATAAAACAAAATACCAAAAATGTGAAGGAGAATCTTTCAAATGTGATTAGTTCATGAATAATAATGCTTTTGTGTATAATATTCCAATACACTGTCGTCCATAGTGCATACGAGCACATATATCCCAATTTTAGTTAACTACATTTAGACTAGAAAAATACCAGAGTATTAATATTATGTGTGTCTTCACTAGATACTCGATACTGAAGACAGTATGTCTATGATCATACAAACACGGGCAGTAATATATTTTTACAGAAGACGAAAAACGAAGATGATGAATAATAGGGTTGGATCCAATTGTTTTCAGATGAATATCATTGTCAATGTATGACGAAACGAACAAACCAACGTTGAAGGTTATGATGTCTTAATCTTCTGATGGGAAGAATATCGTTCTAGAAAATAGAATCGATGGAAAACTAGAAATTTAGACTTATTCTCATCGTTATTACGTTTGATATCGAACTTAAATCACTAACTCGTGTAGATTAGACACATGAGATAAATTTTTACTCTTGTCATTGTTTGGCATCAAATTTTGCTTCGAAGAAATCGATCATTTCTTTTTCATATTACACAAACTACCATACATGGTAAATAATATAACGTATTGCAAAAATTTAATGCATTGATGTAGAGCGACATCTCGACTAGCAGAGTTTTATGTATTTATTGACCAACAAACTAATATATTGAACCACTAATAAACTACAAACTTTTTCTTCTTATTTTCTATTCGATCGAAAATTTTCGTCTGATATCGTTATCGTTTCTCTTGATTTCAGATTTGTATTCTTGCGCAAACTATTACCACATTTTGCGCACCGATTAAGTTAAAGAATGGTATGAATATTGTGAATTTGTTCATTTTTTTCAATATTTTAAAAAAATTTCTTTTTTTATTAGTCGAATCTTTACGTACTCTATGAACATGCATCCGGTTATGCATTGTTTCGTATTCGAGAATTCGAGGAGATTGGTATGAATTTACCGCAAGTCGAAGAAAGTGTAGTTGATTTATCGAAATTTGCGACGGTTGTGAAACTTGTTGCATTTTACCCATTTCAATCGGGTGTCAATGCACTGGATAATATAAATGCAGTGTCCGAAGGTTAGTTCTCAATTGATCCTTCTAAGAAAAATCGAAAGGAATTAATATCTTCAGGCTTGGTTCATGATGATCTCCGTGCATTTCTCGATACAAATTTACCAAAAGAAAAGAAACGTGCTAAAATGATTCTTGGTGTTGCCGATTCTCGTATTGCATCAACTATCAATGAACTTTTTTCAATTGCATGTCAACATACTGGTGTCGTTCCTGAACTTCTACGAGGTAAGTTTTTTCATAAGACGCATGTTAATTATTGAATCTTATAAATTTCGATTCAAAGGTCTTCGACTTCATTTTCCTAACTTGGTTAAAGGTCTGACGGATCAAAACCAAAATAAAGCTCAGCTTGGTCTAGGTCACGCATATTCACGTGCCAAAGTTAAGTTTAATGTAAATCGTGTCGATAATATGATTATTCAATCGATTGCTTTACTCGATCAGCTTGATAAAGATATAAATACTTTTTCCATGCGTATTCGGTGAGAATATTTTTGATTTTTTTCTTTTTCTCGAAATTCTATTCTGCTTTTTGGACTTATTAGAGAATGGTATGGTTATCATTTTCCGGAATTAATTAAAATTGTTCCTGACAACTATACATATGCACGTGTTGTTCATTTAATTAAAAATCGAAAAGAATTTACCGGCGATAGCGAAGAAGAATTAGAAGCGATTACTATGGATAGTGGAAAAACAGCAGCAGTTTTCGAAGCTATGAAAACAACTATCGGTTGGTTTGATATGATGTTTTTCTGTTGACTTATTTTTTAATTTTCTTAAAGGTATGGATATTTCACCAATCGATCTTATCAATATTGAAGCATTCTCTATTCGAGTAATTCATTTATTTGAATATCGTAAAAGTTTACAAGAAGTAGGTCCATATTAATCCATTTTTTTCTGTTTTGAAATTTCATTTCCTATGATTGTAGTACTTACGAAGTAAAATGGGTCAAGTAGCACCGAATTTGGCCAATCTTATCGGTGAACAGGTAAATATTAGAATCCAATATAGTGAATACTCTAGAATATATTATCTTCGGGAAAATCAAATATCGAACTCATAACTAAATATGCAAACATAAATATTCGATATTGCTAATGTAGAATTCAACAATAGTGAAACAAGATACTCAAAAATCTTAAATGACTTCCATCATTGAATTCCAGTACACGCATAGAATTCTTTCATCATTTATTATCTATTAGAAGATAAAGCAACAAAGGACGAAGATGGTATAAGCATACGTTGTGAAATTGAATGGCAACTCTTGATAAAAAGCATTGTGAAATATTCTCGAAACAACGTATAAAGTAATATCTTCACGTGGAAATATAGATTTCGTTCAATTTTTTCGAGTTTGATGGAATTTAACCACGAATACAATTAATCAAAGTTTAATGGACGAGACGACATGTGATAGAAAAATATGAAACATGGACCTAATTAATAGACAACAAGTACTCATGAAATCTTCATAGTACAATGAAAAATATTCTAGCCGTAAAAGTTCTCAATTTACATGCATCATCCTTTTTCGTATGAGGATTAATGAAAAAATTCTTGAGTATGAGAGGATTAGTCATCACTTCGTCTACTATCTAGTGTTGTCTTACAGGAAAAATTTGAAAATATTTATGATTCTTTCGAACGTAATTATGGATACGCTTCTTAGGTTGGTGCTCGTCTTATTGCTCATGCGGGAAGTTTAACGAATTTGGCTAAATATCCAGCATCGACAATTCAAATATTAGGTGCTGAAAAAGCTCTCTTTCGGTAAGACAACATTATTTGTGTTTCTTTAATCAAGCGAAAGAAACAACAAATATTTTGTTTTTGAAATCTGTTCATAGAGCATTGAAAACCAAAGGTAACACACCTAAGTATGGTCTCATCTATCATTCGTCACATATTGGTAAAGCAAGTACACAAAATAAAGGTCGTATATCACGTTATCTTGCTAACAAATGTGCAATTGCATCAAGAATTGATTGTTTTTCGGGTTGGTTCACTCGTTTTCTTGTCTAAAATCTGTATGATAATTTTCATTATTTTTAATTTTCTATCTAAAAGAAATTCCAACTTCTATATTTGGTGATCGTTTAAAACAACAAGTAACTGATCGATTAAAATTTTATGATAGTGGAGAACTACCAGCTAAAAATGTCGACGTCATGCAATTAGCATTGCAAGAAGCAGAAGTTGAGCGTGAAGAAATTTTACTTAAAGAAAAGAAACGAAAGAAAAAAGAAAAGAAACGCCGTAAAGAAGCTGAAGCCGAAGCTGAAGCCGCAAACAATAATCATCATAGCAATGGAATAACGCCACTTGAAGAAGCGGTTAACAGAATGGAAGTTGCTTAAAGTTCTTTCTTGTTTGTTTTTTGTTTACTTCCGCTATGTTATTATTTGTTTCGACAAATAAAAACTTCTTGTTACAAAAAAACAATAACTGTTAAGTACAACTTTGTTTTCCTTTGTTGTAGATTAGATAAAGGACTAAAGTATAATGACATCAAGAAAACAAACGCCCAGTGATTTCTTGAAACAAATTATTGGTCGGCCAGTTGTTGTTAAACTTAACAGTGGCATTGGTAAGAAAGAAATTTCTCTTAAAATAAGATCATAGAATAAATTATAACACGAGGATTAATATAGTTAGGTAGATTATGTAACTATGAGTGTATCGTTTTTCTCTACCTTGATCAATGCTCTTTGATTCATAAATCTCGTGAATTTTTATATTGAAATATGTTGATCCTTCTTAAATAACCTTTCTTGCAAAACGCTTCAATGAGAATAGTTAAAAATAGACGACAGTTGTAAATTGCTTACAAAGATTAAGACAAGTAATTAAATAAATTATACACCTGTGAATTCTTCTCCGTTTCTAAATCGGCGTCAAAGCACGTCCATTCGTTGACAGTCTTAAATTTTATGATTCTTTGGTTGTTAGAAAAATCGTTATGGTAGCCAAGTAAATGAAAACAGAAGGCTGCATGGAAATGAGGACAAATCGTCGGTATATAACAGACTAACACGACTATTCGATATGTTTATTAATTTGATATGCAATGGGCATATTTATTGAGAGTAGGCAATAAGAAAAAGAAAAACTGTTATTTTAAGTAAGAATGTCTTGATGAATCAGTTGAACAAAATACATCAATATATGTATGAATAAGACGAAGCCGAGAACGGATTTACGACTTATGTTATATCAATAATCAATAATGATGTGCAAGTTGTTACTGAACTGAAACAATACATAAAAGTATCATGAACAGCATTATCGAAAATTTTGACGTATACAAATGATTAAAATTTGAACAAACAATGATCTAGTTTCAGTGTTGTGATAACTAGAGATGTGAAAGAAGTTAGACACTTGTAATAAACAATTCTTTTCTTTTGAATTACCACTATTTTCTTCACTCAGAGATTTTAGGAAATTCGATAGAAACATCGATGTTAATAAAGGCAACATTTTTCTCCGTTCTTCACATCACTAGATACGCGTTGTCATGAGTAAAAAAATCATTATGTTTCTTAGTATGGGATTTAGACATTTTAGAACGAGAAAATATCAGTTCAAAATATGTATCGGCAAACAACCTGGACAGTGAAATAGTTGAAAATGCTCAATCAACTCTTATAAATAATACATTGATGAACTTATTAACTAATTTAAATATCTATTTTTTCTTAATCAAATGAAAACATTGCATGTTCTTCGCCAGAGATAAAATTAACTAAGTCACATAGATATCGATAAGAAACTTGTAACGGAGTCACCTTGATTTTTTTTTCAAAGAACAGTATGTGATTTACTTTTTTTTTATGACCTTGTCTGACACGATTGGAACTTCAATCGATGTAGTTTAGTGAACAAGACACGTCGATTTCTAAAATACACTTTGAAATAGCTTGACCGGAATTCTTCTGATTTAGTTTTCTACGTTCAACATTAATTTTGTTTAGATTATCGTGGTGTATTGGCATGTCTTGATGGTTATATGAATATAGCATTGGAACAAACGGAAGAATATAATGGCGGACAACTTAAAAACAAATATGGTGATGCTTTTATTCGTGGAAACAATGTCTTATACATATCGACTCAACGAAAGAAATGAAAGATTTTTGAAAGATTGTATAAATAAAAATCAAATGTTGAAACTGTCATAAAGATAGACAGGGAATACACAAAAAAAGCATAAAATTCATCACAGATTCTTCTTTTTTTTTCTTTACTTAAACAACACTGTTCGTTGGATTCACATTCCAACGAGAACATGGTAATTGATTCTGTTCACTCATACGAACGAATGTATATGAAAATAAACCCAATAATGTCAATGAGATACCAATAAACTGTTTAAAATTAAGACTATCTTGAAATAGAAAGAAGCCACCGACAAGTATTGATATTGTTTTCATGTGACCAATCATATTGTATGTTAATGCTGATCTGTATTTGAAAAAATCAAATTAAAAAAGACTACAAGAAAAGTCTATTTGACTCACGTATTTTTAATAACCCAATACACGGATAGATTAACAACGAAAGCAGCAATACTCGAAGCTAGAACAGCTAGCAGAGCTGTTTGTTGTTCCTCGCTCGATGCGTATGATGGCAAACTTTCCATAGTAAGTATAAACGGTATAAGTAATAATGCTGATAATGGTGCTTGATAATAAAGTAATTGTTGAGAATTCATTTCTAAATCTTTTAAGCGTTCAGCAACCCATACTTGGTAAAGTGACGCTGATAGAACACCAATCGATGCTATGATTGTACCGGACATGGTTAATTGAATATCATTAACGGAATGTGTACACACTCCAACAACAACCGGTATTAATGTTGCAATAACGGCACGCGAATATTTTGTTTTATAATATTGCCATGTTATGAGTGCAACAACGGGTGTTGTTAAAACTTTAAACAATTGATACGTACCTATTGTATTGTATTCTAATGATAAATTCGTAAATACAACAAACAAGCAAAATGCTATTGCCAATGGCAGAACTTTAACAATTGGTACGGTTTTACGTACAAATGTATTCATTTGTAAGCATATAACAAGACCTAATGATGTGAATGCCATTTGTATTGCAGTTAATGTCATAGTTTTGATTTTACAATGGGAAAATATATACTTGTTAAAAAATATAATACCTATGGATGATAAAATATTCGCTGCACAACCGAATACAACACGAATATGTTCTTGAAGGATATCTTTAGACATAGTTGATGATGGTTCACGCTGATTTGATGGATGTGTTGGTAATGAATCGCGGTTAATCTATAGACAAAAGAGCACATGATGAGAATATGGATTAGCGTAAAAAAAGAAAAAATCTTTGAGAAAGATGCATACGAGTGATGTTGCAGACTCATCTGCTATCATTTCATCATCATTGACATTCTGTAAATAACTGCTTTTTGTTGACATGGTGTATAATCCAGGGGAAAATCACACTGATAGTATGTAAATTGGTTATTAAAATCAGATCAAACGTTCAAACTTAACAACATCTATAAAGATTGATAGAGAAGCAAACAGTGACGCTTTTTCAAATCATTTTTTCTTCTTTTATAAAATGTAATGTGGCGTGCAAGTCATGAGCAGAAGATGTAAGTTTGAGAAAAAAAATCGGCCGTTATTCTTTTTGTCACATGCACACGGAGAAAGAAAAATGGCACGCAGAACAAATAGGAAGTAAGAAAAGCGCCAATGTGCTCAGGTGGTGAGTAGCACAGAAAACTATAAAAACATGGATACCATAAAATACTTATGGTACAAAAAAAATCAAGTTAGCCAATGGTTAGAAAAACCCTAAACCGATTCATTCATTCGTTCTTCAACCTTAGTTAAGATAAAAGCAAATATTAATGTACGATATATGATTATGACAAAACGACTCAAGTTGCACGAAGCGAAAAGAAAAAAAGAGCCACGGTCTGGCTATTAGAGGCTTTTTTGTAACGATCGACTTGTGCATGAATGTGGTGAAGAGAGTAAAAAAAATCCGAAAGAAACAGAACAAACAGTGACATGAAAAAAAAGAGAAAAGATGTGATTTCAAAGTACAGAAAGAAGAACGTTCTCTTTGCTATGGGCTTGTTGCCTGGTTTCAATGACAGTTTGAAATAGAACAAATAATAAAAAAAACAGACAGGTTTTATTCTCAATAAAAACTAAATAGCTTTTAGTCATAAAATTTTCGATGAACTGAAACACAATGTATTTAGTGGAAGGGTAGCTGAAGAAAAGTTGCACGCTAATTACTATAGAACATCGAAATGATATTTAGAATTGATTGGTTAAGTTAAAAAAATGAGAAAATAAAAACGGAAGTCATATACGAAGTAGTTATATGGATGCACAGCAAACGTTCACATATTAAACTAAGCATAGTGATATGCACGCAAATCCGAGTTAATTAGAAAAATAATGATTCATACAGATAGAACATTGAAGTCATGAATCCTGTTTCATCATCGAAACCCATCCGAATTCTTTATATTCCACCATATTATGAAAAAGATTTTGAACTAGCAATAAATCGATTAATAGCTCATGATAAACATGTCGAATATGAAATATTTACTATCAATAAAACATTTTTGACAATGAATTTAAACCTTTTATTATCAATGTGTCGAACTCTAATTAAAGAAGAAAATATACAAATGCTTCTTAGTGACAGTTCGACAAGTCAATTAATAATAGCTAAACTATGTCAAGAATATCGACATATAAATCATGGTGGAATGAATTTTCTTCACATGTTTCAATGTATGAATCGTCATTTAATGACAGAATTATTTGGTAATGATGAATGTATACCAACATTGCTTATCGATGCAACAGACAATTGGTCAGTTAATTCTCATATTGTCGAAACATTTTTGTCTAATACTAGAATCGATGGTTTTATCGGATCATTGTACGGTGTCGATCAACAGTCGTCTGTTTGTCGTTTTTCACAATGGAAAAATCATGCTGATATTATTAATGATTATATTAAATGTTATAAAGAACAATATATAACAAGTCTTTCGTCTTTTTTTCGAATTTATATTCCAGTACAACAGTATCCATCGATATTTAAACCAAGTTGTCTTATTCAGCCATTTTATGATCTTGTTACATATCCACATTGGCGTCTTGTTATTGCTAATGCTTGTATATTTGACAAAGATATTATCATGTGGCCCCTTGTAGATGGTTATTCTGGATGGTAAATATTTTTATAATATGGAAATTTTCATAAGTCTTTTATAGATAACTGAGTTTTCTAGTACTAGAACCAGAGAGTTTTTCTCATAAAGTTTTTTGCTATTTCATAGCAATTAATGGCAAGTATTTCATCTCTCGAGTACTGAGGTACTTCTATAGGTAGTAAAAGTATTCAGTCGACTTTAACTTAATGTATATATAAAGTTTATGATTCTACTATGATTTGAGGTGGTAAATAAACTTTCAAACTCTTCTAACACGAAGTATTCCAGAAGAATACAAGTGAATGAGTAGCTGATGATTATCTAAATAAACCAGATTTTTCTAATATGAATTTTAGTTTTTGATTATTATTATGAATACAATTATCCTATTACGATTTTCTAGAAGTGTCCTTCGTTTTATTGACGTTCAACCCTATCATCGAAAAGAAAAAAAATGAGATTCTATGAGCATAACATTAGTTCTTGTCTTTCTTTCAATGATATTCAGATAATATCTCAAATGATTCATGATTTTTGTACAAGTGAATGATGCAAAAGTTCTTTCTAAATATTCATCATAGTCAATATGAAGAGTAGAAAGTAGTTTCTCGGTACTACATTATCGAAGAATAGATGAAGTATAATTTTTAAGCTCGTTCGTAGACGACTAGTTTTCTAAGTAAATATTAGTAAATTATTACTGTTTGATCAAGGATTTTTGCAAGACAGAAATTCGAACCAGTAATCTGAATGTTGAGATAGTATATTTACTTTCTCGCTTAGACAAAGAAACTTTTTACATAAGTTCTCGACCCTGAAATGGTCCAATCACAATTTTACTACAACTCATGATACAACATATTTGTTGTTTCCTATCGAAGCAATCAAAATTTGAAATCATTCATGTCCAAACACCTGGTATTATCAATGATCATTTTTCTTCTCGAATTCGCCGACAAAAACTTAATTGTATCAACTCTTTTTAAATTTTAGATCTAAATCAATGTAATTTCGATATTATAAAATATTCATTGATTTGTTTTAGGCCATTTCTAGCTGAAAAACCATTGGCAATTATGCCAATCATAATTTGTCCAAGTCAACTAATTTCTATTGAACAAAAAAATTTAATTTATACACGTTTTCGACAACATCTCAATCGTTTGATAACATCCTATCATCTACGCTACGGTTGGATTGAGTGTTGTTATTTTATATCATGCAAAAATGAAATTCGTCTCATATCAATCAAACCGACTTATTCTGTCTATTTAAGCGAAGCACTAAATTCTATATGTCAATATGGAAAACCACTATTAGCTCTTGTAAATTTATCGAATCGTCTACGACCTCAAACACCGATTCTTAATGGCAAAACTGTTTATATACATCGATTATGGATAAAAACACAGCAAAAAACTTCTATCAATGATCTAATCAATATGAAAGAAATCAAACGAATTTATCGATCAACTATACCTACAAATCAATGTGTTCGCCTACGTTTTCAAGAAAATGATAATATCAATAATGATGATAAAGAAATTTTTACTGAAGTTGGTTTTATTCAAGTTCATGGTGAATACTATGAAATAGGTTTAGCAAATTTAATTGAATTTCGCTATAAATTACTAAAAAAACCTGAATTATTTCCGTTTGCACATCATTCAATGCTATCGTATAATCAGTATCAGTTTGATCCTATAACGTGTTTACCGTCAGATGAACTACTGGAAAAATTAAAAAATAATCAACAACATGAACAAAAAGATTTGATCTAAGTGGACTCATTCGTGTGAATGTTCTGATTGATTTCGTGCACATAGCATTGATGGAAATACAAAGAGAAAAGAGAAAATCAATGATTAAACAACCGATATAAATATATTTATTATATAGAGTCAGAAGTGAAGCGTTGATGAACATTGCAATTCTTGCACATCGCAGATATAATGGCCTCATAAATCATATTTTGTGAATGTTTGCTAGCAAAACAGAGGATGTTTGAAGACTCATCAGGCTATTTCTTCTTCTTTTCACAAGTGATGCGGCATATACGTGAAGAATGATGGAATCATGTGTTATTGCTTGTATTGTCTACAAGATTCTGCTCACTTCAAATAAGTTCACATGGTCATTTGAATAAACAATAATGTTGTACAAAAAATTTATTTTATAGTGTCATCACATTGAGATACTATATAGAATCAACAGCAGAAACGTTAAAAGAAAATGAAGTTTAAACACGTTTTCTTCAAAAAATCTCTTATAACTCAGAAACGAAACTTAATACAGGAATGCGAACAAGTGTACTTCTGTGACTCTATCAAGTTTTAAGAAACAAGCAATGTACACATTTTATTCAAAATGCAATGGTCTTTGAAAGAGTCTCTATGAATTGAAAATTACTGCGTCAGATTACGTATGAAATTTTAGCATGGACTGTAGACGAGCGACCTAGATTCTTAGTATTATATGAGAAAGAACCTTATTGTTTGTTTTGTCTAATACTAAACAGAATACTCTAATCTATGATTAATGTTCTAGAATTAAATCATCGATGTATTTACCGTTGATATTATCAGGAATAAATTGTTTCTTTTCTTCTATCAATCGATCTAATCTAAAAATAGGGATTTGTATTATAAAAATTTTTAGATCATCATTTTTTTTGCCTGACTCAAAGAACAGAATGGATTAGGAATTTTTCATTGGTTTTTAAAATGATATTGAACGTTTATTTGTTTGAAATTGAATTGTTTACAAAAAAAAAGAAAGAAACGGAGGTTCTTATATGTGAAGAAGCGTAAAAGGAAGAAAGTGAAACGAAACGAATAAAATAAATTTATATAGAACTATAATGAGTTAATTAGACACTGTTTTTTTTCTGTTTAATTCAAAATTTGATATCATAAAAGGAAAAAGAAAACATAAATCGAAATTATCGAAGAAAAACAAAACGAAAAAAAAGAAGATTTGATAGAATATTTATCTTTGGGAAGCATATCTCCCATGGCAAGATTATCGAATGGAAAATATTTTCACCGGACGGTGTAGGTATAAACGAAAAATAAATTTTATTACAGTTTAATTATCCAGTTGACATATCATAGCTACACCACGTCCTATCCAATGTTCTTCTGGTTTATCAGTTGGAATTTTCATTGCTATCACAAAATTTGTACTATGTCCTGTTGTGGATAAAACACCTCGACGTTCTGTTGTTTTATAAACAGGTGCTGTATAAGATGGTATGATTTGTAATTCGTCACGTTTAGCTGGGCAAATCCAAATGACAGGCATTGTATCAAATAAAATTTTTGCTTGAGACTCAGCTAGTTTACGTGTCTTTCGATCATATCGAGCACCTTCAAGATATAATCCTTTTATGTAGGCTCCTGAAAAAAAGAAATGAATAAGTGAATGAATATTTAAAAAAAGGAAATATGTAATTCAACTCTTCGAAAAGAATTGAATGGATTATTTACCATCATCCGGTGCTTTACTAGGTTCTTTGTCGTCCATAACTTCATAATTGAATGCGAGAAGATCAATAGGTATTGTATATTTTCTTGCATAGTTTTGTTGAACACCGGTGAGAAAGGCTTGTGTAAAAAAGAATCCACTAATCCATAAGCAACTAGGTACACCTTGTTCATACCAATCCTAGTAAGAGAAATACGATAATATAGCTTTATGCATATTGTCAATATCTATTGTTGTCTACTAATTTTAATCAAAAGAAAAACGAAAGTTCAAAGAAAGAAAAATGTTGTTCTGTTTATTAATACAATTTCATAGATTTTTCAAATAATTTTGCTAGATCTTCATGTGAATGTGTTAATGGTGCCAGTTTAGTAACACGATGTTGTGGTATAGTTGATTTGACTAATGCTGGTATATCACTATTTGTATAGCCAAGTGCTTTCAAGCCATCATCAACATTAACATCATATAAAAATTGACGTAATATATCAGCTAATAATTTACCAGCATCTTTATGTGGATAATTAAGATATTTACTTTTCGTTTCACCATTTGTTGTTAATATTGAAGCAACTTCTAAATGACGTACAGGACATGCTGGCGCAGTGAATTCAAAAACAGCTGGAGAAGTCATGACAACAGAGAGACCATGTGGTATAATCGCATGATCTGTTGGATAATCTTCTGCATGATATGTACGTACATTACCCGATATACCATACGACATACCATGACATAGATGAACACCAGCATTACCAAAACCGATACCGGCCATCGTTGATGCTAAATGCATTTGTGTACGTGCTTCATGATCATCATGTTGATTTTTTATTGCACGTTTAAGATATTTGGCAACAGCTCGTAAGGCTTGTATTGACCATATATCGCTTATAGGATTTGCGCCTTGATATGTTGGCCGTTCAATAGGATCAGTTGGTCTTGGTGTTCGTTGATTGTATGGTATAGCTGTATAAGATTCAATAGCATGACATAATACATCGAAACCAGAATTAGCTGCTACACGTGATGGCATCGATTGAACTAAATCAGGATCAATTAAACCAAGTGTTGGTCGCATGGATCGATGAGCAATGCCAGTTTTCGCATGTAATTCTTCAAAATCAAATATGGCTACACCTGTTGTTTCACTACCTGTGCCAGCTGTTGTTGGTACAGCAATGCATGGCTTTAGTGCATGTCGTACCGGCAGACCTTTGCCAATAGGTGGATTAACATAATCAAGAAAATTTGTTGATTCTTTATCTGGTGATGATGCATAGAGATTCGCTGCTTTACATGTATCCATGACTGAGCCACCACCGATAGCAACGTAACCGTCGTAATGTCCTTGACAAGCAAAATGAATGGCTTCTTTAAAACTTTTATCTGTTGGTTCCACACGTACGTTATCAAAAATACTATATTTAATGTTGATTTTGTTCAACGAATCAACAACATTTTCGAATGATTTCAATTGTCGTACACGCTTATCAGTAAATAAAGCTACATTTGAACATTTTAAATTTCGAAGATCATATCCAAGTTCAGCAATAACACCTGGACCAAATCGTACAGTTGAACATGCCATTTCAAACGCATATTCACTCTTAAGTCCACCTCCATGACTCGGACAACATTGATTCGTACGTTGAATAGCGCCAAGCAATGATAAAACACGTGCTCGTGTTACTACTGACAGCATTTGTTTTCTTTTTTCTTACTAGTTCGTTTCTACCCTTTCTGTCGTTACACTCCTATTTTATATGATTGTAAGAGGGGCTCGTAAGAGGTAAGAATGAAAAGAGACAGAACGCGCACGAAAAGAAAATGACCTATTTTCATTTGATCTTACCTGAAGAAATTTTAACCGCGCAATAAAATCCAGAACATATGAGCCAAGTGGTTTCAGGCTAAAACAATACAATAAATACATGATAGAATTATTTTCTAACTAGCATATCTCATTAATTAAATTCTAATCGGAAACGTCATGCTTTACTAAATCTTCATTTTCGATTGTTTTATCTTTTGAATTTACGTGAGAATACATATATCAAAATATTAATTTTTATCTTAGTCGTTTGTTCGATGATACACAACAATTTTATTATGAAAGGTTAGTCTTATCAAGAACGATATAGATAATACATCAAAATCTTGGTCAATGTATTCTTGACGTACACTCATTTTTTAAACTTTAGCAGAAATCAAAACGATAACTTACGATGGATACGATTTCTTTTTCCATGTGCCAGGTATTTTCGATTTAAGTACTGACATAAATACTTCTTCTAATTCAGCGGACATAACTACGAGACCTTTAATTGCTTTTTGTACATCGATTAATGATTGGCGAACAGTTATTAAAAGTCGATTGAATCGACCCATTTCTTGTACAAGTACAGTATTCATACCTAGTATAAAGAGATGAGCATCATATTTTATAAATTAACTTCCACTTATAAATAAAACTGAAAAATGAAACAAAACATTCTTACTTTGTTTATATTCAGTTGGATATTTTCTCATGGCCATTTCAATATTATAGTTCTTTGGTAATTTTGCAAGAATTTCAGAAGCCACTTCACCAACTAGATCATCCGGTGTCTTGCCAACACTGCCAGAAGATCCTTTTGCCTAAAAATATCATTCAAATGAATCACAATGAATATGAACTATTTTTATCCATCAAGCACTTCGTAACTACAATATTAATTAAGGAGAATAAAGACTAGTTTGTTTTCCCTACTCTCAAAGAGCAATATATACAGATATAAATATAGAAATAGGAATAAATAGAAATAGAAAATGATATTTATCAAGCGATCATAACATAGATATATATGTATGTAAATATAAATATAGACACCTAGAACATCTATAATTAGTCTTATAAATTAATTAAGAAGAAGCACATTGATAGCAAAGATATACTAGTAAAACTTACGTTTGCCTTTGTCTATAATTAAGCAATGAATACAAATGTGACATGTTAAATTTTTTAAAAAGGTGCATGTTTTTAAAGTTTTTAAATTTTTTTGTTTTTAGTATTAATATCATATTAATATACCTGTGTAAGAAGAATATTTTCAAATAATTGATTTGTTTCATTTTGATCTTTTGTTATATCTGCATTAGCATGAAAACCGAATATATTCGGATCGGCGTTAAGTGGTAAATTTTTTATATAAGTCATATAAGATTCGTACTAGAACAATCAAAAATGTTAAGTTTGATTTTCTTTGTCATAATACGATTTTTTTCCTAATCACTACTTACATCACCATCTAATGGTGAATAATAAAGACCACTTTCATCAAAACGGAAATCATCTGAATCGATTATAATAGGACAGTAGAACTTAGCAAGTAGAGTTTTTAATGTTCGACGATCCCAGTCATCCGTAACTACAAAGTCAATAAGATACTCTACACATATTAATTTCAATTTCTCAACATACCACGACCACCATAGTTCTACAAAAAAATAAACAAAAGGCAACGAAATTAGTTTTGAACATATGACAGTATCTATGTAATACTTACACATTCGCCTGTTAAATAACGGATAGCTTCAAATTGAACATCCTGAATAAAGAAAAATGTTGTTGCAACAAAAGTCATTAATCGAAAAGATAACTCGTTCGTACATCATATTGATTGAGAAACATATTCAATTGTTGTACTGATATACGTAAATCAGTTTCATTGAATTCGTATGGAATGTTCCCTAAAGAGAAAATATATTAGATTAAAATCAATTAAGAGCTTTGCTTCGATTTGACTTACACCCAAGTGGTCCAAATTTTCGTCGTTCTTGTACTAATGCATGGAAAAAGCTAAGACCAAACAAGAGTTTTTTCCATGCACGCTATAAAGTAAAATGACGACAGTTGAGAAATTCTATCTTATGAATACTTTCTTGTACGTACAGGATTTTTGGCATTCGCAAAAAACTCCGGATCTTTGATTGGATCACTTAGATATGAACGTAAGAGATTGAACCGTAGACCTTTCGGTGCTTCATTTGTTAGTTTAACACCATTTTGCAATATAGCGACAGGAAATTGTTTACTTGGATATGATGTTAACCAAAGACGAAAATCAGGATGTATTGTATCTGGATTGAATTCCTATGAATGAGAATGACATTTTGTTTTCGTTTTGTCTTGATGAGTGAAGTCGTAAAGAAATTACTTCACAAATCTTCTCAAGTTGAGGCATCCATGATGGGGCCAAATGACAGTTCTGTAATACAACCCAATTGCCTTCTTTGATACCTTTTTGAATGTTTTGTACAGCATATGGACCTCTGAAAATTGTTTCAAAGAACGTATTTCAAGCAACACAAAAAAAACATATCAATAATACGTACTGTCCTTGACCCAATGAAAGAGATGGCATTTTAGCACCACCAAAGCCCTAGAAAACAATAAATTTCATATGATGCTAATTAGTACTCATTCAAAGTATACATGATTGGCAGGTTATGCATATCGATCTACAATCATACTATACTTTAACGAATTGACTTTTGTTTTTTCTTTCGAACCGCTAACTACGAACATAAATTTTAAAGAACTACTTTCGCTGTTTTGTTTTCTAAATATATATATTCAAAACGAGCGGATCACCTTGAACTATATATGCCTCATAATTGTTTATTGTTAGAGTATTTTTATCTCATTTTGGACATACATGCATGCCGGAACCAAGAATTAGTTGCTACGTTACAAAGTTTTTGTTTGTAAAAAAACACTGTAAATAAGATCCCTCTTGGCTCAGTTTAGAATAAATAAATAACTGTATAGAGAAATCATGACCAACAGTATATTCATGTTGTCTACAGTTCGAAATCGAAGAATATCTTCGGTTATGTGTTGCAAATAAATATCCTGATTTCTAATCATTGTCCAATAGTTCTCATACCTTTCAAATTGTTCATATCGCTTAATGATAAAGTCTATCAGTTTAGATATATCTGTAATATTCTGAATTGTAGGTAGATATTTATAGTCAAATAGAAAGAAGACAACATATATTCTAGTGATTCCAAATATCTTCAGTCAACACGTATTTATCGGAGAAAAACTCATCAACATATCAAACTTATATTTTTCCGAACGTTAAATATATAGTTTTGAATTTAAATGAAAGCACGCTCGATGGACACATGACTATTTCATAATTTGCTTATTCATTGGTTTCCATGAAATAAATCGCTTTATCCTGTACTATCATAAATGCTCGATAAAAAATTTTGAATCGGATAACATGCATTAGAATTTCTTAACAGACAATAACTCTCAACTATGAATTGTGTATCAATTGTCGATAAAGAAACATATTGAAACGTACCATATCATCTGCAAATTTACTTAATGATGACATTGGATCTGAACCAGGTGATAGAACAAATATAATTGGCATTATACATGTTGAATCTTGATATGATTTCGATAGATCAAATGGAGGTGGTTCAATATATTTCACACCCAAATGATCACGGACGAAATCTTGTACAGCCGGTAAAACTTTATCCGGTCTAATACAACGTATAACACACATACGTTGAAAATCGCCTAAACCAGTTTGCCATTGATCGGGAA
Organism: Rotaria macrura; assembly: GCA_900239685.1. NCBI lineage: Eukaryota > Metazoa > Rotifera > Eurotatoria > Philodinida > Philodinidae > Rotaria > Rotaria macrura. The sequence goes on from OENT01000020.1 coordinate 22,168, forward strand.
ATTTTTCTCGATGTGGCTCGGTTGAATCGTAAACTGTTTTCCACCCATCTTTTTGTGCAAGAAAATTTTTTCTTATATCTTTAAAGCGAGCTAATTCATCGAGACGAACAAGTTCATCCCATGATTTTACAGGTAACCATGCTGTTGGATTTGAAAATGTATTTGTTAGAGCAACACCACCCGTTAGTAAAAATCTCCATTCATCATCATCGATTTTCTTTTCATATTTAAGTAGATTAACGCATAGTAAAAATGAAAATAATAATTTATCTTTTTCAAATAATGAACGGCATATATTACTATATAATGAATAGGTAAAATGATTACGTAGATTATCTAAACGTGTTTCTAATATGTCAGATTTTTCTGAATTTTCAATTGATGCAACGAATAGATTAACAAACCATGTTAATGAATATTGATACATAGGTTCAATGTTTGCTAAATCGGCTATGGAAAAGAATAATATTGTTGAATGAATAGCAATCGGTGTATAACCTAAACATCAATAGATATATGTATGGAGATGATTAAAAAAAATGCAACGATCCTATTTTCTGAAGCATACCTAATCGAGCAGCATCAATCTTTTTTTCTGTTTCTTCAGCGATTAATTGTTTTTCACTGATATCATTAGCTAAAGCTTTTGAACTAGATAATATAGTAATAGCAGCTTCATCTTCAAGAATATTGCCCGATGAAGCACTTAAAACTTCAAGAATTTTATCTTCGATTTCTTTTAACATTCGTTTGTTTTCGGCTCCTTGAATAATTAATGAATTTTTTTCTTCTTCCAATTCTGGACGTTCGCGTGCCACCACAATACCTATATTGAGTGAAGAAGTTTTAAGTTTTGTTTATTATCCGTAACCATAAAATTAAATAAACTCACCTAAAAGTTGATCTTGAAGACCTTCGAATGTAATCATAAAGTTAAGTAATGCAACTTTAACAGCTGTTTCGGGTAGATAATGTGGATTACGTAATTTTGTTGTCATATAAAATCTAAACGAAAAAATATTTTACATTCGATAAGTTATACAAATTAAAAATGAAGTCAACAATTTTAGTTCTTAAAACGAAAAAGAATTAATTTCTCTCGTTCAAAGTTAACCGATTCAAACATCTGAAAGAAATGAGATGTGCTGCTAAATTTCATGTCTTCATATGTATTACTTATTGAGCATTGATGTATAAAACAAGCATTCTAATTCATGAACATTCAACCCAATGAATGTGATCTATCCACACAATTTAGATAGGACAATACTCTTCCTGCAGCTCTGATGACTTTCAAAACATCCTGTGACTTTGAAGTTAAACAGTTGTTTCATTGTGGAGGCATCAAATTTTCTAAACAATTTTTAATATTGCTTCAATTGGTTAAAAGCATTGTATACCCGGAAAGAAAAAGCGTAACGCTAACTTGTATGATGATTCATTGAAGAGTGTTTACAAAAGTAAAGTTTTAATGCATTTATAAACAATAGATCAGGACTATAGCTAGATTTACTTGAGTTTCAATTCATAGATAATTTGAATCTTTTGTGAACGCTATTGTTTTTTATAATACAGCTATCGGATGACCAATACGTATCTCTTGAAAAAATATTAGTTCACTTTTGAAACAAATGATTTATATCTTTAATTAGACGAGACGCTCAATTGTGAAGTTCTTATAAAGAAAAAGAATATTCTCCACCTGTGTCACACTTCAAAATCAATGATATTTAAAAAGAACAATCCATAACCCCACGTCATGATTTTTCTGAAAATTTCAAATACAAAGGAAAACATAGAAACGACACTAACCGAAAATCCGGTGAATATTCAATGACTGAATCACCAAGTTTGATACATAAACTACCACCTTGTTTAAATGTTTGTTTAAGAAGTAACGGTTCAAGTAGTGGATCAATTTCTTCACCAATATTTTCCATTAGAACAGGATGACCAAATTGAATACAATTTTCCAAAACACGTACATAATCCGAATCTGAAGGTTTAATCACCTAGAAACAAAAGCAAAACAATTGAATCGATTCGATCGTACAATCAAAGAATATTGATTGATAAAAGAATTACATGTAGACTTTTTGGTTTTTCCATATTCTTAACCCATTTATTTGCTTGTCCTTGAGGATCAATCATCAATGGCCATCGTCGTGAATTACTAAATGTAAAAATATTATTGTTAATTTGGTAAAATTTCAAAAGAACGAAAAAAGAAATCTTCTTTCAAAAGCATCGTACCTTAGTATAATACCATTTTCTATTGAAAATGAATCACTTGGTAAGCCAGCAATATTCCATGCTCGAATAACAACTGGCTCTCCCAATGTACCAACAAGAGAAAATGATGGTGAACGTGGTAGATTTTTTTCTTCTATCAGCTTATTCCATTCATTGATCATATCCTATTGTAAAATGAAGATAAAACAATACATGGATATGAATGTTTTTATTGACATCTCATATATACTTGACGAAAAACAGCTGTGAATGCTCCTAAATAGGCGATAACACCACCGGATAGAAGAATATCACCAATGAGATTATCATATTGATGTGTTAGATCTTTTGCAGCTTGCATCCAACGAGATTTTTCACCACCAAGGCCACCAATTAAAGTTTCAGCACGTGTTAATTTTGTTTTACAATCCATGACCTAAATTTGAATAAAAACATATATACATATATTTTTTTCTCTTGATTAAACAAAAAACGACAAATATCATGTGAAATCAAATTATTCATACTTGTTTAGATAATTCATCTTTTTTCGATAAATTTTCATCGAGTTGCTTTTGTAAGACAGCTAATTTTTCTTGGACAGTACGTAAATGTGCACGTTTTTCTGATAGGATACTTTCGGCTTTGGCGACTTGATCTTCAGCAGCGGCTAAAGCTTGTTTTTTCGGTGCAACAATTTTAGCAACAACATCATATTTGTCCATAGCTAATGTCCATTTAGATAGACCGGCACAAGCTTGTGAGACAGTTTCAACTTTATCCGGTTGAAAATTTGGATCTGGTACATATTTTTCCCGAATACGTTTCATTAAGTTTTGTGGAATTTCATCACGTTTATAATTAAGTAAACTTTTGAGAAAATTTGTATTACCTAAAACACGAACCGACGTTTTCCACCAATCTTCTTTACGTTGACCAGTGGCTGGATCAACGACTTTTTCCGGTTGTTCACCAAGTAATATGCAAATAGCTTCCATAACTGTTTTCACAGCACCTGGTGGATTTTTCATCGCTTTCATTTCAGCTATTTGTTCAGGTTCTAACGAGAAAAACAACAAAATAGAATTTCGTTGAAGTAGCAAAAAACCATTATCTTGTTGAAAACGAGCTGGACACGAGCGAACTTCTCTACATATTGAGTCAGTATTGAGCTCTGATGTTTTTCTAGTCTGAAAGTTCGTATAACCAATCATGCTTCAAGCCCAACGATTTCTTTTCTTTGCATTCACAGTTATAGTTTCTTTCAAACTATATCAGCTCGACTTTCTACTAGTGGATTACAAACAGATTGCTCATTACTACCGACTCCTATGCGTTCAAACGATAGGTAGTATTGATCAGAGTTATTTTAACAGAATTATTTTCTAGTCGATATGGTCTTTTTAAGATGCAATCGTCTTACATGCAAACTATGTTACTACAAAATCTTTAGATTCACTTGTGTTTTGATATTTGTGCTAATTCTATGTAGAGAATAAAGTTCTTGCTTACTTATAGTATTTAAAGCTTCTGTAGCTCGTTTAAATGCTGGCATAGCCGCTTCTAATTCTAAATCACATTCAGCTTTAATTTGATCTGCTGATGCCTTCTGTTCATTGGCTTTTTCTTCATCGACACGCACGATTTGTTCTTGACGAACGGCTTCAGTTTTTTCTTTTTCAACAATAACTAATGTTTCATCGACTTTCTTGTCCATTTCAACTAATTGTGGTTGTAATTGTTCCAAAGTTTTTTGCATTTTACCAACTTGTGATGCAGCATTTTCAAGTTTTTCTAAACCAACTTCATAACGTGTCTTAGCCGATAGTAATGCTGAACGGCGTTTTTCAAGTAAATTTTTAAATGTATTTATTAATTCTAGATATGATGTTGGTGTTACATAATTATGTCGATCAAGTTCAGCAAGAAAACGCTTTGAAATATGTTGAGTACTAACATGAAAATATTTACATATGTCAATGCATGATCGACGTTCATCATCAGTCATATCAGTTTCTTCAAGAAATTTCTGTGCTACAGCTTCTAAAGCATCTTCTGGCCAGCTTTGAAACCAATCAATCGTGCAACAATTGACTAATGATGGAAATTTTCTTAAACGACTACGAAATGCATCACCAATAGGACTCATTGCAAGAACAATATGTAATTGATCACGACATCGTTGTATAAACATATTGAATAGAGCCAATGGACTACCATCGGTTTGTTTTACTTTCTCGCGTTGTCTACATTAGAAATATGAAAACATGTAATCATTTTCAAAGTGCCATTCATCACTATAAAAGACTAACAGTACAATAGTTTATGTGAATATATACAAGTAATATTGATTTAGAATTCGATCTACAAGTTGCTCTTTTTTGTCAAAATGGTATTTGAAAATTTTCATATCGTCATCAATTTATCTAAAGTTTGATTCCTGATAGAGTTATATGATGTCTTCTAGATTACACCATCATATGTAAACTTTCATTGATCTCAAAAGAGAAACTCTCCCTGCTCCTATTGAAATACAGATACAAGACAACATTGAATATTAGGTACACGAACGACAACGAACATGCATATACAAGAAATTGACAATAATATGATTTACACTTCATGTAGTGCCATTCCGGAGTCATTTTTCTTTTTAGCTTGAGCTTTCATCCTATATTATTTATCATCATACATATGTTTACAAATTCATCTTTCAACTCAAAAATAATATATATATATATCATACTTCTATAGTACATACCTGTCAAGTATACGCATTTTATCACAAATTTCAGCTTTTTCATCAGATGGAAATAGATTTGGTACTTCACCACTATTTAATAAATTATTAATATCTTCTAAAAATGATTCATCTTTAATTTGTGTATCACAAAATAGAAACACAAGATGACTATCAGTTTCAGTTGCTTTACGTAAAGCACGTTTTAAATCTTCACGCCATTCGTTCATTGTATAACTTTTCGATATTTCAACTTGAAATGTATCCATCTCAGACATGTGAGCAGCAAGACGTGTCAACGATTGTCGACCCGAACCACCTACACCAACTAGTAATGCATGTGATCGTGGTTGTTTTATAATACGTGATACACGCGAGACGTGTTCAATAGCAAAGCTGCATTAATAAAAAAAAAGCAAGATAATGTGGAAAAAAACACAAACCAACATAAACTAGATAGTTCTTCGTACCGAAAGAGGACAAGATTCATAGGTTTTTTTGTCATTTGATTAAATTCATCAAGATATTGTTCACTAATTGTACGTAATTGTTCAAGATTTGTAACTTCTAAATAGCGTCGTGCTTCATTTTTCGGATCACCAAAATCGCAATAGATCAAGCTACGTAAGTTATCTTCTGAGACAGTACCAGTTTTGTCAACATCTAAATGTCCTAGTAATTGATGGAAATTTTCACGAAAAACTTCTTTCGAAGTTTTTATAACTTGTTCATATAACCATTTACGATCTTCATCATCAATTAAACGATCGTAGAATACACGAAGAATTTCATGAATCCTAGAATTTAGGATTTTATTTTCAAACGAAAACATATTACTATTGACAGACTCTCATGCGTTTGTATTCTGAGATATTCTTACCAGTTACGTTTCATGGCAGCTGGATCAGGACATGATTCTGGATCACTCAGTGAGATACCTTGAATGACACGTGAGAAGTCTCTTAAATTGAACAAATAATGTGATTTTGCAGGTGTTGGAAGAAGTGCACCAAGCGCTGCTTTGTATACATTGAGTGTAGCTTGAACAATCATTGGAACGACAAGTTTAAATTGATCATTGAAGTTTCTATCGAAAATAAAAACAAACGATTGATTTTTTTATAGAATATAGTAAGTGTGTGTTTAAATTTTCTTGGAAAATTTTTCAATGATGATTAATAAAGGCCCTAGTCATCCATACAAGATTGTGTCTCAAGCTTGTGTACAAACGTACGCATATACAACTTTTTTTTCGTTCAGCAGAGATCTGAGATGTTAGCATTTATGTTGTTGTAGCATCTGATTTTTTCTTGAAAGTTATAGATGACTTTAGTCTATATTCTGTAGTTTATTAACGTTCAAATTCGATGAATAAATTCGTATCTATGTGAATATGATCATGCTTTAGTTGAGAAAAGTTCGGAATAGCCTTTGAACGTTTATAACTTAAAGTAAACTTGACCTCGTCTGTATTTATCTTACAATATCTTGGAGACATTGAACTTGTTCGAGAACAAGTTCTAGTATGCCGAATAGAGGTGGCACTTTCACTTTCCTTTGGGGAAGGAAAGTTTTTTAAAATTCAAGTTTTCTTTAGAAGAAAGCAAATTCGAATACTTTCTTTACCGTTTTTCATGGTTTATGGAAGAAACTAATGCAACTGATGCTGCTCAATTCAGAATATACTTCAAAAAAACTCAAAAGAAAAGTTTATATTTCCCTAGAAAGGAAAGGAAAAGTGCCACCCCTAATACCGAAGCCGTTTCGGATTAGGAAATGTTCGGTTTGATGGATTTTTCTCTACTCTATATTTATCATATCACTTGTAATCTAATCAAATAGTCTTTCATATGGAAACATCTGCTTTCATATATTATCGAGAGTTCTACTGTTGATTCGAATCATATTTTTTTTTCTGTCGAATAGAAATAAACGACTAAATTTCATACTTAGCAGAAATGTGCCATTCCATGATTTTAGTAAAAATAGTTGTTAATACTTTATCATCGAATTCATTAATACCAATTGTATTAAAATGACGTAGAAAACGAGCTGTAACTGCATTACGACCACCACCTACAAACAGACAACGAAAATAGCCATAAAAAACATTAGCTTCATCATATGCTTGATTTTTTCTTTTTACCTGGAGGACCCATAGCACAAATAAGTTGCATATCAATAAGACCAATACGTGATTGATCTTTTCGATCATACCAATTACCATGATCAAGCCATTGACGTAATAATTCAACTGGTGGCTATTTTTTCAAAAAAGAAACAATGTATTCTATATTCAACGAGTACTTGTATGTTTTTTTTGCGAATTACCTGAGCTCCGTATTGTTCAACTTGTGGCATCTAGAAACATCGAATAAAATAAAAATAATGAATGACATATCTTCATTATCGACAAGGAAAACTCACATTAAGATCATCAACAAAAACGACCTATAGAAAAAACAATAATCCATGTATATAATAGTATGTGGTATAAAAATGACATCAATTCAGAAAAAAAAAGAAACTTACGCATTTCTGTCCAACGGGTGGACCGTAAACACCTTTTCGTCGTTTGTCTAATTTAGACATAATAATATCTTGTGTTTGACTTGCACTTGTCTGTGCCGAAAAGTTAATAAATATCGGTTTGTATGTAGCTTTATCACATTTACGTAATAGATATTCAATAATATAAGCCGATTTACCAGTACCAGTTGGACCAACAACGAGTACTGATTTTTGATGCGTAATAAGCATATCAAGTAATGATGTAAATCGAATGGTATCCAATGTTTCAACAATAATTTCATTAAAAAGTGCATCCTTTGGTATAGGCTGTATGCCATAGAGTTGATATGACCATGGTTCCCAATATTGATTGCCTTCTTCAGCATCGGCTGGTTTTTCTCGATTAGCTTCGTCTTCCTAATGCATGAAAGAAAAACATGATCGTTCTCAATAATTTTCTCAAATCGAATTCAACAGTTAACTGGTAGGAGCCGGCGGTTTTCATGTCATTCAGTACAGAAAAACTTCACTCGTGTTAAGTATGTTGCAGTTTTATTAGTCAACTCTTTTGTTCTTAATAAAGATTTCCAAAAAAGGAAATGTGCACCAACTGCTTTTCTATCTATCGAAATCAACTTGACGTTAATGAATTAATTCACCAGAGTTTCGTCTATATTTATTCCTTAATTCCTCAACTAACAAGTGATCGATTCGATCTTGATTAAATAGTTTACACTCAGTGCTACTTAGACGATTAGAATCTTCGATACTATGAAGGCTTAATGTGAATCATTAAAATTATTAATAGAATACTATCAAGTAACTTTAAATTTGAAGACAAATCTAAATAGTAGAATCAGTCAAGTCGTAGTTGTTTTTGTCGGTGATGCGTACAGATCTATTAGTCGATAGTGAAACTTTGAGAGACAACGTTTTGACTCTAGATTGAAACAAACTGGCAATATCGACCTTGTATAGGCCGAAATATATATACATATATGTGCAATATCGTTGTCGAAAATCTCCACTCAAAGTTTCCGTAAGTTTTTAGTTGTTGGAAAATGAAACTTTTATGAATATTGAAAATTGTGAGTCTCTTCTCTTGAGACACGAAAATTATAATTTTTTCTCAAGTTCTCCTATTCAAAAAAACCAATAGCAGAGATCTCATGTTTATAAAAGGTGGTATACATGAATACACAGAACAACATACCGATTGTTCAGAAATAAATTTGTAATGATAAATTGTTAAGTTCTCTGGTAAAAGAGCTGTGTAAGGTTTTGTTGGTGGTGGAACAGAATCCAACAGACCAAATTCTGCTTTTTGAGTATCATCAATACCAGATGCAATGATTCTACGTAAGAATACATCAAATTTTGCACGACCATTCGTGTCACCTGTAATACCAATCGACCAAATGAGTGCAAAAAAGAACATCCCCTCAATCCATGTAAAAACTTCTTTTGTAACATATGATGCAAATTTTTTCGCATCAAGAAATTTATCAAACAGACAATCAAGTATATTCATTAATGATCGCACAAGATTTGAATCGCTCGTTGGTGATAATTCTTTCAAACCACCTTTACGTAAATAAGCTATACATGGATCGATGAAACGTTCGAATAAGTCAAAAATTAATTTTTTATGACTTTCAGTTAATGTTGGTGGTAATATGTTTAACCATGAAGTAAATACAGGCCGCCAACCAAGTGAAGCTGGTTCCATATAGATCATACCACAACGTGAGACCTTTATGAAAAAATAATTCAAATATACATATTGAATACATAATTCTACGATAGAATGACGATGCAGCGTAAAAGAAAAATTCAAGAAGAGATGGTTAGTTTGAAATTTTATCGATTTGAAGTTATTTTTCGAATGAGCAGATATTGATGAAATACTAATTTTAGGATTAGTATTCATATGATAAACTTACTGTAGCTGGTGATGCTTGTTCAAGATCCATAGGTTCGAAAATTAAATTTGTTGTTTTAGCTAATTGAATAATTTCACCACTGTTTAAACATAATTTTTTATTGTCATCTAATACAGTATTCATATTCTATAATAATGATAAGAAAAAAGAAAACATTTTGATAACTTAAGAAAATAAACAAAAAGAAAGTTTCATTCAAATAAACATACTTCAATCCAAATAGCATCAACAGGACCTATGAATGAAAAGATATGACCAAACGATATATCTAGAACTTGAAGAAAGAAATTTTCTTACCATCAAAAATTAACCATTTACGATCCGGTGTTGTTGATACAGCAAATTTTCGATAATTAACAGCTAAAACGCCGTCACTCCATTCATGACTGACAGGATCAAATTGACCATACAATTGACCAATAGTAACTGATTTCGGATTAATTATTGTATGTTCGGCTCTATTTTCATCCATTTGACCCTGCACAAATGACATGTTCAAGTAAGATATTGATTTGTAAAAATAAAAAAGAGAACAAGAAATTTGATGCATTACTTTTTCATGAAGAATAGCTAATGCTGCACTTAATGTTCTATAGGCACTGGTTTTTCCACCCATAGGTCCACCAACAATCATAAAACCATGTCGTACAATCATCATTTCATAGATTTGTTGAATTTTTTCCAAGAAGAATGATGTACATTGTAAATTTGAATCTTTACATGCTTGTTCGACAGCAATATTCATTTGATCATAATCTGGTTTAGGTAATTTAACACCAGGAAATAGATCACTTGTTATACCCTAACCGAATTCAAAGGAAGACATACATATATATACAATATGCAGATGTTAGACAAGTGAATGTTTTCTTTTTTATATTACAGCAAATAATGGTAAATCACCAGCCAAGAATTTCGGTAGATTGACGTCAATAATCGAACGTAGGACAAGAATATCTTCATTTTGATCAGGATATTTTAACTAGGAAAATTAAATGTTCATTAAGAAAATAAAAACAACGACAACAACAAAACTTACTTTAAGATTTTTTGCAGCAATCAAAACTGATATAACAGCACGCATACCATAATCATAGTGATGTTGAGATGATAATTGTTCAGAACATAGACGATAAGTAGCTACAATTTTGACGGCTAATGGTCGAGCATTGACGAAACCTGACGAGTATAATTTGATTTCAGCAATCATACTATAATCAGGAACCTAAATAATAATAATAAATATTGTTATTCGTTTTTATCCGCGTTTATCTGAATCGTTTTTTACCATCATAGCTACTGGTCGAAAGAGAGCCTAATACAACAAAGACAAAAACGAATCATTTATTACAAGTGATAATTCTATGTTTGTTTTCATTTTGTTTACTTTCAAGTTATCTGGCAATTCAGATCGTCCAGCATAACCAGGATTCTAAAATGATTAGACTAAGAATCTTTATTTTCTTAGTTGAAATTAAATTTACCATAGTAATAAATGTTGCACAAGTTGGATCAAGTCTAATATCTGTGCCTTCGAAATGAATCATATCTGAACCAGATGTTATACCACGTTGTATAATTAAAATTTGTTGAGCTACGACTGATAATACTTCAAGATCAATACGACTAAACAAATTTAGTATCAAATAATTAATATATATTGAAATAGAAAACAATTAATCTTTTGAAACTAACTTGAATTCATCGAAACACGACCAAGCACCACATGATGCAAGACCCTATAGTTTATGTATGAAAACATCGATTATTAAATCTAATTCTAATGTTTTCAAAATACTTTGAAAAATTTTCCCAATGCTTTATAATCCATAGCATCTGAACAGTTAAAGACAATACATTGTTTAGCAACTGCTTTAGCTAAATCCTTTGTTGTTTCGGTCTGATTAAAAAAAAAGACGAAATAAACAAAGTTTTAAACATATATATATTATTGATTAATAAATTGATGTACTTTTCCTGTTCCAGCAGGACCTTCTGGTGCACCACCCAAGTGTAAATGTAGAGCAGAAAATAAAGTACTAAAAAAACACACGAAATACTCAATTATTCAACGTGAAACTTTTACATTGAATGTTTTACCGGTAACATCGATCAGTTAAAGGTGTAATGACAAGACGCGATGAATTACCAAGATATTCATAACCATATTTTAAACTGGCATTGATCATTCGAGTCAATAAACTTTCATTCTAAATAGAATAATATCAATATTCAATGCAACGATATTTCAATATGTTAACAACGAAATTATTCGATAGTAGTTAACAAGAATATTTTTGTAAACGATAGGTAAACGTAATTACTATTGGATATGAGTAAGACAACTATTTATGAAAATTAAAAACAAACTTCAGTAGATTAGTGATATAGCAGCGTATTTCAGGATACTCAAGGAGGTAGAGTTGAATAAACTTTGATTTCTATTTTTGACTAATGAATGTTTAACTTGGTATGGTACATTAATGGATCAGATTAAGACATGAAAAGATACAGTTGTGTTCTGATTCCGAAATCACCTACAGCACATGAAAAATGTGAGAAAGAAATTTCTCAGTCAGAAAATAAATTTTTAGTCGAATACTGTGTATTTAAATGGAACTAATGTTGTGAAACCTATGAATATTAATATGATCAAAGAAAGATTATCCGAACTCGTGTCAATAGCCGACTAAATACATCCCAAAAACAGAAGGAGAGTAACGAATTATTTTAAATACTAAATGAATGAATTGTACATAAGTTTTTTGTGGATCTACTCCAAAAAAAAAGGAAATAACTCAAGTTTTATTCAGCTCTAGTTTTGACATTCGACTTCAGTTGGAAAAATTAGTAGAAAATTTTTCTTAAAAATGTAAATTTCCTCTCGAAATCCATAAAAAAAAAATTCTACGCCTGTAATTAAAAAGTCGTTGTTCATGAATAAAAACTGATTTCCATCTCGGTGAATATTTTAGATACAATCCTATGTGAAAGATTGCCATGATGTTTTTCTCGATCGTTTTCCCTCTCTCCTTCAGTTTTCATTTTTCCTTCTTAATTCGCAGAAAACCATTACAAATCTGATGCAAACCAATAATCATACCTCCCAATAATATCGTAATTGGGCTAGCCATGAGAAATCATCTTCTTTTGAAACTTTAGCTTCGACTAATGCGGTCAAGACATCACGTGAATGTACATCAAGTACAACCAGAGCTTCAAGTGTTGCACGATTTTGTTCCGATAATTTACCGCGTACAAGCTCAACAATTTCATTAATTTGATCATTATTCAATTGTAAATATGCTTCGAGTGCCTTGAAGAAAAAATATAGGAAAAATTCATTACGTTTTTATTCAAAACGCTTTCTCTCGTATTCACCGCTTGTCCTTCGACAATCGATCGATGAATATGTTGTGTCCAATAGAACATAGAAACAGCTAGAACAGCTTGCCCCATCCAAGATGCAACCCAAACAACACGACGTCGTTTTTGATAGTCAGCAATCGATTCCGCAATAACTTTATGAACCGATGCTATCATGACACCTTCCAATTCAAGTAGCCATTTTTCAACTTGACCACGAGCTTTTGCCGTCGAAATTGGTTCATTTAATTCAACAATTTCACCTTCACTAGATTTCATATGTGTGATATCAAGAGCTTCTGTGAATTGTACTCGATCAATACCCTCAAAACATTTACGTAAATGAGGTTGAACACTAAAATTACAAATCATAACAAACATAGAAACAGAATTAACATGTTTTTCCTCTCTAAAATTTTTACCGAGTTGGATCTTTTGTTTCAGATAAAATTTCTAATAATTCTTCATTTGATAAGAAGAAGAAACGAGCAAAGTAGAGACGTTTCTTTTCAAGATATGCATTGAGACCCTGCGAAAAGGAAAAAGTATTAGTCGAAAAACAACAAGAAAATTCTTCGTACTTTGAGAATAAGTTCTAATGAATCATCAGATTTTTTTAATTTTTCTAGCATTTTATCAATTTTAACTATTACTAAAGCATGTTTGTCTTGTAAACATGATTTCATTAATTCACGCCATGTTTTGTCGACTGCTGCAAATCGACGACCTTCTTCAGGCATTTGTGCCATGATATCAGGACTACTGAAAATCGGTTCGAGATAAAGCCAATTCTTTTGTACAGTTAACCAAACATCAAGAATATCTTGGAGTGTTGTCATCACACGTTCCCAATCTCTGAATGTGACAATGAATGCCTCGACATACACAATATTAAATATTCTACATACGTGATATCTTTTTGAAATGGACCAATATATGGTGAACCTTTCATGGTTTGAGTTTTAACAATATGATCATCGAGTAACAGTTGAATATCGTCAACAGCTGACAAGACGTAGGTACCAGTTTCACGATATGGAATGATTGAGAATTCAATCTATATTCAAAAACCGAAAATTTTTCAATTACTAAGCATGGATTCAATTGAAACGATAGTTTTTGTATTCTCTCCGTAATTCGAATGCGTAGATATTACGAAAGAAGATTTGATTAATAACAAAATGTTCTAGCTCTCTTGCTCACTTCACACATCTGATAAACTTACATTTTGCCAGTCTTTTTTCATTTTTTCCATAGCTTTTTCTAATGAAAATTCTTTCGATGCGGCTTCACTAATTTGTTCAAGTCGTGGTATATGTTGTATGATATCCATTTCAATAATCTTATTCAAATTAGTATCGTCATCAGGTTTGAATGGTTGTCCAATAACAGATGATATTTGTTCCCAATGGCGATCACGTAAACCAGGATTGAATAATGTTTGTATCAATGGCATTTTTTCTTTAAATTCTCCAACTTGTACACGTAAACGATTGGCCATTTTACGTGGTTGTGGATTATTATTAAATTGTCGTTCAAGTTTAAATAATTGCCGTTCATAATTACCAACATCTTGTTCGACTTGATCAGGTTGTACTTTATCTCTTGGACCTTCTGACCATTCACTAGTTAAATGAACAAAAGAAGAAAAACAATTGATCAAGTTTACCTCGAATTTGTTATCATTCTATCAAATTAAATTTCAACACTTACACAAGTTTATTCAAAAATTCAACACCAGTTTCATATAATTTTAAGTATGGTTGTAATTGAGTTAACGTTTGTTGACGAAGTGGATAAGTTGTAGTATCCCATTTAAAGGATTCTTCTTCAACATTGAATTGTTCAACCTAGAAAATATTTGAAAAGCATATTTAGACTTTAGTTCGAGAAAGATTTTTAATGTTAAAAATGAAATTTTACTCGTTCAGCAGCTTGCGTTAATTTCTGTTCAATATGTTGTGCTTTTTTATGATAACGAGGTAATTCTTTAATATTTCCCATCTCTTGAAGTTCTTCAACTTGTTTCGAATAATTTTCAAGTTCTTCGACAAAACGTTCACGTTTCAACTACAACATAAAGAATACTTAATTAAACTAAAACAAATCATCATGTCAAAAATATTTTACTGTTAAAGCTTCCTTAAACTGTTCAGTTTTTTCGTTGGCAATCAATGTATGTTCTTCGAATGCTGCTGGCATACGTTCAATCCATGAGAACATATTTGTATTTAGACGTAAATCAGCTGGTGGTAGTTCAGTATTATCAAGTAAAAATATTAATTCATCTTTAGCTTGTACAAGACGTTTTTCAAGATCTGGTATTGTTTGAGTTTTAGATTTTGCTAAGAATGCTATGATTTCCATCAATTCAGCTGTACTCATCGGTGTACGCACGGCTTGTTCAGCAATACGTTCGAACTGACCAATTAATCTAAGAAAAGATTTCAACTTTATATATTTTAAGTCGAAGACATACAAAGAGTTCTACATGAAAAAACTCATAGAAAGAAGACGTGAACATGTATTTTGAATCTCAATAAGAGATAGTACTCATTGTGAAAATACCCATCGGCAAATTCAACATAGAAGTGTGTATTATCGTTTGATTTCGAATCTCGGAAAAACAAACTGTTACGAAATCTACTTTACTGAAAACAAAAGACTAGTGTCGAAGTAATAGTATTCATCGAAAATAATTTTAATACTATTAAGAATACTTGCATTGTTATTTTAAACATATAAGCTTCTGGCTGAATTCTTTTCAATTACCTCATTTACAATGTAAATGAACTTGAGCCTACGGTTACAATAGTGTTACATTAAAAATATTTATAGAATTCTTGTAGGAATTGGGATAGTTCTAAGATATCAAGTATTTGATGCATCGATTTTGGCATAGAACTCATCTTGACGAAAAGAAATAAAATTTTGCATATTCACAGACTTTGACGATAGCAGATTCTAATGAAAATAATACCTAAGTTTCGAACAAAGTTTCTCGACGATGGAAATATTTCGACAATCAAAAAAAAACAACAGTTATGTTCAAAATGTAGTCTCTACAAAAAAAACGTGCTTGGCAATTGAAGTAGTCAACCTGTCTAGAATCCACTATGCGAACTATTCAATATCGTAATCAAAGTTTTTCAACGTTTATAAAAAAACATCATGCAGTAATGGTTGTAAAAACACTGATTGAAAATCGATGTTTCTCGTATTAATCATTGAAGAGAAAGAAACATTTTCTGCAGTTCGTATCGTATCTTATTGAATTCATATTTTTCTCTATGACGAGTAAGTTTTACTGCAAATTCATTAGCATACTAAAATCATGAGATCTTGTTTGTTTTTTGCACCGACCGCTTTAAATTTTTTAAATAAAGAACATTCGATGAATTGAATTGACTTAAGTTCCTTACTTTTTTCTTTTATTTAAAACTGACATATGGACTCAACATATGAATGTATGTAAAGTAAGAAATGATCTACGTTGACTGAATATTAAAACAACTTACTCTTCACCCGATTCTCGATGATCTTTAACCATTCGTTCAAGCAAACGATTCATGCAAACTTCAGCACGCTTAGCTAGTGAACGTATTAAATCATTGCAATGAACTTCGAACATTCCACGACGAACAACTTTTTCCAAATTATATGTTATTTCTTCGATGCGTGATTTATACTTTCGTACTTCGAGTATATATTCATTAAATGAATGTTCTTGAGTTAAAAATTGTTCAACATCGGCATCAGCCTAAGTAAAATAGAAAAAAATCGATATTATCAATAAATACGATGGAATTAATTTGAACCTGTTTAGTTATCAAGACAGAATATTGATCAAATGTAGCAGCATGTTCACGTGGTCCCTCGAATTCTGCTTGTAACATTTCACGTAAACGACCTTTATGTGATTCAACTATTTGTGGAAGTATGATAGGTGCTAAATATTGACTATCACCATGATTCTATGAACAGAACAAACGACAGAGAAAGAGAGAGATTGTCAATTTTAGTGGAATATAACAAAATAAAATAACGAAAAATAAAACATACAACTGTACGATCGGAAAATAATTTGGCTTCAATTCTTGGTAAATTAGTACATTTAGCAATAATTAAATCATACATCGAAAGAAAAACTGTTTCAAAATCAGAATAAGATGGTTCAAATTTAATTTCATCGTCACTTAAAAACATATTAACGATAAAACCTAAGAAGAAGAAAAATATAAATATGAAACGGATTTTATTTTTTGTTCATAGATCAAATTGAAATATTCATACCACTATGTTCATAACTTCTAATAGATTCAGGTGGTGTAATAAGTAAATTTGTAAAATCTTCAATTGTATATAGTGATATATCTTGTAAACATTGTGTCATTAATGTTGCAACCGTATTAAAAAAAGAGCGAAATTTAGGATCATCTTGACTTGGAACAATGCCACGTTTATGACCTTGATAAAATATTGTCTGAATATCACTGATCCATCTATAGTATAAAATCAGATAGGCAAGATGAAATCGAAATGTGTAAAGATGTTATTATGTTCAAGTTTATTCCTTAACCGTAGAAACTAAGTACAGTTGGAAAAATAAATCGATAAGTTAAGTTATAAGTTAAAGTAATCGATTTTTTTTGAAGCAAGGTCATTCCATAGAGAAGACCCCCATCGAACAAGATACCACTGTACTACTTTGAGGGAATCACAAGTATTGTGTTGTGAGACCAAACAAAAAAAATTGTTTTCTCTATGATACGAGCCCTTCGGTGTATGATTCCATCGAGAGAAAACTACTTTCCGTTTTCTCAAGATTTTCCGTTCAACGGTATGAACAAGAGCTAGACGTAAATACTTCAGGTTTATTCTAGTTATGACTATTAAAGTATGCAGTTACAAATATTCTGTTTCTTAACATCGTCATTCACACTTAACAACAATTACCGTTTAGCCAATTGTTCTCTAGCTGAATCCATATGTCGTTTACAAGTTGTGTGAAAAGTTGAAAGTTCAATAGCTTCAGTTCGTTCACGAAATTCTTCGCAGTCGATTACTTTTAATTTCCTTAATGCAAGAAAAATCAATGGCAACTTTCGAATTACTTTTATTTAACTATGCTATTACTTGTAAATATTTTTGTGCCACATGGATAAGACTTGTGCCATAGCTGGATTTATTGAATGAAGATTTTTTTCTATGAATTTTTTTGCTTGTACAAATGATCCGTGCCATGGTTTTGGTAAAACGGCTATTTCTTGTCGATGTGGAAGTGTTTCTTCTTTAACTTTTTCTTCTGTTTCACGTGGATCACGAAGAACAAAATCAACTATGAAAAGTAAAAAACAATTAATAGATGTTGATTATGTGAAACTGTCTTTTTCACGTCATTTACCGATTGCTTTTTTAACACTCAACAAATAATCTTCTTTCATTTCATCAGTTAGCGAAGTAACAAGTGGTTCCCAACTTTGTCGTAAATCACTTGGCAGACGTGAGAGTGTCTCATTGATACGATGTTCATCTAATTCAGCGACATATTCAGTATCAATACCATTGTGAACATAGAAATGGTAACGCTATTAGAAAAAGAATGGAAAAATGAATTTAAATTTTCAAATAGAAAACGAATGTCGTTTGTCTTACTAAAATATCCTTCTCAACCGGTGTCGGTCTATCAGATACACCTGGTGCATTATCTGTTCCATTGAAATATAAATTGTTTAAATCATTTCCACTATTATTATCTGAATTTCTGTAAGAAATATAAGGGGAAAAAAGCAAACATTTTTTTTTCGTGTTTCTATTGATAGTAGTTGTCAGTTTTTCTTTGTCTTACGTGACAATGTCAACAAGAGCTTTACGAAAATCTTCACGTTGTTTTTTAGAGTCAACTGTTTTTCGATGTACGGCTTCAAGGGCTTTCGCGTCGGGACTACGTACAGGTCCATGAAGGCGTTTTCGTTTTGGGTCACCTAAAAAAATTTATGTACAATATAAATGAATACTGGTATATCATAACATTCAAGTTTCTGTTCTTTTTTTTTTGTTTTATCGAGAGTGTACTTGGCAACCAAAGTTATTTATCGACCTTATCTGGTTTTCTTGTAATTCATTCGATTATATGTATTAGAAATATGAAAGATAAATAAAAATATGTTCGCATCGATGACATAAGATAATTATATTTCACGTTAAGACGTTTTCTTTTTCTTTTCATCTCTCTTAACAACAAAACATGAAACATACGTTCAATAAGTTCTTGTAGAAATCGTTCATTTTCTGTTGCTACTTCATTGAGTTTATTCTTTCCGGGAACAAATAACGGTGCTCGAGGCGTTGCCCATTGTGCCTTTACACGGACTTCTGGTAATTGGGGTAAGAATTTAGCTGGATCGTGGGTACCTTTTCCTTTGGTACCTTCACCACGGAGACCTAGTCGATTCTTTTAGAACGAAACAGATTAATTACATAATGCGAATGAAACATAAATCATTTCAAATCAAGTGCAAACAAAAAAAGAATTGTACCTGTATATCGGCCATGATTCTGTATATGAATTCGATCAACACAGAAAATGAAATTGTATGTATGTATTTATTACCATTGTGGATGTATTTACAAGTTTGATTACTAAGCAACAAATGTCCTTCAGTAGAATGTAATTGATGATAAAGAATGTAGTAGGAAATGATTCGCATTCAATCAAAATTCAGTTTTTGTATTCATTAATATTAGTTTTTAAAATTTGTGTGTCACTACTTTTGTTTTGTTAAATGACGACATCTATCGAATAAGTTTGATGTATATATATATAAATAGATGATATATTTCTTGATTGCTATTTTTAAAATAATTTTTATTATTTTACACAATTGTTGTTGGATCAAATAGTATGAAACAATCAATACAGCATATAAAATTCTTATTTAAAACACTTTTCTTGTCTATCTTTTTTTTACATTTGTTTTTTGTCGACGAAAACGATGACGATGATGATGAATCGGAATCAGATCTTTTGTGATTTTTTGTTATTGTAATATTATTCATTAATGATGCTGTTGCTGTTGTTGAGGAGCGTCGTAGTAAATTTAATGAGATAAAACAAAGATTATCTTGACGAAGATTAATTTTACGTTGACATTTTGAGCAAATACGTTGCAAGCATATCGTACAACGAATACCAGGTTTAAACAATGAAAATTTTACTTTTCGACATGAAAAACAAATATGACCATTGACAACAGTTTTATATAGATCAAAGTCGTAGAGTAATGTTGCAAATTCACTATTGGTTTGTACATTTCGTATATGTGATAATTCATCGAAATTTAATGCAACGTATATATTCTTTTTAATCGACTGTTTTATTTCCTTTGATGATGAACATGGGTCAGATGTAGTTTCTGGAAGAGACACCGATACATCTTCCACTTCAATATTAGACGTTGATGACGATGACGTAGGAGTTTCTTGGATAGGTAATTCAGTGTCATCATCCTCTTCAATCAAAATTGGTTGAACACGTTTACGTCCTAGCGTTGACATCAATCTTTGAGGTCTTTTAACACACGTGGCGCGAATCAGTAATGTTTTGATTTTATTGTATATTACATATGTATGTATATACATGTATATTTAGAGAACGCAAGAGAATAGAGAGACATGAAATCATTTTTTTATAGCATATTCTTCTATAATCGATAACAACAACGATTAGTATCCAAATCTCGGGCAGTTCAAACTGGCAGATACACAATAGAAGATGTTACACAATTTTCATGTCTAGTGTGTTTTCAGTGGGTTGTCAATTTCATGAATATTAAGCGTTTAACAAATCCATTAACGTTATCGAGAGAACTTCAGAACAGAAACGAATGCTATCTATGCAGTTCTGTTTGTTTCTATTGATTAAGTAATAGAAATCATCACAAAAATCATTTGTTCACTTCTCACGAGGGAACCTTTTCACGTGCTCTGCCCCCCCCCTTCCCAGCCGATTTCAATGAAACTTTTTCTACAGATACTGCATGGTGCCCTAGTAAAAAACTGAAAAGGGTTTGAGTGGGAATTGCCTCCTTCAAAAGTTATGGTTGTCTTAATTTTTGACAGTATAGAGAAAAATATAGAATATTAGGAACCACAATTCTATGAAAATATGATCGAAAATTCTAAATTTGTTTCCTGACGTTATTCAATATCTTACATATTTGGATGGGGGGAGAGCTGGGGATGGAAGTCTATTGGTTTTTTCATTATCAAGCTACGTTACAAAATTTTCTCCTTGACGAAAAACATTCAGAAGGTAATAAGAAGTAATGCCGTACGATGCTTCTAGTAAATTTAGAAAGAAAGTCATGTTGGTGTGATAGTTAAATATTCAAGCGAACGACTATAATCATCACAGGAACAGATATCTCTTACCTGTTCATGTGCACCTCTTGCCCAAAACCGATCTTTTTTGTTTTGAACGTTTTTCTATTTTTTGTATCAAATGATAGTTAGAGAATGTTAAATATAAGTCTCTTTTTAAATACCATGCGTAAACGAGCACATGGAGAATTTATTCGAATATATTGGTCCAAAAATGATCATTGTCGACACATGTGCAATCAACAAGAGCAGAAAAAAGGTTCTCTATGTAAAATAGTGTGCTATTGATTTTCTTACGAAAACCAAATTGTGGCAATGAAAACATCAAGAGACTACACTCTAAAAAAAAGAACTTTACCGAACCCCCCAAAAAGTTTCGGCAGATGACAAAAAGCTTGCAAATATTTTGAAAGTTCCAAAAGAATAATAATAAAAGACAAGGAACCTTAAAAGGATCGGACCGTGTGCCCGCAATCAGATCCTTTTTTCTTCGAAGCCTATTTAAGTTCGTTAGACCAAAAAAGGTTTCGTAGTTAAATACGAAACGTTTCAAGTTTCGTATTAAACCTCATGGTCTCGTACTGGGTTTCGTATAAAACCATTATATTTATTACGAAAATTTTCAAGTTTCGTATTTACCTACGAAACCTTTTTTGGTCTAACGAACTTAAATAGGCTTCGAAGAAAAAAGGATCTGATTGCGGGCACACGGTCAGATCCTTTTAAGGTTCCTTGTCTTTTATTATTATTTTTTTGGAACTTTCAAAACATTTGCAAGCTTTTTGTCATCTGCCGAAACTTTTTGGGGGGTTCGGTAAAGTTCTTTTTTTAGAGTGTATCCTCTCCAGCTTTTCCCCATCCAAATATGTAAGATATTGAACAACGTCAGGTAACAAAATCAGAATTTTATATCGTATTTTCGAAGAATCGTGGTTCCTAATATTCTATATTTTGCTATATACTGTCAAAAATTAAGACAACCATAACTTTTGAAGGAAGCGATTTGCAATGAAACCCTTTTAAGGTTTTTACTAGGGCACCACGCAGTATCTATAGAAAAAGTTTAATTGAAATCGGTTATGGGGTGGGGGGGGGGTACCTAAAAAGGTTTCCTCGTCAGTTGAGATCTTGTTTCTTATTCTTCTGAAGTACATGAGTTTTCGTCTCTTTTGGTGTGACTCTTGAATATTTCTGTGCGCAGTCTTCTAGTAAATAATCATTTACAACGAATCTAGAATAATTGTTATAGTTCTATATAACCGCGTGTACTTAACACGCGCGTTCAAATACAACAGAACTCTTCAAGTTGATGGCTCATATTTATATAACGCACTTCCAAGGTGTAAGACCGCTTCTGTCAATTTTTCTACTAATTTTTTCTCTCTAGTTAATGAATGATTGTAAAAAAAGAATATGGCATAATGAGTTCTGATATGAGCAGATGCATTAAATGACGATTATGTTATTCATTCATGGGTGACTACTGTTGTTACATATCTATAAAACTAAGAAATCATTGATCAAACTCTTAATTCTTAGCGAATGGTCCTCAATGATTCTGACGAGAAAAGGATCGATTTTTTCAGCTGATAGAGAATCAAATATTCAGTCAAAGAATTAATATTTTTCAAAATGATTGATAGAAGTAAAACTAAGAAATAATAAATAGTTGCTATTTAATCTGGTTTTGTCTTTGAATACGAGTACTTCTGATCGTTTACAGTACTATTGATATTTATCAAACTCATATTTAGTACTGTAGAAAATACATACAATGAGAGATCTTTAATGGAGAAATGAAAATGAAAGGCTAGAATATTTCAGAGGAGTATTGATACTCACTATTTCTTCAGAAAATATGTATTTGATATGTACACCAGTGAATGAATAAGTTTGATATTTTACGTGTATCGGTATTATATTAGTTTTGTAGAAGAATATTTTTCAAAGACATGATATTTTATTACCGAAAAGTAGCAATTAACTTGGCACATCTGACATTATTATTTCAAGGATTTAAATTATAATTTAAATCAAATATTCACACAATATTACATTCGACATAAAATCACTGAAAACGAAATTTTTTTTTGTCGTTTATTGAATAGCCTCTGAGAGACTTCAGAAAAAAAAATCAAAATCTTTTCTAACTATATCATTACATGATTAAACAATAAAGACATAAGTTTGTATGAAACCGAACAATAAATAGCTGTGTTTTTCTCTACAAATTTTGTTCATATCGTTTCGTATTCATGTCGATGATGGCAGCAACCAATGGATTGCTCACTAGAATGAGGTCATCGCATAATCTATTCAGATAACTAAAAATGTGTTTGCCACTATCAACTGCCGACCAAGCGCAGACAATAGCCGATATAACTACACCTGCGATAGCTGTAGTGGCAGTAAGTGCAATACGTGCACCTCCAGTTACAACAATGGCCGTTGGTGCAGCTGCTCGAATGATATCATCAGAAAATGGAGCACCAGCCATAAACGCGCCACCTACTGCTGCTCCTAGTGAGCCTTTTTTTGATTTTGATTTCATCATTGTTGCTGTGACGCAACTTTGAAGGGTTGATGTTTGCAAACAACCGTCATCAATAGTTAAATGAAATTGTAACAAATATTGACGGAGATCATTTGTTATGCCAAACACTTGTCGAATGTGATCTCTTGCAAGATAACGTGGTAGTTGATCACCGAAAGGGATTATAGCAGCAAGTCCAGCTCCAACTTTGTAATTCAACACGTTCAGTACATAACCACGGCGAAAACAAATATTGATGACACGAGCGAACGCTCGCATTGCCAATGCATGAATGCGATGATTACGTGCATCGAATGCCAAACGACTCAATTCATCAAATAATATTTTCATGTCAAATGATTGCTCTTGCAATAAGAGTTCAGCATCAGAACTTGCTGGCATATAATCAGCTGCTGTTAGATAAACTCGATGTGACTCAACTTCATTATCGAATCTTAATTGTTCGATTATGGTCGATGAAAATTGTTCACGTTGCATTGGTGTACTTTTACCAAAATAGATACCTGAACGTTCACGGAATTTAACCAAAAAATCAACGTCGACTTTCGATCGTACTAGAATACAATGTCTTTTTAATATCTGTTCGACATAAGCTATCCATCCATATTGTTCATAGCGAAGTTTTTCATCAAATACTAGTATATAGATATCACAATCGGCTTTTCGAATTTCGTCTAAATAGTTGCCGGGCTCAACTTCACTATCGACTATAGCTATATCTTTATCATGACCTTGAATATCGACCAGTGTAATGGCAGTGATCTTCAATCGATTCTCAGGCGATTGCAATGGCTCTTTTCGATCAAATTGTAATTGATAATATGTACTTTTTATACTACGTACTGGTGAAGATTCATCTGTAGTTAAATCTTCAATACCAAGCAGACGATTAAGAATCGTACTTTTACCAACACATGTATAACCAATAAGACCAATCTTCGCTCGTACAATATCATGACGATCATTCTTCCATTGATCATTTAGATCCTTTTCAATCGTTAAAATTAAATCGAGACTTTGTGGTTGAATTTGATCCCCTGAAGTAAGTGCACAATTCCATTCGATCAGTTTTGCATGTGTATTCGAGAATGCTCGATAGAATTCAGCATCTGCAATATCGACAAGTAAACGTTCACATATACGAATGTAGAGCAAACCAATCTCATCATCATTATTATTATCAAGATCAGACATTGAAATGACTTGTTTATATTCACCTTGACATGTACTCAAAATGTTCACTGGATCTTCTTTAATTCGTGTCACAATATCAAATAATTTCTCAGCCATAATATGAGCTTCAGTTGTTACTTGATGTGTCTGTGTCCATCGAGAGAAACGTTCCAGTGTAGTAATAAGATTGACTAGATGTCTTCGACGGCATTCAATATCACACCAAAGATCAATCATATTATTTTGCGTAAGTGTTTTCGATAGTAAATGACATGTATAACGAATACCATACTTAATGGTCATACTACCCGATAAGTGTTTCATGAGAACTTGATCCACTATTGGCGTTTGATCACGAGAATATTCAAGTAAGCAGAACATACAACGAAATCGTTTATTGTTTCCATTGAGCATTTGTACTGAATGAACACATTGTGTACAATACAATCGATTACATTTTGTATTTGTACATTTTCGTGGAACACGATCATCTTGTATTCCAAACGAACTAAGACACATCGTGCACGAGCCATACAGCTATAGTATGAGTTTAATATATTTCGAAGCAATCCTTTCAACGAACGTTATCAAATGTACCTGTTTCGTATTCAAATTAATATTTCTACGACCATGTATCACTGATAGATCTTCTTTTTCGTCGTTGAATGGTCGAGAATCTATGTAAAAATCAAAAGAAATTAACCAAACTAAAATAGTTCTATTACTTTTTGCAGAAAAATTCCCCATAGTATTTATTTGCAAATATTGAAGTTTGATGGGTACACTCTAAAAAACAACAAACAATTTTTTTATCATATGTCACATCGCTGTAGTTAATAAAAATTTGTTAAATAAGATCCATTTTTAATAGTTAAATATCAACAAGACAGGTGAGTTATTGTCACGAAACGAAGAACCTTTTCTTTTTATCAAAACAAATATTTGTCAAACAAATAGATCTGATGCATCATGATGTCGTTCTAATATTTTCTTTCTTCATGTTATATTCACTAAGTGAAATTTATGATTCAAAGTAAATTTGAACTATGACTGAATGAGTATACTGATGATATCTACCATGCACATGCAATACGGATAGAATCATTGAAGCAATAGTTTTTTACTTACACAACAAGACTATTATAGAAAGTAGTTGCAAGTTCTTTTGACATATTCTGAGATAGACTTTTTGTAAATATGTTTTCATCATTCTGTTTTGAAAGACAAAGTCAAAAACACAAAATCGATAAATACAATGAAGAAAAATTTCTCTCTCAGATTTAACATGGATACATTATTCGAATTATTCATTCTTTTTACATTTTAGAACGTGACCTACAAAGTACTGATCCAATTTAACAGTATACAAATATAGACCATTCTCGTTATGTAGAGGGCGAGAGAACATATTATTTTTATCGATTTAAAAAAATATTATAAGTTTGTTGAAATAACGTCACTTTATTCTACCTGTTAGCAGGATTCTAGAACAGACCGTCGAAGAACAATTCATCCTACGGCAATACATTGCATAGAACTGAATTGTATGAAAGATACATGGCAACATTTCATTATGTTAAATACTTTTATAAATGAAGCCAGTCTCTGCAAGTATGATCTAGGAGTGTAGAAATGGTGAGGTATAGTTGAATTCGTCGTTGAATTATATTTTAAATTTCGGCGTACTCGTACTTGTGATTTGAGGCCAATGGGAACATGTCATTTGAGTTACGCTAGTCAAAATTATGTGCATTACAGACATTTTCCTTTAGTACTCATATTCATTACCTATTTTGAAGTACATACGTAAATCCACACACCATACTTGCTCTTAGAACTTTACGTCGACATCCTGCATCTACACCATCATATCCGACATAATGAAGTTCACTTCATGATAGAAAGATTTGGCATTATGAAGTGTTGTCTACAAGTTATTTTGTTCGTTCAATGCATTGCCGTTTGACGATTTATCTGATCATCGTAAGCAGAGATTATTCGTCTTGTCATCAATCTCAACTCATTATTTACATTTTTTATGGGTTTCCCGATGTTTTAGTAAAGTGAATGACATACATTGATAATTAAAAAATTTATTTGTGTAAATTATACAGAACTCGGAACTTTAATTGTTATTTTTAATTCGAACAGTTGTCTTTTCTCTCATAGACGATATGTCTATTCAAAAATATGGTGATTAAGTCGAAAGAAGATCAAGAGCGGAAAGACCGCCCAGTACAGGCCGAGCTGTGAAGTATACAGCTTTATTTGTTGTTGTATCATACACATCCGATAATGGTATTCTGGTTGGTGTCTCATGAGCAAATGTGTAAAGACTATTGATGATCTGCTCTCGTTGTTCAGTATAGTCTCTTGTCATCGCTGCTATCCACATTGATGAATCAAGTTTTGCAAGAGTACCTCGACTATCCAACGGTAGACCATATTGATTCATTCTTGTTTCATAATAAGCTAATTCTATATCTCGTATTGCCATTTTACCAAAAAGAACATTATCCAATCCAATAACGAATGCCCAAAATAGATTGTATTTTTGTGACCAAGATACGTTCGAAGCATTGTATTCAAGACGAAAATGATCAAAGCCATTCCAATCTAATAATGTCCAATCATAGGCATAACTTATTGCTTGTTTCAAATATACATCAGCTTCACTTTGATTACCCAATCCCATCGAAAGAAGAATGGAATAGGCCCCGAGGCCAATAACACCTTTCAATGCTAAATTAGCATTGTGTGCTGATGGTCCCTCCTAAACAGAAATAAAAAAAATTTGAATTTTTCTAGTGTCATGTATTCGTTAGACAAACTCTTGATAGTATACATACAAAATCATCAGTACACAATTGATTTTCGGGATCTGGTAATGAATCATTGAGATATACAGCCCAACTTTGCAGTAGAGATGCATATGGTCGAAGATAATCGATTTGTTGATTTTGTCGTTGAGCGATAGCTGCCAAAAGAATTAACATATTGCCAGTTTCTTCCATGGGCATTTGCTCTTGATCTTGTGGAAGAATAGAACAGACAGGCCAATCACCAAGATGATGAGGTGCCCATGGTAGTGTATACCGTACATAAGTTTCATTGTTAGCGTAGGCTAATAGGGGAAGCATAAGTCGACGTAAATATTCTGGTCCGAGACTAAGAAAGAATGGAGCAGCTGGCGAAATAACATCAACAGTGCTCACATCACCGCCCGAGCTTTGTTCCTTCATATAAGACCATACTTCTTGTCGATCATGATTCCATACTGTTACGCAAGCTCCAGTTACTTGCCGGTGAATAAGTGAAACAAGCGTAGCATATTGATTACCTATGTCATATAAGATTATTTTGTTTTGAAACGTGATTTTCTTTCAACCAACAATGCCTAGAGGATCATTGTAGACGTAAAACTAAAGAAGCTTACCTGCTATTGCGGTGTATTGATCAATGAGCATCTTGTCATATTCATCGGCTTCGTTGCGAATGTCTTCAAAACGTTGAAAGGCAGCATCAAGTAGCTTTTGACTATTAGAATAGAGCTTTGTCCAATATGGTCGTTGATAATTTGAAAAAAAGTTAACTGATAATTGCTCATCATGAAAAAAAACAAGGAACGATGAATATATATTTTCTTTGTGATCAATTTGACCATAGTCAAATAGAAAACACGAAATGGGATATCCATTTTGAACTGAACGTGGCCCTTGACTTTCATCTCGTTTAGGAAGATTAAAATCTCCTTCAAGAAATGCTTTCCGACACAATGAAACATTCGTTTGTGTACTATCACGTAAGAATGGAGATCTCGACGAGACATACAAATGACCCCAATCAGGTTTGATTTGATCTCCGTGAGTTTGAAAAGGTGCATGGTTATAAGACTGCCAACGATGTTCTCCTGGTCTTAATTCTTCCCATACGACTTGATCGTTAATCAATGAATTAACAACAAAATCAGCAGAAATTTCAATATAGATCTGAACTGTCAATTCTTGACTAGAGGAGAGCGAACGAACCGTATGTGTTACATAGCCAATAGGCAATGAAGATAATTCAAGTGAATGAATAAATGCTGGCTGAATAAATGTCAAATTTAATTCAATTTCTTCACTCTGAAATGTATAAATTGTTTGTGTAGGTTGCACACGTCTTTGAATCTGTTTCATCGATTCGATACTTTCATCAGTGACACCCATAAATCTTAATATTTTACTTCCGTTGTTTATGCGTATCAAGCCAACAAGAGACATGTTTTGACTTTCGATCCAATGTGAAGTGGATATATCATACAAATTATCTGCTTTCGACCAGACTTGAATAGTTGGATTGAGTAGAAGTAGTGGAGTAGCTGGTGGACGAAAATCTCGCACGAGATCTTCCATTGTCAATTTTGCTAGTAACAATAGGCCGGTCACATATGTGACCACAAGTCTATTTCGCATTCGCATACTCATTATCAATTTGTCTTCTAACTAATCTATAGCACAACGTGTGATATAAGGTAAATGAAGTATGGAGATAAATAGAATGAATGCAGAAAAGATTGAGAATGAAAAAAACGAGAGAATGTCAACAGAAAAAAAGAAATAAATGCTCTTTTTATATCATAGGCACGGTCACTACCAAAGCGAAACAGTTAACTACGGTCACGGTCACAATACATAAACTTTTCTATAACATTATTATAATCATGGTCGTAGTCAAATTTGCGACAATGTTACCAATACTTTTTCTCGCAGATATGATATGTTTGTATTTATGAACTTAATTCGAATCTAATTAATTTCTGAAGTTTTTTAGTAAAATAATACCTATCGAACTTAAATTTTTTCGTCGCATATTCTAATGTTTAAGAAAAAATATATTCAAAGAACAGCAGTCACAACTAGGTCACTTATTAACGATAGATCATCTATGGATTTTATATCTTATAGTTTTATTAAATTTTTAATACAATGTAGTATTTACCAGACTACAATGTTTCATAGAATAGGCAGACAATATTCATCTCTCTCTCTCTCTATATGAAACTTTGGATTCGTGTGACTCTTCGAATAGAACAAAAATATTTGTCTACGATGAAACTTGTTTAGTATTCTTGAATAGACTATCAACCATTAATGAATCGAAGATATAAATAATGTTTGTTTTTTTTCTTCTCAGCATACCATGTCCATCAAGAAGATAGCAATAGTTATCATCGAAAATTATATCGAAAATTGGACTATCCAATTGACATCGATGTTCTATATAAACGAGCAGAACTTTGGTCTATCATCAGTTGTGAAGATCTGAATTTCAACTCTTCCGACAAACCATAACTTTTTTCTATCAAACAAGATTTTTCAGACCTATTGATACTTCCACTCGTTTTTTATGATTCATAAACATTTCGGATAGTATCGTGTTTATTTATAGGTTTATATATATATATATATATGTATATACATCATGAAAATATAGTGAATTCCTATTCTCCACTGCAAAAGTTCAGGAAAAATTCATATACAAAGAACAGTCATTGTCATTGAGCATGTACACTAAACAGAAAATATGTTTGAAAAAAATACAGATTAAATGTTGCCAGAGGTAGAACTATTATTGTCTTGGTTTTCACCGAATTCTACTCATTTGTGTTGGTTTTCAGCCATTTTAGTATTCGCCATTTCATGGGCTTCATTCCAAAAATTGAGAAGACGATTGCTATCATTAATACAAAAAGCACGAAAATCTGCTAACATTGTATCCTGATATTTTTCTTCACCGGTTTGAGAACTTCGCCATCTTTTACCCAGGCAAAAATTCCAACACCAATTGAAACCAAAATCAACTGGTGATGTTTGCGCATCAGTAGAAACTTCCGATTCTGTACGTTTTGATCGACGAGTGCGATTTTTATTGTACACATTAGATAGGATATAAACAAGCATGCCACCACTAATATGAACATAATAGATGCTTTCATCTGTATAACTTACACAAGAATTTAAAATAAAGCCATAACTTAAGTAATACAAAGAAAGAAGAGAATTTGAATATGTTTAAATAAATACTACTTGATAAAATACAACGTCTACAAACCGTTTTAAAATGAGTTCTTGAAACATATTCAATCGAATACCTTTATCTTTTTCAGAAAGACAAGCAAGTTTATCACATAAACAAGACGTATCCATTTTGATGTAGAGAGGACCTAAATAAAATGAGAACAAATCTCAAAAAAATGAGTAAATTTCTAATCGAAACTATAAAAGTGCGACGAGTAGAATTAACTATATGGACAAGTTGGTGGATTAACGAAAATAGTTGAAGAGAAATGTTCGAAATAGCTAAATGAATAGATGATGTTAAAATATGCTACTAGCGAAAATTCTGACAGCAACATATCCCTCTATCCAAATAAATATTACGGTAATTTTTCAAAATCAAATGTATAGTTGTGTATTGCAATGACAACAACTGATATGTCTCAAAAACTATTCGTATCTATTCGCGATGATAACTACCGAGTCTATTGACTCACATCTGGAACAAAGACTATATGTATATTGTTTGAGAACATGTACTTCACATCAACAATGATTTGATCTTTAAACAATTGACTATCCTTCAACTGTCATATCAAACTGCAGTAAAGTTATTGTTAATTTTCGAACAATAATCTACGCTACTAGTTGTATATTGATGAAATTGCATGTAAACAAGTATGCAACATGAGACTCAACTTCGATAAAATATTTGCTCTATTTTGCATACCTCTCAAAGGATCGAATTCTGCGAATGGATCACATGGGATAGGGACTAGATGAAATGCCACTTGAGTTGAACCAAGCATTGTTCCTGTACGTTGTGACCAATTCGTTATCAATTCACCAAGTATACAGGATGTTACGACAAGCCAACGAATTTCAAGTTCAAATAAACAATGCGGATTGTAATATGCATGATGTTGCGCTGATGCCCATTCACGTCTGTCAGATATATGTTTTTGATCAACATCAACATTACACGTACGTTTCACTATTGTTAATGTTGAATCTTCTTCAACTGTTGCTGTATCTTCTCCAACTGTTGCTGTATCTTCAACAGTATTATTTACAAGAATAGAATTTGCATTAGTAGTTGCAAGTGATTTTGTTAAACGCGTAGGCTGAGGTATGGATTGTTGGTTAACAATTAATTTTGGTAATAAACGCATTGGTTTACCTTGACCAAAACCTAAATAATCCATGGATGGAATAAAATGTTGTGCTTGATAAAATTCAACTTCAGCATAGTCATTTGAATCAGGATGAACTTGAAAACAAAAGCATATCAATAAAAATAAAACAAGAAGAACATAGAACGAAAAAAAATAGATTTACAAATCTGTGTTTTTTCTCTGACAATACAATAAAGAAAGAAACCGAAACGAAATGAATCTTCCGAATCTGTACAATGCCGAATCAATCCACGTTCAAACAGTGACTAAAAACAAGAACAATATAATATTTATATATACACGTATATATTCTCCGGTTTTACTTGAAATAATGAAAGAGCTGTTTGTTCGTTTTGTATATCATCGCTATGTTCAATAGACCACCACATAGCTTCGATGGCGATAAATGAATATTCAGGTAAAACCGTATCTTTCACAAACGAGAAACCTTGTTGTTCATCCCGAAATAAAGTTAAAAGATGATTTATTGCATTCACATCTCCACACATAATACTGTCAAGTTTAAATGTTTTACATGGTACTCTTGAAAGAAATAATAACATATAAAATAGATATTAGAATTCAAATGCATACTGATTTTTTCCTTGTCTTTTATGATTATCAATACGTTTCAAACCGGTTATTGGGTCAAGAGGCTGAAAATAGTTTAGAAAAAAAAGAGGAAAAAAACATAAATTTTTACTGATGGATTGAACAATAGACTTACTCGATGAGAAAACTCATTCGAAAAAGAACGCACACGTGTTAGCTTATTAAGCATAACTAAAAATCGAATGAAATGTTCAACATAGAGAAAATAATCTTCATGTGACATTTCTTGACGACTGTCACATTTTCGTTGACCTAATTCAATAGTTTTTATTGTATAATCTCTGGAGACAGGTATAAGTACAAGTCGTGTACGCCAATATTTCATTGTCTAAACATAAACATATATATATATATATTTCTGATTCAATTAAAAATAATTCGCCCCATCTTTTTATAGAATTAAGGTAGGAGCACTATAAACTAAGAAGAATTCGTCTTGTCTTCAAACGATGATAGACACGTGTTTGAGCACCGCAATGTGTCGATGGTGCTTTATTAGTAGATTAAAATGCGCAGTGTCAGATTGTTCTTCATTCGAAACTACTGTCACTTAATTGTTCATGTTGAGATATCATGGAAAGATATGTATTACTTTGGCTCTCTAATCGTTTGTTGATTAAGTATGGGTACTACACTTAATTTCTGCTAAATAAACATCGAATCACAAGTCCACCTGATCACAATAATATCAAACTGGAGTGTATATCTTAACGAAATGCCTTACAGTAAAATGAAACTCATCAACACAAAATGGAATTGAAGTGAACAACTCGCTATGTACTTATATAGTGCAGATTATGAGTAGAGCCTTTTTCATGTGTCAATATTTATTTTATTCCTTGACTTGTCTCGAAACGAATCAAGTTGTAGTTTTATGTTAATATTCATTCTTCCATCGTTTAATACTCAACCGACAAAAATGTTTTTCATTGAAGAACACGAATATTGTGTTTATCGTAAAGCGAAAACATATCAATCAACTAATAAACTAAAGTCAGTATTAAAAACTTGTCAAACTAACAGAAATATTACACTTTTCGATTGCATACAATTGTGTTGTTGATTGATTGAAGTAATGTAAATGTTATTATTCAAGAACATGTTGGAGAATCTGTGAAATTTTCATCATCAGTGACGACCATCAAGTTTCTTCACCCGTAAAAATTTTCGTGTTCTTTTTTTCTCAGCACTGAATTATTTACGGAAATTTCAAGAGTTACGAAATTGTAAAATGGGAACGGATTTGAAACATAGACTGATATAATAGGATTTTACTAAGAAAGAATTTCCAATGAAGAAAGTTCAGTATCTCAG
This sequence comes from Rotaria macrura, assembly GCA_900239685.1. NCBI lineage: Eukaryota > Metazoa > Rotifera > Eurotatoria > Philodinida > Philodinidae > Rotaria > Rotaria macrura. The sequence continues at coordinate 56,208 of OENT01000020.1, forward strand.
ATACAACGATCTAACCCGACTCATAGCATACAGCGTGTTTAATAAACTTTAGATACCATATTTTTGATTATAGAAAGATTTTTCTGGAATTCTGGAATTTTAAAGGTTACCTGTGCGAGGATGAATGTTGATTGATGGTACAGATATCACTTTTAAGGAATTCAGATTTTTATCGATTTCATCCGAAATCTGAAAAGAATCATAGCTCCATAATATAAGCAATTGATTATTCAACGAGAAAAAGAGTGAGCAAACAAACTAGAACCCATTGTTTCCCTTCTTCTATAATCGATCAATCAATCAATTGAATAAGAATTTTTTCAAGTGAAAGACAATAGATCATTTGGACATGTTCCTGTTTTAAGGCTAATCTATCTTCTACTATGATCTCGATCTTCATTAGATTTGAATCTGTTCTATAAAAATGTGTGCGTTTGTTTTTGTCTATATTTCATGTATACGTACATCAGAAATTTTATGATCACCAGTTCCATGACTGCATACAGCATTGTCGACAATATTCCATGGAAATGATTCCAAACTTTCAAGTTTTAATTCATACTTATCGGCATCATAAGTTGATGAATCTGGACATTGATAACGATATTTATAATCAACTGTTTTCAGTTGATATGGCGATCTAAAAAGAAAGAGGAGACAAAAATTTCATTCTGTTCATTGACTCAATCTTACTGTGGTTTAAATTGTTGAACACATATAACCACCGTATCTTGTGTTTGACTGTCTTCTTTGACAAGACTTAATGTATGATAAATTCGGCCAATGCTTAACAAACGATTGTGTTCTGTTTCTTTATAGCCGACACGGCGAATTTTTTCAATCATCAATTTATGAATATGTTGTGGAATGTCAATGATCATTTGAAAACCCTTGAATGGATATGGAAAAAATGTTCTTTTCGTTATCTACTTTTAACTATTACTTGTGATAAACGTTGATCAATCAATTCATCGAATACTGATTTTTGCCGTTCCATTGGATCGGAACTAGTAAAACGAGAAATAATCTATGTAAATTTATGTATGCATGTAGAAAATTAAAATCATCTATTAACTGAATTAATTTTTCATGTGATCCACTTGAATTCAGAGTATGTCTTCGTCTTCGTTCGTATTCATTTAATAGCGCAACAGAATGTATCAGTTCATACGAGTTATGTGTATAATCACGTTTCAAGTCATCTTCTGTTGGTTCAACATCAAATGTAGTTGGTAGAGAAGCTGGTATTGTTAAAGATTTCCAATCAATACCAGTAATCATTGATGCACTCCATGGTTCGACTCCAGTTGGTCCCCAAATAATAGCTTCTTTTTTCTCTTCTGTTAAAGAACGTACGTATGTAAAGATTAGTTTAGCATTTGAGAAAATAGATGAAAAGAATATAATTGTCAACGAACTTTTTAATGATGGTGGTTTGCTGATACTATCAGCATTTGATTTTTTCGTACTACTGCCACTGACATTAGTTCGATTGTCATCTGTTGAACTATCTTTACGTCCAGCTGACTCACGTTTCATTTCGAAATTCGATGGACTAACAATACTGAAAAATATATGTGAAATCGAACATTTCAATATCTATACGAAAAACAACGTTTTTATCGATGATTAGTAAGTATCTACCGTAGACGACGAGACAATGAATCACTATTTGTTTTCGAATGTTGATTTGAACGTTTTGATATAAAGCCATTGATAATGCGTTTAGATGTACTCGGAAGTATAAGATCAGCACAATTACTAATATTTACAAGCTTTTCATGTTTTATTGCATCTTCCATCTTACGTAGATGATGAAAATGCCATGGGATTTTGTTGGGACCTTAATAAGAATTATTGGAATGAAACAATTTCAAAAAATGTATATGAAACTTGTTTATTACCCATAGGAAATGTGTGTGCCCATCGACGTCGTCCTGGTACCATTGGTATACGTATGCTAGCTGGTGCGAATGGATTTGTTAATGCTTTCGGTCGTGATTGCATACGAGTAAAATGATTCGTTGTTAAAAAATATGTTTCAGCACTTTGTGCAACCCGTGCAAAATTTTGTGGATTAAAAAATAAAACTTGCGATGACTGATTAAATGTATTATGATATTGAAGAGTCCCTGCTATACTAGCTGATGTGACATGCGATGTTGAAATTCCAATATCATCTTTAACAAAAGCATTGAACACACGTGGTTCATCATTGGCACCATTCGATGTTGACGATTTACTAGGAGCAATTAACATCCCATTAGGTTCATGCAGTACATCTTCTTCTTCAATCGATGCTGGATCTAGAATATATTTTACCCATCTCGATTACAGATCATGTATTCCATGACTTTGTTTTTACGTTTAGGACTCATTGTTGTATTTCGTTTTCTTGGTCGTCGAGGTTCATCATCTTTAGTCGATATACGATTCAACGATGATCCATATTCATTTGTACCACTGATATTAAAGAGAAAAATAAAAATTGAATCGTCGAATTTTATTATTTCGTATGAACACAATCGCTTACTTTTTTTTCGGCGTTCGAAAAACATGACTGTCATATTCTTCCATGGATGGATGAGATGGTTTTGTAAATGGATTTTCTTCGATGGAATTCATAATAATTTTAACCTCTGTTATTTTTATTGATAATATGTCATGAAGAATCAATAGATATTAAAAAGGAAAATAAGAACTATCTTACCCAACATTCCACTTCTTATACGATTAGTATCGAATGGTAAACGTGGAATATAACGTTTAAAACATGATGGTGCAGTTGAACTGTGATAATAACTGCAAAGCAACGGGGAAGAAAAGTCGAGCTCGATAAGAATTTTCTTTATTATTCATACCTTAAATTCATCCAATGTGGTATTTGATAATCATCAGCTGTATTGGGATCTTCTTTGAAAAATTTGAATAATGGTACAGCAAACAATGGTTGTTCACCTAAGCATACAAGATCACTTCCAATACCATTATCCAATACACGTTGTTTAGTCATATTTGTTAATTCACGATCAACTTCAAATACACCTGCACCAGGTGTTATAACTAATGACATTTGACCGAGACGATCAAATGCACGATCAATAAAATGACGTTCGAATACTGAAATAAGCGACACAACGAAGTCTTTGCATATACTTTTATGAACATGAATTTTCTCTACAAACCACTCGATGATAAATTTAATGTTTCAAGAAAATTTCCATCACACGCATATGAAATTGTTCCTTTCGGCATTTTAGCAGCGTCATCTTCTGGTAAATGGTTTTTATGATAATTAATAAGATCTTCTTCATAGTTAATAATAACTTGTTTGATTTTAGCCAAGCGTGGTAACCAATCATCGTAACGTTCATTTTGATAAATTACACTAGAACATCAATCAAATATGAAAGTTTGCAAAAATTAGATAACCTGTTTTCATGTCTTTCTATCTATTTGACTGATTCGTCATTTTAAGAAACACGGAAAAACACATGGTTTTATTTACGACAAATATTTAACCATACAAAAGTCGCATTATCGTTTAAGAAACAAAGTTTTAATGGAATCATGTCGTGTTTGACACTTGGCTACACAGTAGGAGTAGAATTACCACTAATAGCCAAAACAGAACCACGCATGATGGCTCATGGATGTCATTCCAAGTATCTACTCTGATTTGAATAACATAGTCTAGATATCAATACAAAGTTTCAAAAAAAAACTAAAATAAAACGCGTACAAATTTAATTAAAGTTCACTAACATCTAGCTGTCAAAGAAGATTCACAGCATCGGTCAGTCATACTAGTCTAATAGGATTGAAATGTAAATTAGATGAAATATTGAAAATATGGCTTTAAATTATTTCAACAATGGTATTATATTCTGTTACATGATAATAACTTCAAGTGCATACAAATCTCATTTTCATTTGTTTAGACTCATCGAAAAACGTTACTAAATAGAAGCAATGTTGAGAATATTTAATAGACATCATGCGAATTTGATTTAGGCAGTTTGTACATATTTTTAGAAAAATATTCGTATCTAGTTATCTTAGATATATATATTATACATTATTAACATTTCCCACTTATACTAATATTCGAGTGGTAACTTAGCATAGCGTATACGAAGCAGAGTATTAGATTCGTTTAGAGTAAAGGTATAATCTACAATAGGTCTACATAAAAATACAATATGACAAAATATCACGTTTAAGTGGTTGAATCACAGATAAAAGTGACACAATGCACATGTCGAGACTCTTTCGAAGGCATACCAAATTAAGTTCCTTAAGTTGAAACAACAAACGAATAAAGATTACTCAAGTAGACAAGCAATTCTAAAAGAACTAAACAACCGATCTTATCTAAATTCTTATCATAGTGTTTGTTACGTCCATTCAGAAAACAAACGGGCCTATTAATATTACGAAAAAAAAGCAGGATTCATCGAAAATATTTTAAACTACTAAACCCGAAAATTCTCACCGATAAAAATCTTCATAAAATCTTCCTCGATGATCAATGTTAATGTTCTTTTGTAAAATTTGAGGAAAATCAACCAAAGATTTTGCATCATAAAACACCCGACTAAACAATGTCATCGTAACATCATGTTGACAAAGCATAGTCTAGAAGTATAATACACAAGAAATCTAGATGGATTGCTTTCGTTCTCAGTCATATTTCATGTCTACCTTCCACCGAGTAAATAAATCATAGAGAAAACCATCAACAGCTTTTTCATAATAAGTATCACCATGATGATCGAAATCCCACATTTCTTTAGACATTTGTAAAAATATCGTACAACATGTACTTAATGAACGGAATACGATCTGTAATTAGAAAAAAATCAAGAAAATTTAAATGAAATGAAAAAAGATATGAAAGCAATTTATTTACTTTTGTATCTTTCGTTATGTAACCAGATGATACACGATAGGGTGACTCAGATACCCATAGGCCATAGACAGTCGCTCTGAAAAATATTTGTTTTTTCGTAGATGAAAATATTCATGAACTTAAAAGAGAAAAATATAAAATTTGTTACCGCATGCCGAATATATCCAAGGTTTTCTTTAAATAGACTGTTGTATTAACTAATTTACGTGTAAATCGCCACATATCACCACGACTAAAATATTGTTCCTTAACTTGCATTTCAACTAAATATAGAGCGAAATCCTATAAATAATTGGAAAAGAGAAAGTTAATTTTTATTCTCGAAATGAAAAATAAACTCTAAAATCATCACTTCTTTTGTCGAGACTTTTTGAACCATATAATGATTGATCATAAAATTGAAGCTCGTAAATGTTCTTCTAATTGATTCATCAATTAAAATATCTGGAAGAAAATAGAATTTAATACTTCGATATTTATTTCAAATTCTAATTATACCAGGTAGTGGAGATTGAATTTGACGTTCTTCATCAACTCGATCAACTTGGAGAACAATTTTTTCTGTACCATTCTCATTCAAATTGATTACAAATAGGTCACCTTTAACTAGATTGGTTTTTGGAGTAACAACTGTTGGTGCACTAGGATCTGAAATAAAATATAAGATCGGTAAACGTGGAACTATTGACTATCGATAAACTAACTTTGTGCACGCGTGAAACCAACTCGACATCGTGATCTATGAATAAAACGTTTTCATTACTAGAATTTCATATCATATATACGTAGACATATACATACCGATCTCCTTCGAATGTTGAATTTTCTTTTGTTTTATTTGTACTTACTGTAAAATTTGCAGTCATTTTTGACGATAGTAAAAAAATATTGAATTCATGATAAGAATTGAAAAGAGATACTATTTATATGTGTATATAATAATAATAAATGAATGAAGAATATAATAATTTATATTTACATATAGATGCCTGTAAATAATCAAGCCAATGAAATACAAGCATTCAAAATGGTTCGTTTACTGATGACCTCTTGAGACAATATATGAATCGATATAACTATTACTTTTCCGTTTTCTTTTTCTTTCTCGCGTTTACTTCGGCTTCGGTAATTTTTGTTAAATCTGAAATGAATTGATTATGAATGAGTTCAAAAACATGAATCGAACCATTATCATAATTTTTTATCTATTAGAGATTGAAATTTTGTGAGAACAACATTTCTTCATCGATATAATTAGTTATCAAGCATCAAAAAAAAATTCTTTGAACTGTAGACGTAAATATTCTTTTTGAAATTAGTATTTTTCAGCATCAATAACACATTTTTGGAGTAATTGTAAGGAATGAATGAACAAGTTTCTATTCATCGTTAGAAAATGTCGAACTACAATGATTTTAAAGTTTTTAACTAGTTTGCATCATGATTTATTAAAACAAATGCATGGATAATCACGTCCTTATATTTGCCGTGGCGGTATACAGGTTAATTACGTTATTTTCAATAGTTTTTGTTTCGTTTGGGTTTAGTCCAAAAGAATTAATTAATCTCAAAAAGAAGTTTCAAAGGCAGCACGTGCAAACACATGGGGCTGTGTAAATGGTCTCGTTTTGCATTTTATTTTTGCATCATCTAGTACGTTTTCTTAGAAACCAAAATATATCGGTATTTGCAGCGTGAAAAGCTCTACAATTTGCATACGACCACCTGTCTTATAATTTCAGTTTTTGTTTTCAAAAAAATCAAAACTTTGAATGATCCAATCTCGGCCGTACAAACATTTATTCTGTGGGATTTTTAAAATCTTTTTTTTAAAGTAATTAGAGTAGGCCTAACTGTGTAGACTGTAGAGCTTTTCACGCTGCAAATACTGATATATTTTGGTTTTTAAGAAAACGTATTAGATGATGCAAAAATAAAATGCAAAACGAGACCATTTACCCAGTCCCATGTGTTTTCACGTGCTGCCTTTGAAACTTCTTTTTGAGATTAATTAATCCTTGTGGGCTAAACCCGAACGAAATAAAATGCAAACCATATATTTCTATAGAGTAGTCAATGCTCTATCCAACCGCATCTTAATAATAAACTTTCGATGTTTTATACAAATACAGCAAAGTACATGAAACTATTGAAAATAACGTAATCAACCTGTATGTATTGGGATGAATATCGTTTCTTAGCCATTGTACTAGTGCCCATGCTGCAAAACAATCTTTACATACGACGATGTTCATCGATATTTTACATAGTCAGAAGGACTTGTGCAAATACATCAGTGATTTTTTAGACTTATAAATGTGTTACTACTTTAAAAATCACGCGATGATGTTTGCACAAACATTTCGTTGTTTAGTTTTGAATTTTTTTATAAAACTTACGAGAAATAAGCATGAATTAGTTTTCAAGTGCTTTTTCTTGTACAAAAAAATTTTACTCTATAAAATGTACTGTTTACAGAACTGAAAATCAGCAATCTGTTGAGTCCATTAGATAAATATTCGTTCTAAATAGTATCGGATGGTCATATCAAATAATTTATGATTTAAATCTCACTAACTTCGAATACTTGTCAGTTTGAATATAATTTAAGTAAGATGACAGAACATTGTATGTTCGTTATTGAGCCATAAAATAAGAAAAAAAATTGCAATTTATCGATTTACATTGATAAGTTTTCTGAAACTAAACAATCGAAATCAAAAGTTAGATGATATCATGCAATTTTTTATTTTATATTTTAGGTGAAGTTTTTTCGTTTATTTTCATGAACAATATCTAGATTGTAAGACTGAGAATCCCTCGATGAGACTCTATCTCATTTTATGATCGATTGAACTGTATTCAGTAATCATGTTCAATCATAGTTCGATTCATAAGTTTCATTTCCTCTTTCAATACATTACTGACGGTCTAGAAACTAAAGTTTCTACTGTTTTCATTTCATATTTTCATACATATTCAAACATTTGAAAAGATTTCAATACATTCGTCTTGCTTGTTACAGGAAGAAACTAGTTCATATATGTGCAGTCGTGACTGAATAGGACAAAGAATAAATAAAATTGTCTTTATTTTTGTTTGAACGACAAAAAATTAGAATCTAATTATATTTCATTTCTTATGTAATTATTACTGTGTCAAGAAAACATCATGATTATAATGAATTCATCTTTCCGCATTCGAAGATTGCTCGTGCTAAGAAGTAAATGTACTTCTGTCGAGCTCTAACAATATCCTATCATTGTAGTTCTATGAGATTTATATTTTTATTTGATATTAATTAAACAATCGATAATGATATTCATGCTAAACAATTAACGTAATGAATTGAATATAATTAGCATTGAAATAAATGTTGTTACTGGTATTAAATGTTCACTAAACATTTAAAATTCTTATTGATCAATTCGTGCATCGAATAAATGAATGTGCAGAAAAATACAATCGAAAACGTAACATCTATTAGATTATCAACTCATGAAACTTATTATTGAAGAAATACTTCAATAAAACTAGTCCATATTAAAGGAATATCATCTTCTTGCTAATAGATAATAAATACTTTTTCATTTGTTTTTAATGTTTCTTAATAGTTTATTATTTTAATGTAACTAAATTACTGAACAATCAATTTTTCAACAAAATAAAATGAAAGCATTATTTTTTAATATCAAGAAGTTTTTGTTTTAGTTGTTCAAGTGTCATAAGTTTTGATTCTAATGCCATTCGCATTGCCTAAAAACAAAGCAAAATAATTTATCGTTCGTTTTAAAATTCATATTATACTCACATAACCGTATGGTGATGTATCGGAAACAAGAGTCGATAGTTCTATCTTATCGTATTTTCCTGCTTTGAAATCAAATTTTGAAAATGGTTCATTTCCATGCCAACAATGAAGATGTAAACGTAAATTTTTATTAATATCTTGTCTATCTTTTGATGTTACGGCTTGATCTAATAATTTGTCAGCAAGATTTATATGAAAATTTTCAGCAGTAACAAGATGATTGATAGCTAAATGACCGCCGTATAACAAAATGACACCATAGTGCCATTCAGGCCAAAGCTAAACACGATTACAATGCATATCATTCGATTCGTAAGACACAACGCAAACAATAGCTAACCATAATACCGAGTTTTTGTTCTCTTTCAGGTGTCGTGAATTCGTTCATGTTAAGATATAACATAGCTTTTAATGTATAATCTGCCAAACGATGAACCATAGACGGTGGTCCATACCTAGTTAATATTTCATCAATATGATTTTATCGAATGACATTGATTTTTAAGTCAAAACAAGATAGTATATGTTACTGTTTCAATCTGGATTTTTTTTCAATCATAGACTTACTAACTTTCTATCCATTGATAAATATTTAAATTATTGCTCTATGATTTCACTAGAATTCTAACTGCAAACGATTGAGAAGTCAAAAGATGAACGACGTATTGAGAAATCCTATGAATAGAACAGAAATGAGACTATGGATAAACGAGTGATGTTGAATTCATTACTAGAAGTTTCTTAAAATAGCTATTTCCATAAGACTACAAATACTGGCATAGAATTTCCTTTACAGATATTGAAAAAACTACAGAACAGTGTGTACTATTCAAAACTTAAATAGTCGTTGAAATACTTCTTTTATTTAATAAGAAGGAGGACTATTGTTAAAATATCTTCTGAATTTAGAAGCAAATTTCTTTTTAAATAATATTTATCAATACTATCATAATTTAATCTCTTGTATTTTTCAACAAGAAAAAATTTAAAGCAAGAAAGATCAATGTTTGTCGATTTTTAAAATTATTTTTTTCAATTTGATACGGAAAAATAATTTAATGATCGGTAGAAAATGGTAGATTAGTTCTGTCCTACAAGCTTATAACCGAAATGATGTCACAGGACATCAGACACGGAACAATGCTGGCGGGATGTCAATGGTATGCTGTTTCTATTTCCGTATTATTTCTCTAGAGAGAAAGAGAGAGAACTATAAGTAAATAAATAAATGAATACTGAAATCTGTTTCGGAAATAGATCGTCCAGAATTAATCATCTTATAAATAGAATCAGTAACAATGCATATCAAATTTTTAATATTTTAAACATGTAGCATTTGTGATAGGAATGCTTTGGAGATCAATCATTAGTACCATATATTTTTCGAATCTTACTGATCTGATATTTCGTGATGTAGAACATCTCCACAGACATTTTACTGATTTTCTTCTCCGTATTTAGTCAATTTTCCGTCTTTGTGAATTTTGAATTACAAGAAAAGAATTTCCATATGAATGTCATACATCGACAAACAATGTAAATAATTTCCTAGATAAGATTGTTTCCTTTCAACGATGTAATTAATGCATGACACCAGCTATGTGCATTTACAATTGTAAATATGTCATTAATCTTAGCATTAAAAAAAGATTGAAAGATGACGTTTCAATGCAAATTCATCTCTTTCTTCACACGTAGAGACCTTCACGTGACTTTGACTAAGAAAACTAGTGACAGTTGAATTACTTTTACATATATATGATGCAAGGTTTTTATAAATTAAGAAATGTCCAACTAAATAAAAATCTATATGGCATAAATCAATGAATGTTCATAATAAATACTACGTTTATGAGTAGTAATCTATCTTGTGCTCATATGACAACATTCCTAGAACAATATTAATCTTATGAACATAAGTCACGACATCATGCTCACTGTTGACTTATGTCAGTATGTTACTTTTAAGTGAGGATTTAAATGAAAAATTAAATCCTAATCCTCTATCTGATTTCAAAGATACTTTGGTCAACATAGTTTCTCATCAATTGATTTTCGACTGTTTCATTTTTTCCAGATTTCTCACCAAGTTGATCCAAGAGCAGTCATATCAGCATATCCCCAATTCATATCATGAGCAATACGTTTCAATCGTTTATTATTAAATTTTGTCGAATAACCACCATGACCAACGAGTAATGAATTATTATATGGAACGTATTGTGCAAATTGATTCGTTAAAAAACAATCCATATCTGTGCGCAGAATTTGATCGTACATGGAAAAGGATGAATAATATTCATGAACTGTATTTATTGAATCTATATATCCATATGTCCGTAAATTATTATGAAGTAATTTAGAATTTTGTTTAACAACACGTTGATATTTACTTGATTTCTCATGATTCTGTTCACGATCTTTAATACGTATGTAAGGAAAAACACGGCATTTCGGTTGCTCTTGGAAATTGGTACGTATTTGATTATATATACAATCAAGATGCTTAAATAATGGTAATGATTCATTAGTATAAACAATTAAATCAGTTCTCCACAAGGATGATTCAAATGTCATCATGTCAGTCCATGAACGATACAACCATCGAAATTCGGATTCGAAAGTATTTTGTTGATCAACTGGATAAAAAACTAGAAGAGCTCGTGATATGTTCACGTCCGGTTGTGGTTTATGTATAAGTTGTAAACTATTTCTAATATATTTCTTTATTTTATTAGTTTTAATTAATTCGTGACTGTTTGCATCTCGATTAGAAGCTTTGTATCGTATTACACTTAATTCAATCCATGATGATGAATCAGAGAAAAATTTCAGTGAACTATGAATACATAAAAGGATTATCACCGATCCTAATATAGTAATGATGAATAAAATGAACATTCGACTTGTAAATCTTGATGAAATGCCAAAATGTGACATGAACTTCATGCTTGTTTCGTTATTTTTTAAAACTATTAATAAAAACAAAGAACAAAAAAAGTGTTACTGCGACGTTCATGGGATGATTGGTTCGTTGCATATACGTTGAATTTAATGTTGAAAAGTATACAAAAGAAGAGAAACAAGAAAAATAATAATTCTACTTTGGAAATAAATAGTAGCAATTCAAAAGACAGATTTTTCATGTTAACTAGCAATCACCGCCTATCGGCTAGGGAAAATCGGAAAGTTGATTTCGTCTCATAAGTTCATATTGAACATTGCATTTCAATACAATATTCATAAAAAAGTCGAAGTATTCGTACTTTTAAAAGATTGTAAGATTCACTCTGAACTGTAAGCACTTGCTTCAGCAGATCTTTACAACAGCAATGCTACGAGTAAGTTCTATTCCATGAAGGTTTTTTGTTGAACTAAAAAGAATACTTACGACAAATCATTGATGTCGTTTTTTTCTCTTTTGACAACATATATTACAAAAATGAAGAACAAATTTAAAAAGAAGAAGAAGAAACTTTCAATCAATGTTCAACAAATATATATAGATGAAAGTTGAGTATTAATAAATCTCCGCGGAATTAAATTAATTAATTACACTTATTGCTTCATATATATATATAGAGAGAGAGAGAGAGATGAAATCAAAAAAAATATGCACTCATAAATCTGAATACTACTTTATGGGACAAAGTTTACGTCTGCTGTTCCTCGTAGGATTGAATAACCAACAACAAAATGACTAAAGATGAATCTATTTTGATTTATTTCTCATTCATTTTTGAAAGAACAATAAAGCGTTCAAGCGTTTCAATTAGAAGGGGCAAAAACCAATTATATGATTATACAACCATTTTATAGTAAAGCCGTGTTGGCGATGGGAAAAACTGAAAGATGATGCGAACACCAATATATCGTATTCTTCAAAGTTAGAAATCAATAAAATCATTCTCATTCTTAAGTAGAAATAGATGAAAGCTCTATAGAAAATAGAATTTGATGAAAATATTGGATTGTTCTTCAATTCTATTTTAAAATTTGTTTAAGTCTAATGTTCATATTAAAAATATTTACTTGAATTCGTTTGGAACATATTAACAGGTGTCGTAATTAGCAAAAAAAGACACCAGGAAGACTTTTTGAACATAAAAAGGAATATTTTTTGCCAATTCCAATTGAAACGCTTATACTTTTCAATTGATCCTTTGAAATTGGTGGATGAAAAATAAATCACACTACATTCATACTTATTCGTTTTTTTTTCTCTGGTATTCACATCGTATGAGAAACATCGGAGATGAGATTAATTAATGTCAATGTGGGAGCATTCAAATCTATGAATGGAAATAGTTTTTTGAGCAAAGCTTTGTACTGAGAAGGCTGTGCAGATTTTACTTTATTCCGGAGTAAACATAAAAAAATTCTTCATTCACTGTTCAAATAGACTCAAATCTATCGAGAGCATATCAACAGTAAATAGAAGTAAAGCATGTTGAAGGAATGTTCGCTTTATGGGAAATTGAACGTATGACAGATGTTAGATTCTGTTTTTCTTTTGTTAAAAGTATATAGATATTTCCTTATCAGTTTCAAGACTAATCATACTAGCTAGAGATTCATAAGTCTTTGCTTATCGATCTACTATGTTGTTTGAAAGTACCAATAGAATTTTCCTTGAGATTAGTGTTGTCTTTATAGACTTTCTGGTCATACTACATTATCATGTAACAAAAAGAGAAAAGAAATGATTCTGTTGAATATTTGTCAATAGAAATTCATATAACTGTCATTCAGTGATAGTAACTATGGAGAAATCAATTGATTGAAATAGAAATAGTTTTTAAAAATATATGGAATAACTGAAGAATATAATTAGAGTATAGTGTTTTCGTAATTATATAGAGATATAAATTTAGTGAATTACACTAGCCTTTCAAATGAAACAATGTCCTTTAATAACTGTGCAATCATACACGGACATGCTATGTTGTCTTGTTCGAATATTAATGAGATTTCATTGTATTTATTCAACTTCTTTCCATTAAATATGATTTGTCTAAATATATAGTCGGGAAGAAAGCAGAAATTAAGAACTGCATGTAACGAAATGCACAAAAATACCATACCGCGATTAATATAAGATGAGTAGTATATAACATCATCACAATTCATCATAACAGTGTTTCTAATATTCTTGTCCTTAATGTGTAATAATAGTACAAATAATTTTTAAAATGTCACGTTCGATTTATATGGGCTAATGTTCTATTTAATCTTTATTCAAAGTAACATATTCGTTCACTTTTTGTTAATAAAAAAAAATTTTCGATTAGAACTCCAAATGTCTTTCATGTTTTTTGTTTTGATATTTTCTTCTTTATTTTTAACATTAAAAAAGAACGATAGATGCAAATCAATCTTCTTCTATATGATGGACATATTTATACATATGCTCTTCGTTTCTGTTTTTGATACAGCGTCTGTTATGACAACGGAGATTTACTGCTAATCTCGAATGTTGAATTAATAATAATTGATAATGCAGTTTCTTATTTTTCAGCAGTCATTACTGGAAAATTTAGATAGACATTTTCGCTAAAATCATGTAATCCTGTAGTCTTTGCACGATAACCGAAATAAAGAGAAACGTGTTAATCAATCATAAAATGCAATCGACACGATTCATTTCACTTATCAACAAGATGACACTTTTTTTGCTCTTTGAAAAGATCATGTCTTTGCCGTAACAGTTGAAACAATTCCATTGATCACATTAGTTGAGATTCATTATTTTTTGTTCAATTCATGATAGTGTCTAATTAACTATGTTTATTACATGACACTATTATCAAGACAATCCATTTGCGTTTGTCAAATAATCTTGCTGTCTCTTTCAGAGATGAAATATAATTTGAGAAATCAAAAACGCTTCATTTTACTGTAAAACTTTAGATAATTGATATTTTGCATGAAGTTGAATTGAAAAATCAATGTATGATCATTATAAAAATCTTCTAATTACAAACTTGAATCTGTGACGTCCTTTATATCCTGACTACAATGCATAAACATTAAGAAATGTTCATAAAACTTTTCATACCAACAATACCTAGAATTGTATGAATGACCGAATGATTTCATTAGACAAATAGAATTATCATAGGCAAGAATATAATGATAATTAATTTAGCTAGCTCGTCGAAAATCAGATTAGAATATGCTATGAAAAAAAAAATACTATCCTATTTATATTCCTTCCTCACAGACTCAATGATTATTTCAGTCAGAAACAATTTATTTATTGAATGAAAAAAATTTACAATGAAAAAGTTTTGTTTTAACTATTACAATCTATTTCCGTTTTCTTGGTGTATTACATAATTTGACATTTTTTTTTCTTATTGTTCTCCATCTTTTTTGGCATACCAACCTATGTCTTTCTTGTAATAATGTGTGGCAGTTCCATCTATAGTGAAGATGTGGTCACACATCATTTTTTTCTCGTTATCTTTCATGTCATATTACATGTACGTGCTTGTCCATAGAGAGAAAGCATTAAAAACGAGTGTGTTAGAATTAGATTATCGATATTCTTATGTCCGAGTAAAACACATAAAGACAGTCGGTCAACAGTGACAAGCCTAAAGATATTAATAGACAAGAACATCTGACATGCTTGTTGATTTCCTGTCTATGTCAATTTATGAATCAAGTGACTACCATGAGATGATTATTACGCATAAGTCAATTTTACTTTGCATCATTTTACAACTAGAAAAAAAACAAACGTATTTGCAACGATTCAATCAATTTTTTTCTTTGAATTTTAACCAAATGTTTGTATACTGCATGAATTTCATTAATAATATCTATATTTTTCTCTTCTAGTTTGACGAATTACAGACAGAGAAAAAAATGCAGATGAGCTATGCGAAGCGAGCATAAATTTGATTACGAGGTTGCACAGCGTATCTGACATCAGAAGCGCACGCGTCCATATATTCTCTTACATTGATCAAATACGAACGACGAAAATCGGAAAAATCTATTAGCGAAGACGCATCGTCGGTTATCGAGTATTCTTTTTTTCTTCTTTTCAATAAGTGTGCATTAAGAGATCAGTTTATGTATACGTTTAGTCAATAGCAGCCTAGATCTATCAGAAAAACAACTAGACTAAATTTATATACAATGTATGTATATATATGTATCCGATTGCACGTGCATCCATTCCTTACAGACAAAAAATCGCGTTACAAAAGTCAACATTCCATCATTTGCTAGCAGCATTATTAGTGAAGAATCCTTGGCCGTAACGATGACGCTCACTCGAGTAGAATATATTTGCATTGATTAATCACATTCGTTAGATAGGACTCATCTGTTGAGAGAAAAAGTAATAGCGAGGTACTACAATCGATGAAAAAAAAGGAAAACCTGCCCCAATGTCTTATTTATCAGATGATTACAGAATAGTTTATTATTCCTCAACATGTCCTCAATTATTCTTAATATATTAATGAATAGATACTAGATGGCAAACATGTTGTATTTATAAATACGAATAGTTTTAGTTTTTTTTAACTGACACACATATAGCGAGAACGAGAAAACTAAGCGATTTTTTAAGAACGTGAATACATTCAGCAATTTATTATAGGAATATTCTGTTTTTTTTATATATCATGATTAAGTCTTAGTCTATCCCTATGTTTCAAATATTTATATTGAGTTTATAATATTCCTAAGGACCGAACGAACGATAGCGAAGAGATAGAACGAGAAATATATATATATATAGATATAGATAGATAGATAGATAGATATAGATATATAAAATGAAGAAATGATAGGAACTTGTCGTCTTTTTCTCTTCTTTTTTTTCTCTCTAGTGAATTGTCGTCATAGACGCTTTCTCTCGCGTATTGCAGACTCACTTTAGTAGTCGAGATGGTACCAACGACGACAATTAGATGAGAACGCGAGAGAAAGGGACTCCTAT
The DNA here is from genome assembly GCA_900239685.1 of Rotaria macrura. Lineage (NCBI taxonomy): Eukaryota > Metazoa > Rotifera > Eurotatoria > Philodinida > Philodinidae > Rotaria > Rotaria macrura. The sequence continues at coordinate 72,891 of OENT01000020.1, forward strand.
TTACATGACCCACATTCGTCAGACAAGCAAAAATTATCAATACAAGTCATTTGATCATCAAATATATAGAGCTAGCATTTTTATAGACAATAGTCTGTAGATTCGGGTAAGTTTTCATGTTATTGTTCTATGTACACTTAATGAGAAAAACGATTAAACGCAGTTTAGTATGTTGTACAAGCAAAATCAGTGACTGGAGAGTATAATAAATAGCTACGATTTTCTTTTTCCATTCCATCAATGTCTATTACAAACTAGATATTCAATACTTTTTCTATCGAACAAGCAATTTCACAGCCAATTTGATAGTGTAGTCCCATTGATGACTGACATTCGTGATAGAACAGTAAGACCATTTGCAATTCAGATTGAACGCATAAGAATATTACACAATCTTGATTAGAAACTTGTTATGTTGTTTTATATCTTTTTTCTTCTTCTTCTTCTTCTTCTTGAACTGAACATCATCTCGTGATCACATTACTACTTCAGATCATTTTTTTTGTGCCATCTTTATATTGAACATCTGATATTGATATTATCTTCATGCAGAACGTTAAAAGTTATTTTTCATCTTGGAAACCATTTTGGAAATCATCAACAAATTCTTGTCATTCCCGAACATTAACATTAGCACCGTCAAATATTAATTTTACAAGTTCAAGTTTAGGTGATTTGAAACATTCAGTTATTGATGAAAAATTAATGATTGATATTTCAACAAAACTAATGGAAAGTGATTGTCCACCTAAATTACAAATATGTGCACATAATAATCAATGGTTTGCATTGAACAATAGTCATTTACTTGTTTATCGTCAATTAGAACGTATTGGCCTCTGTGATACTGTTGGTATGATAATGAAAAAAAAAAGAAATGCGTCTTTATTTCTTCGATATATTTCATTTCGTATACGTATAGTATGTGACATAATTCGAAGTCAAGATGTGCCGATTGGTATTCGACAAACGTTGACACCTGTTACGACGAGTGATTCGGAACAGTACCATTGTTTTCAGCATTCAAGAGGGCGTAGTGGTGATCATTATATGCTCATGGATGAAGAAAGTAAGTTTTATTGTGAATTTCAAAAAAAAAACAAAATGCTCTATCAAGAAGAAAATGTTTGACTAGGACCTCAAAATCAAGATGAAATTCTATATTGTGCTGAAACTCCAATAGATTCCTGTGGTTGTTTTGAAGGTGAAGATCAATGCGATTGTAGTGTTGTTACATATGGTGAGAGTGATCATGATGGAGAATCCGATGATGAACAAACCGATGATAATTACGGAGGTAAAAACTAAAGGAAATATGCTTTTCTTTTGAAATTATTCATCGATTATTGATTATGTTTTCTTTAGAATGGCAAACGAGTTCTTCGATACCTACCACACACATAAGTACAATCAGTAACAATCGACTTGACGAACTCGATAATGATGATGATGGAATCGAAGATAATCAAAAAGAAATGCAAAGTTTACTGTAATTAGATAAAACAAAAGAAAAGCCAAGCAATATTCTTCTTTTTTCTTCTTTTCTTGTACTTATACCATCTAGTCTTCCTATTTCGTTCTCTCTTTTTTTTAAGAATCTTTTTTGTTTTTTTTTTATTTCTTCAAAAAACCAAACACAATTTATTTATTTGTTGTTGTTAGTACAAAGCAGAATGCATCAAATTTTACTTAAAATAGAAAAATAAAGAGAAAAAAAAAGGAAAAATATCACAGTAACGGAAGAAAAACTAAAAAATCGGAATACTTTTAAACGGTATGAATAATTGTAAAAACCAAAAAGAAATTGAAGGGAGATTCGTTGAAATAAGAAACCAACAATGTCCTAAAGTTTGAGAGAAGTTTTTATTGTTCGCTATTGCCATATTGATTTGTCTATTTAATCTATTTGAATTTTTGCAAACGACGATAACGAATGCATGGGCGACACAGGCATCCAGCTACGAATATTAAAAAGAATACTGTGAGAATAAATGCATGAAGATACACATGATTCTCCGAATATATAATTTGGTTCGCAAGATCATCAATATCGTCAACAGTTGAGATCTTAAAAAGAAACGAATTCTTAATTTTCTTGATGAATAACATTTCATTATAACTGATACACTTACACTTTTCCATAGTTCTTGTCGTTTCAATAAAGCGTTTCTACAATATTTTGTGACGGATTTTCTCATATCTAACAAACATTTCAATTGTTTACCACTGCCTAAACATAGGAAAAAGTATACCAAGATAAGAATTTATTTATGTCACATTTCTTTTTTACCGATTGGAACATCGTTGCAATATTTGAGAATATCAACTTGACATGCACCTGATAGTGCAACATCAGTATGCACATCAGCTCGTCCTTCTTTTATAATACGTACTATTTCTTTTCGACAATCACCATCAGTAATCTTTTTATTTTGATATAATAATTTTAAGCAATCTTCTTTATCGATGCCCGAACAATTCGTATTAATGATTGTTTTACATTTTTGATACAATTTAACATCGAGTTCAATAGAAAGCTTTGATGCTTGGATAACGTCAACTAATTCTGATACACATGTTGGTTCTAATATAGCTTCCGAATCAGCATATTTTGTTCGTAAACAACCTATTATTCGACCACCCATATCCCGATCTTCAACTTGGTTCTCATCCGCATTATCTATTTTCAAAAATGAAAACAACAAAAGGAAAATAAATACACTCTAACTAAAGAAAGCCATATCACCATTATTATCATTATCATTATCATTATCATCATTATCTTCTTCCGAATCGTTATCCGCATCGACGACTTCATCATTACAATATTTCTGAATATCTTTGTCGCAATTTTCAATAAGATCTTTGTTGAAACGTGCATCTAAATGTTAAAATCAATATTTCACTCTATCCAGAAGTTTTCTTTTTCCTTTGATGAATTCATGTTGCATACAATTTCTAATGATCAATTAATATATCTTCATTTTTTGATTGTTTAATTTATTTATATGTTAAGATGAAAATAAAGAAAGAGACTTGTTTTGGTCTCTCTGCTAATTAGATTGGAGAATATGGCCTCGAGAGAGTAATGTTTTTCTTTCTTTCTTCTTATTATTGTCTATCAGTATGTGTTTATTTCATTTTCGCCTATAGTAACTGCCAAATAACACACGAGTCACAGTCATATCTTGCTAACAAGAAAACGTATTTCTATGATCCTCTACTGAAAATTTTGCTTTTGTTTTATCCTCATCATAAATTGCAATATAATTATTGTATCGTCCAATCATTAGTTCTGTCTCCTGCTTATCCTTTCGTGATGACATTTCTTATATAATGACAACATAATATACATTTAACCTTGAATAAATCGACGAACGATTCGAGAACATGCCGACTTATTCTGAAAATATCAATAGTTCAATGAATAAAAAGCTACTTCTAATTGCAACCATGATCCTCTGATATAGAGTCTGAAGTCCTAATTCTGCCGCAAAAAACGTGCTCTGAAAAATGTCAAGAACTCACGTTCTGAATGACATAGAGATCTGAATTTTATTCTCCGGAATAGAGCAAACACTTCTCTATCAACTGATGTAAAATTTGTTGAAAAATATTCAAATGACTTCGTACAATCAGCATGACAATAGCAGGGGGGGGGTGGTCAATTTTTATCTAACTCTGCTGTGTGCTTAATTTTGTAGGTCAATGTATTTTTTGTTCCTAATTCCGGCGTTTACATGTAAAATTGCAATAGGTTTTAGAAAAATTTAATTTTCTTTATGAAAATGACATTTATCTAAAATAAAACACGCATCAATAAATTCCTCTAACCATGGTACATCGAGTCCTATGTTTTTCAAGATGATTCAGGTTTAATTTCCTCGTCTTCTTACATCGAAAAAATATTAAAAAGGTTACACTAAGCTCTGTTTCATGTTCCGAATTCTGCCCGTCAATGGAAAAAGTTTTTCTAATAATGCCGATCAATGTAATTTTTGTTCCTAATTATACCGAGACGGTAAAATACAACATTTTATCAAAAAATTTCCCATTGAAATTGTGATATATATGTTCATCATGATCTAGTAAAAAGAAATATTTGATGAAAATTCTAATTTGGGTATGTTTGAGGAAGATAAAATGCAAAAAAGAATTGGTGAGAAGTAAATAGCACATTTCTTTATAACTGTCTTTTGTCTTGAAGATATGAATCACAATTTCAATGAGAAATTTTTTGATAAATTTTTTTGTATCTTACGGTCTCGGCATAACTACGAACAAAAAGTACATTGATCAGCAGAATTAGGAACAAAAAATACATTGACCTACAAAATTAAGCACACAGCAGAGTTAGATAAAAATTGACCACCCCCCCCCCTGCTATTGTCATGCTGATTGTACGAAGTCATTTGAATATTTTTCAACAAATTTTACATCAGTTGATAGAGAAGTGTTTGCTCTATTCCGGAAAATAAAATTCAGATCTCTATGTCATTCAGAACGTGAATTCTTGACATTTTTCAGAGCACGCTTTTGCGGCAGAATTAAGACTTCAGGCTCTATAATTAATGTCAAGTCTTTTGCTTATCATGTTTTACTACGTTCAAAATCTGTTATCACTGTTTTACACAGTGTCTGATCAATGAATTAGTAGCAAATCTTGAAATAATACTTAAGAATCACAAGATTTTGACCAGTATAAGTTGTCAAACTAAAAATATTGCGAATACATGAGCGGAACTTAATTTTTATTAATAACAAGAACTCATTCACATGAGTCCTTATGTCTTTTCGAATAAAACCAAAAGAAAACATACTCATCATAAGTTTTAACAACGGCGGTTTAATTCTGTACGAACTTCTCAAAATCAATATGACAATATCTTATTGAGAGACAAAATCGAATCAAAAGAGTCGATCTGAACATTGTTTAATATAATCGAAAGAAAAATAATTTACACTTCATCTGACTGACGTGACAATCACTATGCTCCATATCTCATTAAAAAAGCTACTCTAAGTAGAACACAATCTTGCTTTTTGTTTTCTTCGTTATGAGGAAATATCATTTCTTCTTGAATTCAGCTAACGTTGGAAGATAATTTTTAGATTATAAAATGAACTCAATAGATAGAGACTATTTCAAATTCGACGTTGGCTGTAGCAAGAAAGAGTAAATATTTTAGAAAATGAAATAAGGGACGACGAGCTTAACCCACTGGAAAAGAATACTCCAATAACTAACATAATGCAGTCTATTCATGACCTTGAAGGATGAAATGCAATTCAAATCAAAAAAATAGATTGTTTATCGATTGTTTCATAATACAGAGGTGAATGGCTTGTTTTTCATAATATTTCGATGTATATCTTGAGCTATCAATCTGTCAGTCGTATTTAATCAAGGACATACTATTCATAATGTAAACAATATTGATCTGATAATCGGTCTCGTACGTCTGTTTTTATTATTATGTTTATGCATAGATATGACCCGTTATTTTGAAAAGATAAACAACATTAGATTTATTTTGAGCATAAACTCCGTGCTAACTATGTAAGATTTTAGAGGATTTAATACCACTTTCTAGGCGTCTATTTTACAAATGCTTGCTTCTATCATTGGAAATCTCTCATCTTTTGAATCATTTTTCAAAGAGTTTGATCATTTGTAATTTTTCATTCAGATTTCATCAAATCGATATAGTGACACTCAATATTATTCATTATAGATTCGTTGTAAACATAATTCAAAGATTCGCTTTCTAGAAATTGAACTATCATACTAGACTAAGCATTCAAACTTTTTCTATGTTTGCATCAATAACTACAAGAAAACGTTTAGTTCAGCACGCTAACAATCTACTATCGTTAAATATCTATATAGTTACTAAAAGTAATCACTGAAATTTAAATCTGACAGTAGTACATGTGAAGCATTGAGAATTCATAGATTCATGTCAAAAGTCCTTGTAAACATTGATGCACTTGGAATGTTCAGTTCAATACTGTGGTTTGATCCGTGATGAAATATTTATTGCGCTCTTCTACACCATATTCTCTCACGGAAAATGTGTAACAAATTTTTATTAAAAGTTAAATACGAGCGTTCAAAGCTAGAATACTGCCATGCTTTATCTGTTTAGTATGACTACAAATATCAGATTGACTACTCGACTTGATCTAATATATTTATATAGATCGATATGATATAAGTATCTATGATGAGAAAAACAGATCAAATTTATTTTTCATATTACTCTTTTTTATACGTAACAGTTGAATCTTCACTGAAACCTTAGAAATTTCGTTCTATTCGTAATTTTACATTGTTCGATCTGATGAAATGGTATCTTAACATCGAATGAAATAATCGAAATAAAACAAAAGTTTGCTTAACAACAAATGGAGATTTATGTTGTATTCTTAATATGAAAAAAATGTTACTTGGATAACAAATAGTTTAAGAATCAATGTAATTGTATGTTTTAAATGAAACTCATTCTAAAATTTTGAGCAAAATTCTATGTGTGCATTGTGCTTCGATATTGTATTCATTTGTAAGAATACATGTTTAAATTCAGTGGATTTTTAATTACTCAATGTGCATTGAAAATTTCGAAATCAATGAATCAAAGATAGATTTTTGCGGAAAATAAAAATGTATCGACTAATAGAACTGAATGGTTTGTTTTAAATTAAAAAATACTATATTTAAAACAGTTAAATATCTATTTTTCAAGTTGAAATATTTCATTTGAAATCATACCAGTATTAAGAACCATCAAACGATGATATAGAACAGTTCGACATGCAGTTGGTGTATTGTCTTGATTAATATGACGTCGTAAACATGACAGTATATTTTGTTTCGTTTCAGTTACACAATGTTTCTAGTTGAAGGAGATAGATGTATTTCTCTTGAATTTATTACAACGGCGTACCTGAATAAGTGGACCACATTTAGTTGTTAAACTATAATCAGCTCCAGGCATAACAACATCAATTTTTTCACGTGATTTTAATTTCGCATAGCATGCTGGCGATACTTTATTATTATTCGCTTTCAGACAATCGATAACCTATTTTTATGTATACACATATAGACTTCTTTATTAGATGTTCATTAATAGAATTACCTGAGCATTGCCTGGGGTTCGCGAATTACAAAATTTACGGATATCAGCTTGACATGCTTTGGCTAATAATGGATCAAGATTAATATTTTCACCCTGAAACAAGTAAATAAAATCTTAGGTCATATTCATAAAAGAAACGATTCAACAAACGCGTTGTAGAAGTTCAACTTTTAATTCATTACGACAATTATCAGCAATGAGTTTTGTTTTCTTTACAGCATCATGTAGAACCATTTTAGCAAGACAATGAACGGTTGCTGCTCTAGATAAGAATAAGAGACTTGTTTATAGGACAAGCAAAGGAAGAGAATCATTTCTATGAAATATCATACTTAGTAGTCTTGCCTGAACAATGTTCCGCTATTTCTGATTTACAATTATTTCGAAATTGTTCACTAATAAATACTTTATCTTTTAAACTAATCTGAAAATAGATGAATGATTTATGCGTTGATGCCTTACTTTTTGTTTTACTTACTATTTGATTATGCTCTACATTTGATTTACAACGGAAATCCATTTTTTGATTGTTTTTAAATCTAACTAAACAACGCATTAAATCATCTTCATTGCCACCATCAACATTCTACATATATAAGAAGAAAAGATTAATGTGTATTGATTATGGAAAACTTTTTTTTTTCATTTTTTTTTCATATGGTATACTGTATCTTACCGAGCAAAACATTTGTATCATCGATTCACATGTTTTCATAAAAGGAGTATCAAGTGTTGGATTCGCCAGTGTGATTTTTGTATATTTTTGAATGGCTGACTTGCACTCTGGTTCAAGATTTTTATAATTTTTTTGTAAACATTTGATTTCCTACAAAAACCAACGGTTATCATAAAGGGTGATAAAAATAAAAGAAGAATAGAAATTTCTGTAATCGACAATAATTAGTACCATATTATAATTAATGACGGCATCGAATTTTGTGAAATTAAATAGTGGTAGCAGAATCAGAACACTTAATCGAAATACTCATAATCGAAAAATTCTTTTATTATCTAGTTGCCAATACCAACATATCCTTTAGCTTTTTATCTATTCGAGAGACCGGAATTTCGACCCACGAAATTCATGTAACTCGTCTATTTTAAGTAGGAGAGAGAAGTTAACAGTAACCACGTAACTGGTAACGGGAGAAGCTACCAGTTACGTTTTCTGGGTAATTACTTGAAGCGTCGAACTATGACTTCCTTTGATCGAATTTTGTGAATACACCATTGAATAAAGTTAGGAGTTACCAAATGACTCGGAAGTACAAAAATTAATTTTTTGAAATTATTTCGCCATCGAAAGTCATAGTTCGTCGTTTTAAGAAGTTACCCGGGAAAAAATAACTGGTAACTTCTCTCGTTACCAGTTACTTGATAATGTAACGAGTGGGTAACGGTAACTGTCAAGACCAAATTCTAATTAGATGAAAAACTACCCATACACTGTTTTAGTTGCATCGGCAGTGAGCACGTCTTAGTATGAACCAATAGAATAATTTACTGTTGCTAGTTATGAATATTGTTCTAGTGCGAACAAAACTACTATAGGACTATATATCTATATATGGCTCTCGTCAGAAAAGTGTGACATTAGAAATCGAAAGGTTGACTTTGTTCTTCAGGATAATATGATAGAAAGCAATCCATTCAGGTCATTTATAATTCTCTTACTTCTCCTTTGGCATGTAAACCTTTACAAGTTGCTAAATCTGTCATGCAATTGTCTTCAATTTCAGGCATTAAACCTATTGCTTGTGATCGAATGCGCATGATTCTTTGTAATTCATCACGACATTCAGTGACGAGCTAAATACAATGAAATATGTTGAATGTTTAAAGAAGTATTTAGTTTTTCTTTTATTTACTTGTTGCTTATTTCGATATAGACAACTTAAAGATTCTCCTAATCGAATACCTGTCGTGTTACTACTCATCGACCATGAAGGTGGTACATCACAAAATTCTACAAGATTTTTTTGACACGTAGTTGCTAATTTTGGTGTTAATCTAAATTATTTATATCAAAAGGAAATAATCATAGGATTCATTTGTCTTGTTTTTTTCTACCTCCAATCTCGTGTCATAAAATAAGACACTTCCATTAGACTATCTTCACATTCTTCAGTCATACGAGCATTTTTCATATTGTTCAACAAACAAAGAATAATATTTGAGTTACCAGGCTTCACTCTTGGACATAATACATCAATGACTGATCGACAAGCTGTTTCGAGAAGCGGATCAGCTCGTATATCATTCCCTGGATCAACAGCACGTAATAACGATTTAACACTCGTTAGACATTCAGCACTAAAAGTTTTTTCTTCACGCGATGCTTTTAGTAAGCAATGAATCATTCGACCACCACGTTCATTGATGGTAGCGCCAGGAGTTTTTGCGAATAGTGTAGAACAATGTTGATTCATTTCAGCTTTACATTTAGATGTGATTTCAGGTGATACGGCATAATCCGTCATTAACATGCGACGATGAAGTAACATTTCCCGTCGGCATTCATCGTTTATCGTTTTACCTGTTTTGATTTTTTAATTATATTCATAATCAAAATATTTGACTTGTTAAAAGTTATACTATCAACTATTTACCTTTTTTCACTCTATCTTCCAGACATAAAAGTAAATTAACAAGTGATATTTGAGTATCAGGATCCTTTGGATTGGCGACACATTGATGTTCAACCATTTCACTTTTACATGCTAGAATTATAGAGCCGTTTGATTTCTCTCTTTTAGTTTCATTGGATCAATCCTGAGATTTTTACCTCGAACCAAAGGTGCATCTACAAGAGCATTTTTAGCTACAAGCTTCTGTCTTCGATCAATTTGTTTACGACACTAAAATTTTAATTTTATACATTAAAAGTGAATGGCGCATTCATGTAATCACGCTTGAACTAGAAGGTAATGGTCTATCAACAATGAAAAACTAGCTTTTTATCGCTTAACTCAATTCTTTTCCATTATTATTCAAGCATAGGTCCTACAATCGATAATTATTGACTGATCAGACTCATCATAAGCCTTTTCTATTTCATTAGTTACAACAATAATGACTGCAGGCGTCTCTCTATTTCACGAACCGATGGAACAGTGCCAAGTTATACACCTTCTAATTCTGTGAAATTCGTATGGAATATATGCAAATCGCTGCATACGTCATAAAATTTTAGACAGTATACAACAGAAAAGTTATTAATTATTCAACTGATAAAGTTCGTTCTTTTTTCTGATTTAATTCTATATGCGTGTATATATATGTTGCAGTAGAAATTATAATTGGGCACGAAAAAGTTGAAATTTTAATTGCTACTATAGGAATATTTATAATTCTCCTGAAGGAGAAATTAAAATTTCGATCTTTATTAGAAGAATTTGAATTCTCTTGAATTTTAATTTCTACTGTGACATATATATCACTATTTTCTAATACAACAGTGACTGATCCAGGTTCTTCTTGCACTCATAGATGCAAGTGATTCATTATGAATCTAATAAATAATACGGAGAACGAGTAGTCCAGTATGTCGTAGGATAAGAATGGGCAAAATTATCGTACTTTAACATAATCTCATACTTGTTCACCTCTTGAAATAGTATGAATGGTATGTTTATCTGCAAAAAACGAGCCTATTCGTTGTTAAATGAGTTATTAATCAACGTCACCACTAATTGGACACGGTAAATGAAGAATTAGCTTGTTAAGCATATTCTTTTCTTCAGAAAAATGCTATGTGAATCATAATGAAAAAATACAAAGGTCTTAACGTGAAAACTGCACAAATATGCGTCAAATATTTCAGTTAAATGAAACTTCCTGTATTTTCTCCATTAGACAACGTTTAACCTAGAATGACTCGTGAATTTACATTAAAACAAAAATTGTCAACTTGTTTTTACATTTAATAATGCGACACAGTTTTTTACTGACGTGCGATCGTTAAAATTTCTTTTTATCAATCTTTAAATTATGAATGTCACATATAGATCATTGATGTTTAGTTTTGCGATTTCAACTTGATGAAATAAATAGCTTGATAAAGATTTTATTCTTTCAATGTCATGTTTTAATAATAGTTTGTTATAAGTAACACTAGTAGCTGATATACGATCGACAAATAAATCAATTTTTTCTAATATCTAAATTTACCGTAAAAAATCATCTACGGAAGATGAAGAAGCTCAAACAATACTTCAACATTTATCTCTTGAAAACTTCCATTGTTTCGAAAAATAAACATCGTCATAACAAACAACATGTTACATCGTGAGCGTTTGCAGCTAATCATTGTGATAAATATAGTACTTTGTACAGGTAAAATAAATGTTCTTTTTTTTGCGACGTCACCTTCAACGTCTCAGTAGCCTCATAAATCCTTCATATAAGAAAAATTTCTGTCAAAACATTGCCTGTACTCGTCTCTCATCAGTGTTTGTTAAATAAATTTGTCATTGGTTTCTGTCGAACATGATATTTGACGAAGAGCTTTTTATTCAACTCATTTTACGATATTGACTTAGAGTACTATATCCATTTTGAATATGACAATAAATCTCATGATTAAAAGAAACGAATATAAATTCTTTAGAAAAGCATATTGTCGACATAATCGAATAAATTTTTTATTTATTCTTCCAACGTGATGAATTATTTTTTTCATACTAGAACTTTGCTAGTTAGGACTAATTATGCTTCATTCTCAATCTAATTTTTCATTGAAAAGTGCTCTTTAATACTATTTGTAAATAGTCAGGTGTACAAAAGGGACACTTAGGTCAAACAGATTTAGAATTGAGAACAAAAGATTTTTAAAATTCCTTCCTAGCAAAATACTTGAAAACATAAACATCATTTTGTAATCACTTGGGTGATCGAATAGTCAAGCAATATTTTTATTGCATAAGCAATAACCTTAGAAATATTTTTTTTCTATTTGACAAAGTTTGAGAGCATGTTTATCATATAGATCTGACTTTTCTCGAAATCTCATGCTCATAGATGACTTCGAAATCAATCAAGTTAATATGAAATATTGGAAATGTTGTTCATGATTAATCACTGAATCTATTTAATCTTTTATTATTCAAGGTGATCGTTTGTAAAACAACCGATGTTATTGAATGGGCACTTTAGATTGTAGCAATATCTATCTACTTACGTCGACTGACATCATACTATCAAACTTGTTCTCATATAAGCACCGATAAACTCGACCATTTCCACTTAAGACTTGACCACAAAGACGTTCACGATCTTCACGACATGCCGAAAAAAATGTACGATCCAAATGAAAATCATTTGATTGCATTTCATTTAAACGAGATATATGTTTTGCACACGTTTTCGATAATTTATCATGAATTTTCGATAGACATGTAATAACAGCTCCTTGATCATGGGGAATCTAAAGATGAGAAACAGACCTTTTTTTGTCTCTCTATTCAAACCCTCACTGAATACATACATTATTGAATTCATTGTCAAGTCGTCCGCAATGATGTTCAGTTATATCGTCTAAACATTCTTTAGCAAATGATTCCGATAAACGCCAATCAGTAAATATAAATGCTTCTAGTTCATCAATATAACTACGGCAAGACGGTTCAGTGATGTTTTGCAGACTGTCATATAAACATGAAACAAGATGACCATTTGTACGCTCATTTGTACGAGTACGGCAATCTTCTAACAATTGGATATCCTTCTGACAGAATTTGATTGCCTCATCAGCAAAGTGTATATCATGCGTCAAATTATATTTAAATTGATATAGAATCTAATTAAAATTTTCAAAACAAAGTACTCAGTTTGACTCAACTCCTAGACGTGTAATTTATCTAAGATGACTTACATTTTGACAGTCTTTATCTATTACAAGCGCAGCCTATGTTCAAATAACACGAAAACAAATAGTGTTTAGTATATCATGATCATTTATTTTTCCTAACGAAGATAAACTTACATTATCAAGATCATCAATACACCGTAATACTTTTAAATTATCAGGACTTTTACGCCCTCTACCACAATGTTTTCCTATATCAGCTTTACATTCTGGAGCTTCAGCTAGTATTAAATATTTCTTGCCATTGATGAAAGAATATGAAGATTGCTCTTCAGTTGTTTTATTCCCATTCACTTGTCGTACTTGCCGCTTTAGTAATACATTACTATTATCTTTATCGGAATTTGGGAGATTTAATTGAGATTGTGGTTCAAGGCCACCGACGCATAAAACAAATATTGATATGAATATTAGTCGACTGTGTAGCATTTGATCATACATCTGAAATAAATCAAAACAACAATATTTTGTTAAACGCATCTCATATTCTTTAGAAAGAAAGAAAGAACAGATTATTAACATATCTCTTATTATATACTTGTAAACTAGTATGAAATATGAGAGCTAAGTTAGTAAATGTCTAACTAAATCTCACCTATTTATAGAGAAAAAAAGTATAGAACAATCATTCGAAGCAAATTAGGGTATAAAAACAAAACATTCATGGATGAACTATTTTACAAGCCAAAAACAAATCCACGCTGAATTTATCTAACTTTTATATTTATTCAAGCAGAACATAAGCAATAAGCACAGTTTACAAAGCGAACACCGCTTCCTAGTGAAAGAAAAGAAAAGAAAAAAGAAAAGCGAGAAAATAGTGTGAATGTCATGTCTGCTATGTATTTACGAATCATATCGAAAAATATTTTGACGTAGAAATACATATTCTATTTTTGAGAGTAGGTAGAAGAAAGGCCAATGTTTCTCGTATACTGACGTGCGACAGAACGAAAAAGGAATAAATAATGCTCAGTAGTGTGGGAGAAATTGTCTTTTTAGAAAAGAAATCTATTGAGTATGAGAAAATAAGATGAAGCCACATCATGTCCTTTTAAATTGTGTTTACGAAAGAATGAAGAAAAGACATGAATAGTGATAAAATGAAATTCACATAAAATTTACTGCGAACTTATCGAATCACAAATTCCATCTAGTGCATTGTCTTGGTGATTTCAGTCGACTATGAACCTAATTTATCATAGAATCATGCAGCTTGCCACTACATTCTTTGTCGTAGAATACTTCAAATAAACGAATAGTTCAGATGGTCTTTATCCATATTTTTTTGACAAGTTTACATCCAATTTTTACCTGTTTTATATTGTCATATTTGCTGCATTGATTGATCGATCGTTTTTACACATATTGAAAGAAATAACCTTCAATGTGTGTGTGTTTATTATTTCGAACACAGTACGTTACATTGACGATTTTTTGTTGCACAAAATATTGGGCATTATGCTCTACAAACGGTGTAATATAACTCGAGTTTCAAACAATGACTGTTCTCAAAAGAGGACGCTGATCAATGGCTGACGTACCACGTACCGACATAAATCATGATTATGTTTCTAATGTTGCATTGTGATGACAAGAACGAAAAACTTGCATGCTATTGTTGCTTCCGAACGCACAAAAGTTAACTGTACTTCATGCCGTGAGATTCAAACAAATATTTGACTATCTTAAGTTGAAAATATACTTGTCTAGAAATTCAACTACTAATCGAAAAGATTCATCGACTCTCATCGTATTACGTATGCCTGTCACTGATACGATTGATTGCTAATTCATATAGGAAATGACATATCTATCTCTAGCATATTTTTCTTTGGAATTTGACTTAATCACTTGAGATTTGATAAAGCTATGTGTTACATTCAAGTTAAGATCATATTAATGTGCTAGTTCTACGTATTATGATCGACACTTATTCCTTGATTTTTATGTCTTTTACATAAAATCTTTATCTTTTTATGTACTCATGATATTTTTAAAGGTGTTATATGGTACAAGTCGATATATGTATACATCTACGAATTCCGATGATATAAGTTAGTATTTCTTATAATCATAAAAAAACGTTCGAACAAAACCTTTTAATTTTTAATTTTGTTTTCTTAGCTTTTGCAATAAAACAGATGAAACTGGACTTATTCGTTTGATCAGTCAAATTGTTATTTTCTACGTGTAGACAAATATAAAATGACTCATTCATATGAATTCACCATTTAAAACGACAAACAATAAAATAGGCAACAATTTAAATCCAATCACGTTTGTTTTGTAATTACTTCGCTAGAAAATGTTCACTTTTGTTGGTTTTTCTTCATAAAAACTATCCTTCAAGCAGTTGTCTTGATTTTAATTCAGTTTTTACGTGAAATTATATTCGATTAGAACACCTGCCAGATTTTCGTATCATTGCCGGAAAAGAAAATATTAATATCTTCCGATGATAATCAAAAACAATAGGAAGGCTTTCTTATCATAACTTATAACACTTGTTGAGTGACGCGACACAATTTCAATGATTCGAAACAAGAATAAAGTGTTAGTGCCATATAAATACTTTTCTTGTAATGTATGTAGGATACAAACATTTTACTAGAGTCAAGTTTTTTGTGTTTCCTGTCAAAATGACCGATCATCGACGTCAAGGAATATCTCTAGAAATTGAAATTATTCAACTACAAACTAAAATCATCAATAGTTGATATAACATTTTCTTTGTTTAAAGTCGTTTGTTTTAAAAGGTGCATCTGAAAATGAATTGATATAGTCACCGATGGCCAGAATGATCTAGAACGAAATTATCACTTAGAAAATTCAATAGCAACGAATTTTCTTGGACTATAATTCTTTTTGTGATCTTTTACAGAGTCAATCTACAGTGAACAAACTTTCTTGGACAGAATGTAGAATATATTAAGCTTATTAGTCATAACAAATAATATGATTCATATCAATTTTTGGTCATTTGAAAAAAAAAGCAAAGACCTGTTCGAAGACAATCGTCTGTTGCTATTAAGTTCTGATGTTATACAGATAAAAACTGATATTTCATTGAAAACAATGTCGGCGTAAATATTTGCTTTAATTTCTCAAGATATTCATGATCACTACTGATTGCATTTTAAATAATCTTTTATCTCGAAGAACTTCCTTTTTTATTTCATTGAAAAAAGTCACCGATGGCTACATCATGCAACTATTGCATACTATTTATGTCAATAGTATTCAAAAGATAAAATAAATTCAACAAATAGTAAAAATAGAACCCGTACAATTCAACATTCAAGATCTTTGTGTTTCAATCTACCCTTCCCAAGTTCGTTTTTATATTTAATCGTAGATAAGAGTTTTTTGCATTGATTTCTTTTTTGATAGCAATACATTTTCTTTGCTTGTATTTGCAATGTATTCATGATATCACTCGTTACAAAGCTATGTAATTAATTCGCTGTACAATAAATATAATACTTCTTCTTATAATTCACTGAATCGCACTAAAGAATCACAGGGTGGAGGGTTGCAGAAAATAAAATCATGGAGTATTTCGATGTAAAAATAACTATCGTACACACTGAGAAACAGTGCGGGACAAAAATATAGTGTATTTAACGATCTTTTATGATGAAACCTCATCGTATTGTATTTGATTGGCATAGCCACTCCAAATCCACGTCACAGTATGCATGTAATTCAAACGTTAGATTAGATTCTACGTATGTCATGTCAGCTAATCAAGAACTGTTGTTGAATATTCTGTAATATTTATAACGCTTGTCTTATGGTTCACAAGAATCATGTAGTACTACAAAAATACTTGAATACTGACTGTCGTGTGAAGCTAATGTATTCTTGTTTGTTTATAATAAATTATTAATGATATTTTAAATCAATCTTACTTACGTTTTAACAGATATTTTTCATCGAATTCTACATGATACAAGTATTAGTATTACTGTAAAACTTATTTTGGTGTTTAATTTATGATTATTAACATAGGCATCATTTTTTAAATCCAACGGTTTTTTCTAAACCTTAAACAATAAACAATTTGAGAGATCTCAATCAATTGAGGTACTCGAGTTTTTAAATTAATGTCAAAATTGTGACATCACTTTTTCAGTAGACTGACGAACTTAATAATGTTTAACTAATATGAGCTTCAAAGTCAAAGTGTTAAACTAATATTGACAATAGCTGTTATGAGAAAATGAGGGCGTCCAAAATACTGTATTAACAGGAGATCATCACGAAAGTAGAAAAAAATACTCATTATAAATTTAAAAAAAGACATAGGTCTAGTTTTTATGGATAGAATCATATATTATCTCCAAAATTTGTCCACGTAAGTGTTCCTAACATATTGCCTTGATAGTAGATATTACAGATTACGTGAGATGCTATCACAGTATATAAATAAATATATATATATATATACATGTGTGCATGTGACGATGACACAGTGCGTTTACCTTGTGGTTAGATTACTCTTATAGATTAGCTGAGAACCATTTTCTCTCAATTTTATTGCATCAAAATGTCGATACTCTCGATTCTATTAGTAACATCAAGTAATGAACAATATTTCGCTTTCAGAAGAAAGTCACAGTTGAACGTAATTGATCTTTGTTCATGATGAAAATTTGCAAGCGAGTTTTAGATAGCATCAATTAATCTAAAAATTAGAGTAATTACTCTGTGTATTCTAATGATAGTTATTTATTTTCGAAAAGTTTCTCTTGAAAATTAAATACTTAAACACTTCTTGAATTCAAGGAAAACGTATGTATACAATGCGATCAAGAAAAAACAAATTTGTTTTCAATCATATAATCAATCGTCTACGAAACATTTTAGTTTTTCAGATCTTTCGTTGATTAGTTTACCTAAGTTTATGTTCAGTGAAAGAAAACCTCGGACACGAGTTCAAATATGTAACAGCTAATATAAGTTTCTCAAGACTGGCATGTTTCATACGCTATTATGACATATACTGCCATGGTGTCTCATATTTGCTATCAGTCGTTAGAGTTCAAAAATGATCTCACAACAAAATTGAAAGTCTATTTTTCATAATACAAACGTGACTGATTTCATTAGATTTGACCTGCTGATCATTGAAAAAAATTCGAAGTACCTTCGTTCAAATAAAATAATTCGTGCGAACTACTATTTGAATATGTGTTCCTAGTTGTTCTTTTTCTTGATTTATTTAATAGATACATCAAATGTTGAACTCATAAGATAGAAATCACGTTTTGACGAATCATTTAATCTTACATCGTTTCCATTTCATTCATGATAATCTATGTAGATTCATTGGAAGAATTCGTTTTTTTTAAATTCATCATTAATAGTTTCAATTTCAATCACACTTATTCACTAATGTCACCAAGAAACCCCTCTACTTACAAAGGTTTAAGAATTTCGTTTGAAATACTGAACTCCACAAAAATACTACTTCTAATTTTTAATAAAAATAACATCTATACTACAAGTATCACAATAATTTTCAACTTTTTATGTCTTACAAAAAAAGCGACAAAATTTTGTATACATATATCATTATAAGCCATCGAAGAAGACGTTCAACACTATAGTCAAAATTACTATTAGCTAACTTGTGATGATGAAATATTAGGGTCTCATCTATCGTTTCTACTATTGTTATAGTAGTGAATATGATGTGACGTGACGAAGAACGAGAACATTCTATATAGATCTTCTCTTAGTATGGAATAAAAGACAACAATGGTGATAAGAGTTATTGCTTTCTCATTCTGTCTTTTGAAATATGATCTATAAAGAATATTGAATGCGTGACCTGCAATGTTCGACAACTCTCATCATCTGTCACGTAATTGATAGATATCTTAATAAAAATTCCTCATAAGAGAGGTGAAGAACACGCTAGATACGACTCATCACAGGTCTTGTTAGATGTTGTTGATATACAAGCCAAGATCGTATTCTTCTTGTTTAAGTCTCGTTAAAATGAATGTACACGGACGAATTCTTTGTCGTCATCTCTAATTAAATTCAGAAGTCTGATGGTGAAGAAAAACATCTTCAAATAAAAAGAAACAGAGCAATGTGATTACAAGTTAAAAAGCTAGTAACAGTGTCTTCCACATTTTAATCTTGCTAGCATTACGCGAGCAGCTTTTACAACATGCAACGTTTATCGGTACGACTAGATTTCTTTTTTTTAAAGAGTAATGAACGTGGTCTTCTTGTATCTTTTCATTCGTGTAATAATGTATTGTGCAATGGACTGACATAAGTTAATGCATGAATAGACATGATACTATTACCTTTAAAAATTTGTAACTTCTCAGATCATGAAAGATTTAGTTTTTGTTTTTGACGCATTATGGATTTTTGCTTGATCCACTATGTCTCTTTTAAGTCAAAGAAGAACTCAAATTCATTGCAATTTATCAAGATTGAGTTGTTTTTTTTTGTGAATTCGAGCGACACAAATTAGAATCTATCAGAAAATGACTTGCCTGCAGCACTTTCTGAAGCACATTTTTTTTAATATTGACTCGATGGTTCATTCAAATTAATCTATGTAATGAAACTACCACGACTAGAAACAATAATGAAAATTCTTTCTTGTTTTTATACGAGTGCCGAGTACTAGTTTCTACGTATTCATTACATAGACTAATATTCAAGCAAGTTTTCGACCAGTAATTATGGGTATATATTGAATTTAAATACTGCCATCCTGATGCGTAATGGGATTAATCTTATTTTATAGTCTTAATATATCACATAAACATGAATTGTGTGGCAAGGCTTTAAAACATCAATTGTATGTATTATGTTTGCAGTAATGGAGAGCATGATACAATAAAAGTAATGCAGAAAAAGTGAGTTGAAAAAGTAGACACAATAGTGTATGAAGTGATCGATTTAATATGTCTTTTCAAGGCATTTATTTCTTGAACGAAATGTCATGTACAGTGGTAAAACAATCAATAATGAATACGACTAAGTTTGGTTTTTTTTCTAGAAAAAGCATAGAATATACTGAATTTCAATGTCATATAATAAAAGAAAACTTATCACAATTAGATTTCTCATTGAATCAATTCATCAGAATACACACGATGAATATTTTGCCTGGTTATGATTTTCAATCTCTGTGATTCTAAAACCAAAACAGCAATCTATTATGGCAGTACTGCAATAATTTATCTCATAAAGAATAATCTATGAGAAACAAAAACATTTAAATTTCAAACTATAATACGGATTGGTATGAATTAGAATATTGTACGATGGATGAATTGAAATATATATACATATGAAGAATTATTAAAAGAAGAAACCATTCGAATGTATCTCACAGTACGAAATCATATTTTACTGCTAATGATTCAGTTGTTTTTGTTTGAGTTTACTATCCAATGCACGAAGTTCTATTATGAATTTTCAATTATTTGAAGACTTCTTATGCAAATACTTGAATTCGAGTCTTTTCTTAATTGCAATAAAGAAAAATTGTGCAAGTTTGACAAAAATTGATAGTCACTATTAGATTATTGCTTTTATTCTTAATTTATTCTAAGAACAAGAATTATTCGCATTTTTAACCGGAAAAAAAACATCGCTTTTAATTGAACGATGACATGAATTCGAAGAATAACACCCAAGGAATAATCCATCTTTCATTTTCAAGATATTTCATCGAATTATTTTGAACTTCATTAATTACTGTCAAGCGATTGAAAAATTGTTTTCTAATCTCTTCTTTTCCCTTTTCCTTGACGATGTTCTGTTTTTATTCTGTTCATATGATGGTGACTGTCACAAATGCACACACTCGATTAGCAACGAAAGAATGAATATTTCCTGATTTGATCAAGCAGCATAGAAAGTTGGATCGACTGGTTTAATTAGGTTAGAGGCCGAGTTATAGGCATGTATTGAACACAATTTTCCTATTATTAGATAGAAGCTAAGAAAAAAAGAGACCAAATCGAATGTGTTCTGTTTGTATCGTTCTTGACTGCATGTTCTGAGATTAGCATTTTATCTTCATTGGATAAAAGTTGTACAAAACATTATGTGAGCTAAGGGTGGAACTTATCGACACACGATCATCATTTCCGGTGCGTGCTTGTGTGTCCGTATTGAGATTCATTTGCTCGAAGAAATCTTACAGGGTGTGTTGATGATGAAGTGAAAGCGACGGTAAACTCTTATGTTATTTTTTTCCCTGTTCGTTCTTTCCATTACGATGACTATTGTGACAATGGCAATTTATAAATTTATTCTGTTTCTTTTTTGCTTTAATGCTGCTCGTGTTGGTAGCTGTCAATCGTTTGCCTATTATTGAGCATTCAATGCCTTTGTTTTTTGTCTTTCTTTCCTAACATTTAGATTTTATTAGAAGGTTTCAATGGAACCGTTTTATCGTGTAGTTATTATTGGAGCTGGTATTGCTGGTCTATCGTGTGCTAAATATTTGATTGATAATGGCATTGATGATTTTATTATCATTGAAGCACAAGATGAAATCGGTGGTCGCTGTCGCACCATTCCATTTCGTAAGGATTCTACGAATGAATAAAGATTATTAAAACAAGAAAAGAAGAAAATTTTTTCAAATTTCAGTGGACAATGACATCGAATTAGGTGTTGAGTCATTACATGGTGAAATTTTAAACAATCCATTGTATCAACTAGCTGCTGAACATCATCTCATTGACATCGATGACAGTAAGATAGCGTGATAGTAGTAGAAGAAGAAAAAAAAACATTTTTTTTTCTTTTATTTTTGACAAAATTATTTATTCCTATAATGTATTAGTCAGAAAGAGAAAAACAACGATCGTGTGGATTTTTCAAGTTTTTTATTTATTATAATTTCAACTCGAACAGTCCTTCTAGGAATTTGTCTATTGGAAAAGTGATTCATCCTTCAAATCACGACATATTTCCTTGACTAGAACATTATTTAAATTAAGAATGAAATCTGAAGTGACAATTTGTTAGACTAAATATGATAGATACTTGCATAAGATACTAAACAATGCAAAATGTCAAAGAAAACACAGTACGATAAATATAAATTTTGAGATTTGATCGATCTTACCCATTTCTTCGTACGAGACGGGTTCTATTTGATTATTTTAATGTTATAGAAGGATCCGATCGTGATGATTGTTATCATGATGAAAATGCAGAATCGATCGATGAAGATGTTATTGATGATGTACGAAAAGTTTATGATGAAATATTGGAAAAAAAAGTTCCTACTTATCCGTATGAAAATTATCCAGACTTATCACTTGGTGAATTTATTACAGCTGAACTCGAACAATACATCGAAATAAGAAAATCAACATTAGATAAAGATGAATTAGATGAACAACAAAAAGTCATCGATTGGCTTGGTAAACAACATCCATATTTGAATACAATCGGCTGTAATAAATTAACAGATGTATCCGTGCAAGGTACAACTTTATTGAATTTCACATAGAAAATATTTTTTCATCGTGATTCTTCAAAGAAAAAAGAATTCTATATCGATTTTTAGCAAATATGCGTTGTATTGTTAGAACTTCATTTATTTGTTTTTCTTTTTGAAGAAATTTCCAATGAAATTCGATGTTACTTCTTCTGCATGAGAACATAGAGTAAAAGATAGAAAACTTCTATTAATGCGTTCAATAATTAAACCATAGTTCGTCTTGAATTTTGATCAAAAAAAAAACATAGTTGCATGCTAATGATAAAATCGAAAGTATGAACTAGTCTGAAGTGCATACTGTTAAACTATATTTTTCTTCAACAATATTAAGTGTAGACTTTTGTTTATAAAAACTTAAGTTGGTGGAACAAATGTCGCTTTAGGATGAAGGAAGTTCAATTTTCTTTTCCGTTAGGATGGAATTCTCTTGAACGCTTGCCCTCCAACAATCAATATAATAATGAAACAGTTTATATTCAAGGAGGCTTCGTAAATTTTTTAAAAAGAGTATTTGTTGACAAAATCGGTGAAAATAAAATTGAATTATGTACAATTGTCAAACGTATTTGTGTTAATGAAGAAGAAAACTATGTTGATGTCGAAATTATTCAAAGTAATCACCAATCATTTACATGTCGTACTAACCATGCTGTTTGTACGCAATCTGTTGGCTGTCTTAAACAATCAATGCATCAAGTATTTATTCCAGCATTACCACATGCTAAACGAATGTGTATTCAAAAATTAGGATTCGGTACAATTAATAAAGTTTGTTCACAATAGATAAATCATTGATTTCATTCGATGGAATATCTGTTTTATTTTCTATTTCATAGATTTATCTTGTCTTCTCGCAACCATTTTGGGATGTTGATTTTGAAACATTTAATCTTTTATGGGATACCAATCGATTGGATACGGAGTGGAAATTAAAATGTTTTAATGGTACAACTTTTAATGTAAGTTTGTTGATTGTTTCTTGCTTTCACATTGTAAAATATTTAATTGTCATATTTATTGTTGAATTATTTTCTTTTCAAAGAGTGAATGGTGTAAAAGTATAACTGGTTTTTATGTACATCATCGATTATTAAATGTTCTTGTAACACAAATTAATGGTGAATCAGCAAAATATATCGAATCTATTTCCGACGAATTACTTGCAACGGCATTTCAAGAACTTCTCTGTCATTTTTATCCTGATAATCAAAGTCCAAAACCTGAACGTATAATTCTTTCTCGATGGTTCAATCAACCATTTGCACGAGGTTCACATACATTTGTTAAAATTGGTTCAAGTATACATGATATTAAACAATTAGCTGTGCCATGGCCAAATAAACCTGCTAAACCACTTCTACTTTTTGCTGGTGAAGGTACACATGAAAGATATTATGGAACAGCCCATGGCGCTTACATGACTGGAATACGTGAAGCAAAACGCATTATTGAATTATATTAAGTTCATAAATGTCATATAAAGTATAACTTAGTTTATTGATATTTTTCTATTGTGTAATCGATGAAATTAAAAAGAAAAGACTTGAATATTGAAATCATAAAAACAACTTATTCCATTGTGTTAGATAAATAATTAACATAATGCTATATTTGTTCAATACTAATTAGTTTATTTGTTGGTACTAAGTTGTTTGTACTATTGTAGATTCGATATTTTATTAAGGATGCGAACATAATACAACAAAGAGATCAATAATAGAATGATGATCATCCGTTTTACTTGAATGTTGAGAAATTTTATTGTATGAATATTTTAATTGTTGTAATCATTAGATGTACACGTGAAAGTTATCTTCACAATCTCCAAGTTACATTCATTGTCATGCTCAGGATTAAATCAGTCAAGCGAACTGTCTATTATAAAAAGATTGAACCGTTAAAAATATAAAAATCCTAGTGGCTTCATATGCAGAAAAAATATTATTTTAAATCAAGCATCTATGATGAACAAGTCATTCTGACCGTTTTCATCTAGTTTAACTTGAATTACTACTTTGTAAATAACATTGCACATGACAACAATTAGCATGTACGAGAAGAATAGTTCAAATAATAAATTTATTATTAAAAAAGAACGTACGCAAACAAAACGAAATGTGCGACCTGTATATATGGCTCAGACATACATGAATTGAATAATAATAAAATATTCATTCATAACTAATTCCTATGAAAAGATAATGAAACACAATCGTTATGAATCAAATACTTCATCTTTATATTATTATGAACTTGCTTTTTCAAACATTGTAAATAGTATGTATAAAGTCGGTAGTAATATGTACAAAGAAAATTTAAAGAAATACATTAGATTAGGACAAATGAATGTATCACTACAATAAATTAGTATATCACGTCAGACGAGTAGGAAGATCTAGAAACTTGATAATTAATCAATCGAAAAACGAATTATTAAGGCGTTTCTTTTTGTGTTACAAAACATCATTTAAAAATTTCTCTTAAAAAAAACCAAGTTTTTATAATCCAATAGCTATTGATAGTGAGTAAAAGCGTTCAAAAGATGAAGAACTACAATTATGGATTAGTGAGATCGAACGATTCAGCATTACCTCTATCTTAGTTCTATACACAACGAGGGGTTTTAGAATTTATATGAATCTTCTGTCTCAAAAGAAAAGAAAGACAAACTCATTTTTTCTCTATTGATTATTCAATAGTTACCCTATTTGAAATTTATTTCTTCATACTACATAGTTAAATCCAAATATTAATTGAATTGAATTGAGATTACAGAATGTACTATTAAGAAAAGAAAATATAACGTGCCCTTGTGTATATAGGCTAGAGTGTGTTTAATACTTTTGTTTGTAAGAGATAATTGCCGTCTTATATTTAACATTGAAGTTGAGTTCTGTTATCATCATCTCATTGAATTCTTACGATGATAAAACAGAAGAATACTTTAAAAAAATATTCAGTAGAAGAAAAAAAAAGTCTATTATAACTAAACAAATTTTGACAAAAAACAATACTCTTTCAAATTTATGTTATGGGAAATAAATTTAGCAAATCGTACACTCTATCGCCAACTAGCAAATCACATACTCCATCTAATTTGGTATCCTTTGAAAAGCACGGTTCATTATCTAGAAGGCATTCGAACATTGTAGCATTACCGTCGGATGAAACTCACGAAGATAAATTGATATTAACATCGAATAAATCAAAATCATGTGATAGATTACAACAATATGGTGGGATATCAACCATCGACAATGATATTGTTATTTGGTTAGCTACAAATATTGATGAAGAAAAAAATTCCATCGATCGAATTCGTTGTGTTGTTAATGCATTTCGATTATTTACTGATATCGATGAATTTTTTGCATTTTTAATTCAAATCAAAAAAGAAAAAGTATTTCTAATTCTATCAAATAGACTTGCTGAAAAAGTGGTTTCTACTATTCATCAAACATCTCAACTGATTTCCATTTATATCATATGTTATGATAGATTAAAAGACAATTCATGGATAAAAAAGTATGAAAAAGTAAACGGCATATATAATAATCTCGACATTCTATGTGAAAACCTTGAAAAGAGATTTGGTGCACCAGAAAATGATGGCATACCAATTGCAGTACTTAACTCATCGTCAATCATAATACAATATTTAATGAAAAAAATTCTTTTGAATGATATTAATTACGATGAGAAATCTCGACAAAATTTTATTAATTTTGCTCGTAAAGAGTACTACAATGAACTAGATTTAATCAATGAATTTGAAGAAAACTATACCCCTTCAAGTGTTATTTGGTGGTATACGAGAAAATGCTTTCTTTATTCCGCAATCAATAGAGCTTTTCATACGTATGATATAGATTCTCTTATTAGAATCGGTTTCATTGTTCGAGATCTTAATCAACAGATTCATCAATGCTCTGGTGAAATAAAAAGTCGAAATGAAATGATTGTTTATCGGGGACAAAGAATATTAGAACATGATTTAAACCTATTAAAAAATAGAAAGAATGGCTTTCTTTCATTTAATAGTTTTCTTTCGGCAAATATTGATCGACAAACATCTTTAAGTTTAGCACATTCAGCAAAACATAATCCAAAATCATTCGGAGTTTTATTTCATATGAAAATAAATTCATCAAGTAAATTTATTTCATTGAAAAATCGCAGTTTTTATTTGAATACTGATAAGGAGATTTTATTTCCACTTTTTTCTCTATTTCGTATTTACGAAATCAAAGAAATCGAAGATAAAATTTGGGAAATAAATTTAACATTTGTTAACGATAATGATGAACAATTGAAAGATTATTTTCAAACTGTCGAAATCCGTATTGATGGGAAAACAGCATGGCAACAATTAGGTTGTTATTTCATTTGTATGGATCAATTAGATAAAGCTAAAAAATTATATCAAGTATTAATCGAATCAAATGCAACGAATGATCCAAAAAAAATGAAAGAATTGAATGAACGACTTGAATTTTTAACTAATAAAATGAATGACTCATCAAACACGGTCGTACCTAATAGATCATCACGAAAACACGATGATTCAACTCATGTATTGCAGAACAATTCTTATCCTTATTCAAAATGTGATAATAATCGTATTTCTCGTCGAATTCGAAGTGATTACGACGAAACAATACAAAAACTAAGGTACGAACTGAATATGGAATTGAATGCAGGAAACATTGATTATTCAAAAATAGCTTCACTTCATCATCGTCTGGCTGAAGTATACGAAGAAAATGGAATATTCATGGAAGCAATTCAAAATTATCAATCCGCTTTAGAAAACGAACTTAAACATCTTCCACTGCAGCACTTATCAATAGCCAATAATTATCATAAAATCGGTGGAGTTTTTTATCTTCTAGACGATGATACATCAGCAGTATCTTACTATGAAAAAGCACTTTCTATTCAAAAGAGATATCTTTCACCGAATCATTCAGCATTAGCAATAACTAATTATCATATAGCCATGGCATTAGATAGATTAAAACAATATAAAGACGCTATTGAATACGCATCAAAAGCTGCTAATATTGCTCGTCATTCACTTGGATCGTATCATGCAAAGGTACGATTATATGAAGATTATCTCAATAAACTACGAAGAAAAACTATAATCGGAGTCATACCGAATGGTGCCGTTTATGAATAAATGATTCTTTTTTCGTCTATTTTTAAATTATTATTCTCAAGTTTAACTATTTCCGTTGTCAGATCTATGAATTTCCTGAATTTTTCCATCAGAAGTATCTTGTTACTTGGCAGAAAACTTGAGAAAACAATACGAGTTCGAAATTAAAGATTTCTTTTGTTAGATTTTTCTAGTTATTGAAAAAGCAACTTGAATATTGTAATCCTGTGTTCAAGTTAATGACATTGTCTTGAATTTTTCACCGTGTAACAACATGCATTACTTGAGTTGAATCATAGCAAAACATTGAAAGCTTCAGTAACAATGGTGCGTGTTCAATTATCTCAGTATATTTTCTACATCGTATTCATGCAATTTAATTTCTATGAGTATAATCATCTGTAGAACACTATTGATACTTTTCATTAATGAAATAAATATTATCCAGATGCTTTGACAAGAACATGCTTTATGTTGACAGGACAATTTATGTTACGATTAGATTTTAGACTACTATATCGTCAATATTTTGAATAGTTCAAATAAATATTTGATAGTTAATTTAAAAATAACAAGACATTCTGATGCATGAAATTCGACCGAAAAAAATATTGTTCAGGATCAACCAATTGTTTTGCAATGCTAGAAGACGCGTTAGTTTTCTAAATACATACTCAGAGAAGCAGTCAAAGGATTCTTTGTTTTTGATTGCTAATCAAGATAAAACAAGGTTGATATCGAATTGTGTGATTTAATCATACGCACAAACATACAGATTAACATGTAAAGATGGTAATGAATTATGGGGAATGATGACGTACACACGATGGATGTGATTTAGAGATGATTCGAACTAATAAACAGTAATTGAAAGTTATAATATCGCTTGTTAACCTCTTACTAGAATTGATTATCAATTGGAAGAATTGACGTAGACATTCGTACTCATATTAAATCTTTAGGTTTCTTGTGCATAAAAACGACTGCCATAGTCTATTCTCTGTGAACTTTTGTCTTATTGTGCTCAGTCGGTATCGTCGGTTTAACCCTTAAATTACGTTCGTACGACGGGTAGTTGTTGTAAAAATCGAAAAGAAACTTTTATCTGCCTATAAATCACTTGAGATAGATTCTCTCAAAATAAGTCATTGTAGATATAATGAGTACAACCCAAGAGAAGACGTTTATAACTGACAAAAAAAGTCATTTAAGAAAACTTATACTGCAATGAAAACATTTTGAAATGATACAACACATAAGTGTAAATTGTAATTGTGATCAGAAATTTTATTCACATTTCGAAGTAGAGGCAGCTACTGATTCGATCGACTTCGATGTCTAAAATTATACATTTTTGTAGTTCGAATGAACCATATTATTTTTTATAATAGTATTTGTCAGATATAAGCTAATTGAGACCTAGACAGATGTTATAAATCTAGCAATAAAAGCTAGCTACTCGTAACTGCACACTTTTTCTTTTTATTACAAAGAAAGTGTACTCAATCAAATGCCTGTCAGTGATAGGATCCGTTCGTTTTTTTTTTGAACCGAACCGAAAATATTAGGGACCGAATCAAAACCGATAAGATTTCAGATCGAACAGAACCGATCTGAACCGAATGACTGTAACGTATTTACGATCTCTTTGAAAATTGAAGACATCCTTAGAATATTTGCTTTTGCTAAAGATGATCTTTTATGCATACTTCACATATATACAGAGTGAGTCATAACGAGTGCGACACTTAATATTTTGCAAGTATCTCGGCAGACAGCAGCCATGTAGTCTTGGGCGTTTGTTTAAAATATATGTCACCAAAAGCTGTACAAAAACTATAAAAATAAATCTGTATTGGCGTGCTTTTATCGTAGGTCGCATATTCAAAACGAGTAAGTCCGATGAAGGTACTATATCTCACAGTATTAGATATGTCGAAGAATTTTCTGCTTTCCTAAAAGAAATTACTTATGCAGTTTTTGTTGCGCTTTGAATAGTACATCTTTGAAAAAACGACCACAGCGTTATAATTTTCCAAAGCCGAGCTATTCTCAAAAGAAAAAGAAGTCTTCGACATGTTTCTCTTATAGAATATAAAGTGAGACATATTGTCATCATATGGCCTGTTGACTTGGGTTATCGGACATACTATGACAGAAAATCAATAGGGCTTTGTTTTGACAGTTTTTCTAGAGCTATTAAGTGAGCAACTTCTGAAGTAAAAGTCAAGGTTTTCTCAAACAGAAATATTTGTAATACAAAAAAGTGTTTCAATTATTTAATAGTGTGAGACATAGTGATATCATGTGATCCATTCATTTCACATATTAGAGGGACTATTAAAACAAGTCAATAAGTATTCTCTCATACAGTTTTAATAGAACTTTTCGAGCCGTATCTTTTAAAGAAAGAATCGGAATCATACGGTTGATTTCTACTGAGATTCTTTCAAAATACTAACTGTCACAATCGTTACTATTCCCGTAGTATATATTTCTTCGTCTAGATTGAGTAAACATATAGCTATCACAATTAATGAAAAATAAAAAACAATGCTACAAGTCTTGAAGATGTAGATTGATACATTTTTGCATCACCATACCTCTTGTTGATAAGGGTCGATAGTTTTAGAGATTTCTTTCATTAAAAAATAAACTTGCATTATTTAACAGAAGCAAACGTAATTGGTTATAATAGAAAATAAAGCTCACAATTAAAATGAACAAAAGCATATAACTACTAATATTTTGTTAGATTTCAGAGTTTAATATTCGATGATCCGGATTCCCACTCAGAGTAATTTTAGAAAGCGTTCGTTTCGTACTAAACGACAAATAATCGCGAGACATGAAGAATCCTTTGATGTTTTCCTCAAGAATCAAAAAGTGTGCGTTCAATGAAAACAATAAAACGATCTCATCGGATTTGAACCAAACCGTTTTTAGTTTTCGAAAATTTTGAACCGAACCGATTCCATCTTTACTGCTTGAATCCCAAAAACGAAATAAATTCTTGTTAGTAATGAACGAACAGATGATATATTAGCCGAACGAAATTGTTGATCGATTATAATATTAAGTTTTTGTCATTTCTAAGTTCGTGATTCGATATATCAGCTGAAGCAATGATGAGTTTTAGGCAAGGGTAACTGAGGACAAACCATTTCATAACGAGAAACAAAACGTTCAGGTATTCCTAATTGACAAACTTTACAAGTGAGTTTCTTAGATCGTTTAAGAACTTCAAAAATACGGCTTTTCATCATTAGTGTCTTCGCTGTTCCAGCTTCATTGGATTTCTACTTTGCATAAAAGTCCTAGATATACCATTGAGTCATAGGTCTTCTTGAATGATATTAGTTGTCTGGCAAAACCGTTTATGCCTATTTTTGTCGAGACAGTCTCAAATAGTTAATTACTTTCAGTAAGTCAAGTGCTATAACCAAACGATTGATCTTTTTGATTGTAGTAATTTATCGCTATGAGATGATTGGTATATATTATTAATTAGTACTGAATACGATTCACCAATAAAATGAAGATCGATGTGCATCTGTAATGCACTTGTCTATCATAATCGCGCGATAGTCGTTTGTTTCGTTCGAAATGATTTTCACACATGCGAACATGGGTGGTATTCGTCGAATATTTTTTATTGGTCATGAACACATATAGAATATAGTATACGTAGTATGACGTAATTATTTATCTGTTCGGTTCGGTTCGGTTCGGTTCGTTAGTCGAAAAAAACAATTTATATTTTATTCAGTGTTCGTTCATAACTAAAGTAAGGATCCATATAATATTGTTTTTCTTTTCTCTACTAAAGATGTACTAGGACACTTCAGACGACGATGACACCAACAGAATCGTTAGCTAATATTGAAACAAACAGTAAACGTAAATTAAAAAATAAAATACCAAAACGATTACGTCATAAAAATAAACAAAGTGATAATAGCGCTCCAGACAATGTAACAAATCACATACCAAATATTGGTAATATTTAATTTCGATTCAGTTTATCACGATAAAAAAATTATAAAACTTATGTGTCTACATTTTTTCTTTTCATTCATTAAGTTGATATATCACCAACAAAGCAAAATTATGTTCAAGCAAGTACTACTGTACTTTTGAACACTTCACCTTCGGAAACAACTCCTGATCTAATAGTTAAACAAATGGATGAAACATCAGTGAGATTCGTTTTCGACTCTCTTGTAAGAATAAAACGATAATTTCGGATGTTTTTTATTTATTTTAAAGATTGACTATTGGAAATATTGCACGACAAAAGCATTGAATACTCTTCAACAACAAGCATCCCGTCGACGAAAACTCTTAATCGAAATACAGTAAGTCGATTGATATTTCATGTCGTACTTTTCATTTCAAAAAGAATTCTAGTCTGGAGCGTATCTATTGCATACAATATCTACTCAGTCAACGTGAACAAATCAATAAATTGACTGAAGAAAATCATTCGGTAAGAAATAGATTTCATTCGTTTTTGTCTTTCATCCGAATTTCATTTACTGTGACAATAAATCCTGTTTTCTAACGTGATATTGTATCTATATCATGAAATTACCTGTCTCAGCGATGCCAATATCTCTCGTTTCTGTTGTGTTAACACTAGTCTATGTATACCTAATTTGCATATACTCGTGTCCGATGAAGACTTTGTTTTCATAAGTTGCTTTATGTTTTTGTTCAGATGTCTCAATTAGTTGAGTGTTTACGCAGTGAACTATTCACGAAAGATGAAAATTTTAAAGTTCTTCAAGAAAAACTTGATAATCATGATGGTCTTATTCGAAATAATGAGAATTTACGGATGCAATTACAGTTAATGGAACAAAAATTTCAACGTGTTACTATTGAGTATAGTAAAAAAGTGGAAGAAAATCGTCAATATGTTGATGAATATGATGAAAAAATTCAATCATTAATGGATGAAATCGAACGTATAAAACGTGATCTCGTCTTAGAAGAATATCGAAAACAAGAAGCCGAAAGAAAATCACGTTATTATGAAGAAAAAATTAAAAGTGAACAGAATTTAAATAAAAAAATCCAACTAGATTTAACTCAACTGAAACAAGAACTAAAATCCATTCATATGAGATATGATTCTTTACAAATTGAAATGCTTGCTATGCATAAAGCTAATAACACGGAAGTATTATTGATTCCTACGAAAGATACAAATGAAAATGAATGGCCGAAAAAACGTGCTTTGAATGACGAAAGTGTAAGTTGATTATTTGAAAATTTCTTTTCATCGAATATTTTCTTAAATCATATTTAGGATAAACAATTCGAAGCTAAACGATCGAAACGAAAGACTCGAGATCGAACAGAATCAACACCGAGTACTTCCAGTGATAAACGAAAGAAAATAGTAACAAAGTTATCTAAAAATAAAGAGGTATAAACTTCAATATCGAATCGAGAAAGGTTCATGACTAACTCGAAGATAGTTCAAGTGATCGTTGTAAAATTCTTTTCGCTGTAGTCGATAATCATTGAAAATTTTCTAATGTATAAGTTCATAGGCATTCACTCTATAGAATATTTTTACGGAAATCATAGTTCTTAAAATTTCAAAAGAAAATATACAAGACTAAATGGAAACTTAGATGAAGCTGATGCTTCTTTTTTTATTATCACTGCCCCTTGTTGATGATACTGGAGCATTAAAATCGCATTTGGCAGTCATTATGTCAAATGTCGCTTCCGTATAAGGAGTTCGAGTGTCGATACAGAATGGTCCAATCATTTTTACTTGAAGTTGAATCATATGCATCTTATATGTTTTAATGAATTATAAATATCCTGAAAACATTGTAGACTGATAACTATTCCGAATTTTACATGGATATAGTAGAATCTCATCATCTCTTTTACGAACAATATGCAGATTGATTGTTCGATATTGTTTTGAAGTCGTGTACACAAAAAAGGCACGATTGAAAATACTTTACTTAGAATATCTTCAAAGTTTTATTTGATTCTAGTCACATGAGTGATATAAAAACGTATGTTTTCTTTTACCAAGTTTCCCTCTCAGAATAGTGGTTATCAAAAGATTTGAAACGTTTCTACAATGCATTGTGTTTACTTGCTCAACTTTCTCTATAGAGATGTCCAACTCCTATGAGAACATTGAAAACTCATTAGAATCGATTTGATACATATTTTTGCAACTATGAACTTCAAGACATAAGAAATTCGTCCAAAATAATCATATCTATGACTTTACACATTGAGAATAATATTATCAAGCAAATAACGACTAAAATGAATTCTGTCACAATTTTTAATACTAGTGACGAGGACATATCAAAATATCAGAATATTTCTTTTCGACAAAATTTTATGCGTATTTTAAACTTTATGAGATGCGTGTCTTCTTGTTTATTGCTGCAGGAAATCTTTCACGAGACTAGTGTACTCGAATATGACTTTCATTGAATATCAAAATTCAATTATTTTGATTAGACGAACTAAATTATAATACGACGTAAAGATATATCCATTGGATGTGAATATTTTGCCATTGAATTCGAAACACAGTTATAAATATTTTCATCTTTTCTCTCACACAGAATGATATTGATGATCTGTCTCTGACCGTAAAAAGAAAAACATTAAAATCAAAAGACAACAGTAAGTTTGTCAGTCGTTCTTATTCATTTTATTTTATTTCTTGCTACATCGGCTGTAGGTAACAATCATTTACCAGTACTGACTCTTACGCAAGCCAGTCCATCGAATAATCCGGATGTATTACTTGAACAAGAGGTAACACAATTATTGATTCCTCTATTGAACAGTGCATCGTCCGATAGTAACGTGTCAAGTATGTTTGATGAGAAATGATTCTTGATCATGTATATATATATATATATCTCAATATTAGCAATAGATTCTCATGATACGAGTTGTGAATCAGAATCAATAACACAGCGAATAAAAAAACAAAGTCGTTATCCATGTCGACGTGCACAACGTCCAGTTAAACAAATTAATACTAGTGATTCAGTATAAATATATTGAGAGTGTTTCGATAGTATCTTTTTTAATTGATTTTCATTTTAGGTTAGTCACGGATGATATGTATTTGAATGAATCAAAATAATTATTTACCTATTACTTTAGATTGTTGTCTGTATTATTTATTTATTTATTTTTCTCCTCTTTTTATTATTATTATTATTTGAGTTGCTCTGTTCATTATCTAATTTTTGACGTGTATTGTATAAAAGAAAAAGAAAAAGAAAATCATAATCTTATTCGCTTGACATACTTTACTGTTGAAGCTATACATAGTTTTCTTTTCTTATAGATTAGAAAAAAATTCCTTCATGCATCGAAAGATTAAGAAAACTCATTCTATTTTGAAGAATATAAATTAAAAAGAATTCAATCATTATTGTGAAATACATTTATTCGTAAACGACATGATTAATAAAGAGAAGCATCAATCATCCACTTGTAAAAATATGTATTGCGATGATATTTCTCAGTTTTATCCCGATAGAATGTTGTTAGTATAAACAACAATATGGCCATACAATGACCATGAAAAATCAGATCATTTTTTAACGAAGATACCCGAGAAAGTAACAATATCAATTATTTTTGTAACTATGCTATCGAAATCTCTGAACTTATTATACAGACATACGAAAAAATTCTGGTTCACTTCGTTCTATCAAAAATTTAAATTATTCTTTGAATAATTATCTCAATAAAACCGTATCAAATATTCATGATTTAAGATTCGTTAAGTATATTGAAATCGAAAAATTCATTAATTGTTACAAGATTTCTACCTTAAATATTTCAAATGTCGTATATGATTCATAATGAAATTATTTCAACAAACGATCGTCTCACAATTAATGCGAGACGTTTAATACAAGAAATTGTTTAGTAAAAATGAGTAATTAGAAGCAAACATAATGTTTAGATTTACTCTTTGAACGTGAGTCCGATGACTTTGTTACAATCTCTCTTTTGACTTTTTTCCACATCGTTATCCTACTTAGATTTTCTAACAACGTTGAACTCTTGTACTACGCAGTTAAGTTGATACAAGTAGCGTTTGTCATTGAAACAAAAACTACTTAAACATTTCAGACACATACTTGTTCGCTTCTTGAATGATGAACAACTAGTACCTATTACTAGAATGATTTGAAAACGGGTTTTGAATAATTGTTTATTTCTAAACTGATTATAGAAAATTATCTATTTTTATTTTATCGAGTTGACACCAAAATTTTACGAAAAAAAATTCATCTTTATAATACATTTAAATGTTAAGACTATTATTTTTGTAATAATTATCCATATTGTTTTCAGAGTAAATATATACATATACAATAAATGGCATATCGCTTCAATGCAAATCCATCACACATGAATGTGAACTTTAACATTTCAGGTTCTAATAGTAAGTCGTTGAGTTTCCATGAAGATCGATAAGTAATTTTTAATTTTTAATATTTTTTTACAGATTCCCAATCTAATGTTCAACAATCAACACTATCTCATGATTTCAATGAGGCTCGTGTTGTTCTTACAAATCCTACTTATGATCATGTAACCAAAAATGAGCCAAGAGTAATAAAAACAAACCTATCGAAATATTTTCATTTCAAACATGTTTCAATTTTTTTTTTATTTAGAAAGAAATCAGATCAGCATTAAAATCTTCACTTATATATCATGATGATTATATTCCTGGTAAAGAATCGTCAATTATCAAAATTTTTCAAATAAATTTAAGATGAATGTTACGTTTTGTTTCTAGTCGACGACTATTCTAATGGTTTCATCTATGAATCACATTTAGGTAGATTATGTAATAATGTTATTATTGTATCAGCAAGACATCCGCATAGCTTCTTCCTGCAGACAATCGATGATCTTACTCACATCGATAATTTTTTTTCGAAGATGAAGTATGTATTGACAATGGTCTTGTGCTATTCGAAAATAGAAGTTTCTATTGGATTAATGAAAGCATTGTATTTCATGAATAAAAATATTCACTCATACTTTTGTGAGATGCCATTTAAACATATACATGATTGAATAATGCCGCCTAGAAATTTACAACATTTTTTTAGTTGTTGCACCTTTTATTCGAAAAACGAAACGTGTACGATTATTATTTCCTGATTGCTCTTCTTGAAGACTAAGTAAATGAATGGTGAAAACATGTAGCATGAAATAGATAGATTGAAACAAAATTCTTTCACAGAAATTAGATTAATTAACATTATTTGTCTTACACGACTAGAAACATTGTTTGATGTATTTTAGTGAATTTTATAATCGATGTTTTGATGCTCAACGTCTTGCTATATCAAAAGCAGCTTTACGTACAAATTTATGTTGTGTTGCACGTGATGAAGTTGAAACCGATGTTTGGAACCGTGCACAACTACTTGAATATCATCCTGAAACTGATCAATGTAGTTTACTACTTGTTGATTTAGGAACATGGCAAGAATGTGTACCACGTGCAAAACTACGTCATATACTTGTGCCATTCCGTCAAGAATGTGTTCGTAGTGTACCATGTCGTTTAGCTGGCATAGCACCAGCTAAACCAGAAAAGAATGGCTTATGGAATGAATGTAAGTTTGGATAGAACAGATAGAATGACATTTATTGAAAAACAAAATTCTATTTATGATCATTATTAATTGCGTATGTATTGACCCAGCATTACAGATGCCATCAAAACGTTTCGAAATGTCATCGATAATGTTCTAACAGAAGTCGAAGTACTTGATCGTTCACCGAATGGTTCTTATTATGTGAATTTATTTGTTACACATGATACATTTGTATGTGTGAATGATTTTTTACTTTATCATAAAATTGCCATACCTGTCGATGATTGTAAAATGCTCAAAGTAGTTTTTACTTTCTTTTTTCCTAAAGAAAAATGATATGATCTAGAATTTTCTTTCTAGCCAGAAGAGTTAGATCCGATTACTCATGAACCTATATTAGCTATTATCTATGAATTTATTCTTCAAGGCCAGTAAGTAGAAAACTATACGGTGTTATTATTTTTTTGGTCTTTCAACAAATTATTTCTTCGTTTAAAGACTTTTAGCTGAAGAAATTAAAGAAAATCAAATCAAACAAAACGAAGAACAACAACAAAAATATGAGGAGCAAGAACAAAATCAATCAAATTGTCGTCTACCATGCATACGAATCGTTGATATACCATCGTCAGCATGTAAAAAATTGATCTTTGCTCGATATAACAATTGGATATTGATACCATGGTTTTCTATTGGCACTCTATTTGATCCACCGTTATCGGACAATACAATCGAACGCTTTGTATAGTCAAAGAAATTTTTTAATTTTCTTTTCTTATTTCAATAGAATTTTTATTTTTCATAGGCCTTACTTTATAAATTTTCACCTGTCAATATCACGCCATTAACGAATGCTGTTCTTTGTGCTAATCTTGAAAAATGCATGACATTATTAAATGAAAAGAACAAGAAACTATGCGAGGGACACGAAAGTAAAATAGCTTTGTATAGTATTGATTGTGTACGAAAATTATTAATGAATCATAATATTAATAATGAATTTATATTTGAACGACTCGATGAAGCTCGTGAAGCAGAAATGAAAAACGATCAAGATTTTTGGCAACTAGCGCAACATGTAAAATCTCTATGAAATAAAAATTTAAAAACTACAATTCTTTCTATCCGTAGAATATATCGGTGATTCAAAACAAAAAATTGAACGAAAAAAGTAAACAATCACAAATTGCCTTACTCAAATCTCATAAGTATGTATAAATTTCATTCTATACTATGTTGAACTCTCCATCATTCATATTCAATATTGAATGATCGATATGTTAATGACTTCAACACAAAAATATTTTCTATTTCAATATCGAAAGAAAAACTTCTAGGTTTCATTTGACATATAGCTTTGATACAGAATTGTCATCTGATATACTCAATATTCAAGTGACAAAAATCTTGATAATCGACAACTAAGAAGCATTTCATTTGAAAATTACTACTTAAGTAGAACTGTAAACATCTCAATAATATCTTCTTAGCTACATTGACATATTGGATAGAAGTCAAAACTTGAAAGAAAAAGTATTTCTTTTTCGAATCGCTCGAATTCTTTTCTGTTTAGAATGTTAGGAGTAATTCGATAAATTCTTCTCTTCGTAGAAACTTATTGCAAAGCATCAATTTTTCTTTTCTAAACTTGATTTTCAGTATTGTCTATCAATGAGAAATCTTATGGCATCATGTTGAAAATTTTCATTATGTTTTACATATGTCTCACTAGTTGTTAATCGATTGTTTTCTTATTATCTCTAGAGATCAACTTGAATATCGTCTTGAACAAATGACAATTTCGAATCCTGATTACAAATCAATACATCGCCAACTTATTGATACAATGGAAAAATTAAGCATGTTCAGTAATGATAGTAACAGTTCATTTTGAAAACTAAAACATATTTTTCGATTTGAATTCATTGAATTGTCTTGTATAGCTCAGTCTTGTCTTTAGTTGGATTATATTTGCGAACATATGTTCTATCATGCTTTTTTTTTTGTTGTCTGTATGTTATATTTTCTTTTTTCTTTTTTGATAAACGCATTCTGAATGAATATTTATTTTCATAACTTGAGAAGACATGAGAAACGAATCATAATGATGTTGAATGTTCTTCTCAGAGAAGTTCATAGATTTTAAATATTGAAAAGAACATAAGAAAACCTTCAAATTGAATACAATTGATCGATATTTTCAATGATAAAATAAAATCCTACGAAGGATGTAACAAAGGTTAAGTAAGTTCGAAGATAGTGCGAAAGAAATACAATCATTTACATAAAAACAGTTTAGTTTCTTCTAAAAGAAACAAAGAAAATTCGTAATGATTATGCAACGATGAATCCGATTCACCTTGTCCAGTTTCTTTTCGTATATAAGATGTCAGATAAACAAAAAGAATAAGAATCATTGAACCTCTTAATAAATAAGTACAACAATGAAGAAAACCTTGAAATTTCTTTTCTTATAACAATCATGAAAGTCATTGTTTATTTCAATATATTGATAAGTTCAAAATTTTCTATTATTTTCTTTTTCGAACAATTCTTGATCATTTTGATCTACTGATTTTCTCAACGTCGATGACAGACGTTTGTGAATGACTAAAATGAAAATGACCAATGGATACTTTTGGATTAAAATTCTTTATAAATAGGTGTACATATTTTTGATCGATTAAATCCTATCATTCATTTCTCATCAATGCATGACTGTTCTATTGTTGAGATATGATCACTTTAAATCGACGTATTACATTTGTTGAAAATCAGAAAATCAATAACAAGTTCCATTTCCATGAGATTACAGTCCTAGATCGATCGTTTCGATTACATCATTTAACAGTTGAAATTTTGATACAACACAATAGAGAAAAAAATGATCAAATTTACATTGCTTAATTTTGTTCACATTTTGACCACAAAACTTAATCCTTGGGCGTGATACTTTACGTATGAGAGAGAAAAAACTGACCCTTACTTTGTTATACAAAGACATTCTCATTCTCATTACAATAACTAAAGAATGTGTTTGAGATGACATAAAGAGGACATACATATATGCACACGTAAGTAATTTTTATGGCTAAAAGAAGAAAAAAAAAGAATCTTTACGTAATCGACCTTTGACTAATCACGCACTTGTCGTCCTTCTTCTAACGCTATCTTTTGTCGAATGTTTAGTACGAACACTTGTCATACAACATAGTTCTCGGTTTCTTTTGCTCAATTAATTGACAACAATTGAATGAAATGTATAGATATCCTTCGTTGTAGATATCTTTCGTTAGATCTCGTATGTTCTCTACGTTTCTTTTTTATTCATTCAAATGTGCAAGAGAAACGAAAGATTAGTTTCAAGAGCGAATTGAACTCATCATCAACTGATGGTCTTCTCGTCTTTTTGTTTCATTTTTCGAGTTTCATTGATAGGCTTTTTTTTCGTTTTCTCTCATACAATTTAGGTCATCGCCCTTCTCCTTTCTACTTCCTGATCGGTGTTGGTGCAGGTATTAACATTTATTTAAATAACTTTTTCTTTTTCTCGTCGTTTCGTTCGTTTGTTTGTTCATACGACAAACACGAAGAGACAGAGAAAATAAATGCGTTTGACGCTCTTTTTTTCTGACCATCCCCCAACGACACGATAATTTGTCTCAACATTCTTTCTTCTAGGCTATGTTAATGTAACATGGAAAATATAATAATATGAAAACTGATTCCAATAAATGTTCACAACGAACAATGACAATTCTATTTTAATAATGAACACAATGAGTGTTAATTTATCATCATGCTTAATCAGTCAGATCGACGCATATTTTATCTTGTAATAATTTGTAAGTAATTTGATTCATAATTGAAAACAATACATGATGATGTATATGTATCTATGCTCGATTTTAGGTTTAGTTATTCAATTCATAAGATCCGAATCATTCAAATGTGTTAAAGATGGTTTTTTTCCGGATAAGAAAGATTGCTGGATTTATCATATATGTGTTGGTACAACACATTCAGTAAAAGCTTGTAAAGAAGAACTTTTATTCAATCCAATCAAAAACGAATGTGATTGGGCAATGAATGTAAGTTTTTAAACGACAAGCAAAAGGTGGAACTTTTTTTTTACTATTACTATTGCTTAGGTTAATTGCAATCAAACATCTTATGAAGATGCACTTCCACCAACCATACCAACACATATTCCGTATCCTCCCGGTAATATTTTCAAAATTTTTTCAATTTTACATTGGAAACTATTTCTTTTTCGTTTTCTTCTTTGTTTTTTATTTTTATTTCGTATAAAAGATTTTGATTATTCAATTCCCTCATCATCTGCCGGTGATAGTTTGAATCGAGGAAAACATCATTCTCATTATCCATCCATAAGCGATTCAATATTCGAATATTTATGTCGATCAATTGATAACGACTATGTAGCTCATCCGACTGATTGCAAACGATATGCTTATTGTGCAAACGGTAAGAAACGTGACGTCTCATCTGTTGATGTCTTCGTTTTTTTTTGTCGAACATGAGATGTGTGGACATCGAGTCAATAGATCAAATGCATATCTTGTCTTGTCTTGTCTACATTCGAACAATTAATCTTGATTCATCTAAACTAAACTAAGAAGAGAAAAGCTTCATGTCATTTATTTACTGAGGGAAAGTAGTAAGAAGAACAGGAAAGGTCTAGTCGATTTTTAGTGTGTATTGCCCTACATTTATACCCATCCTACAATTAGTATTTACATTGAAGAAGACAAAAGAGACTAAAAAAAAGAGAGAACAAGTCCCTGTTTATTTACTTAAAATTTGATAGAAATTAACGAAAATAAGATTTGTTTAACGAAAAGACGGATAGAACGAGTTCAAAATTTAATGATCATAGGTGCATCACAAGCTAAAATCTGCGCAAAAAATTTATTCTGGTCACAAAGTGAAAGAATGTGCGTTTGGCCAGTACAATCCGACTGTAAGCTTAATTGCAATGCTTTGTCGTATATTTCTACATTGATTCTATGCATTTTCACAGGTCCGGTGAAGAATTTAAATCCAGAACATTCAATCGGAGCAGCTGCTGGCATTGCTCCATGGATGCAACGGGGTACAACATATCCAGCATCTTATATTATAACAGATGCCCCGCCTCCTCTGCCATCATCAAATATGTATAAGACAACTATTGAATGTCCTCCTACACAATCATGGCGTGTACCTGATCCATATGATTGTTCAATTTATCATGATTGTTATCATGGTACTGATCTTGTATCTTATTGTCCTGCACAACTTCAATATAACCCTGAAAAACAAAGTTGTGATCATGTGCAAAATGTACAATGTAATGCAACATTTATTAAGTATATATTGATATTAAAAATAATTTCTTTACATAGGTAAAAATAAGTGTACACAAAAGAATGAAGGTGCACGATTTGTAGATATAACAAGTTGCTGTCATTTTTATGAATGTATATCAGGCAAATTAATACCTCAAACATGTACACATCCGAATCTATTTGATATCCAAACTCGTACATGCCAACCATATAGAAAAGTTAAATGTGATGGACGTCGGCAATGTTTGAGTAAATGTATGAAGAAGAATTTTACTTTTACTATTATTCAATAGATATGCTTTTATTGAATTATGTATATTAGGTCATTATTTATCAAATTATGATGTTGGCAAAACTCTATGTGATTTTGTTCCATCATGTTCTGGTCATAGTGATGGATTTTATCTTGATCGAACGAAGCCAAATTGTCAATCATATATTCAATGTCTTGATAATCGTGTAGCTAATCATAGTCGTTGTCCATATGGACAACGTTTTAATAGAAATATCGGACGCTGTGCACCAGCTGAGCAAGTACCTTGTCATGGTGAGAGATAATGATTCTTTTTCAAGTGCGATGCTTTAAGTTGTATTTGTTATTTTAATTTCTTGTGTATTTTAAAGAATGATCACTTAATTAGATAGTTTTTAGCTGTTAAAAACAAAACACTTCATAGATGACATCTTTTCTATAAAATAGAATTTACTAAGAAGTTTAAGAACTCTTGGAACAATTTCAATTGTTTTTTCGTATTTTCTTTGAGGTTTCATCAGAAGAAAAATTCAAGTTTCGATCATGGCTCCATGAGAAGTATTAGATATTTTTGTAAAATAGACCAACAAAAATATCTCAGAATGATAGCTGAGTTAATAGAAGTTTGTTCAAATAATTGCTCTGTATTCTACATAAGAAATAGCATAGATGTATTTTAGAGAAATTTTTCTGACATATAGATAAGTTCCTCTCTCTCTTACTTATTTGTAGGAAAATAATTATTGTTTGAAGTTACATTTACGAATTCGTTCAATATTTCTTCCTAAACTAGTCTGATCGAATTAGAGAATTGCTGAAGTATTGTTCGATTCGAAATCCATATCACTAATGATTCAAGCGCTCTTGTACTTTTCTCATCTGAATATCGATAACGGCCGGTTGATCTTCGATAAATGTTACCAGCTACAATAACTCTCGGCTAGACTATAAAGAAGATATCTAGAAGAACATGATTTTTATTACTATTCAAGAAAGATCGGGAACCATGAATTAGATCATATTTACATAACAAAGAGCAAGAAGCACTATATTCACATGCAAAACTTTACGATAACTATACAATTGAATTGTAGAGACGTCTAATACAAGTTCGACTATAAATGTAGATTTCAAGAAGAAATTGTCAGCTTACAAGTCATTCTAGTCTAAAATTAAATTTTATTTATTCACACATTATTCATAAGTATAACTAAATTGAAGCGTATTTCTATTGATGTCTATTCGTACAGGAGAATATACGCATTAATGACATATGTATGTATATACATATCGAAAACTATGTCATCTCAGTTTCTATTCTGAAGTCGAATTCTAAAGTAATTCAAGTTACAGTCATACGTTTGTGAAATTATAATATCTCAGTGTTTAGGTAACTAATAGATATCAATCTTAGCGTTTTTCCAGCTTTTACATTCTAACAGATTTTTTAGTCTTTTTATTTTAGCTCAATCATCACTACGAATATCACTGTTTTCTTCAATGCTCATTTTTGTTCTTGCTGTTGCCTCTAATATAATCCTGTGAGAATAAAATAAAAGTGTTTTTTCTTCTGACCATGAACTTCGTATTTTTATTT
Organism: Rotaria macrura; assembly: GCA_900239685.1. Taxonomy (NCBI): domain Eukaryota; kingdom Metazoa; phylum Rotifera; class Eurotatoria; order Philodinida; family Philodinidae; genus Rotaria; species Rotaria macrura. The sequence continues at coordinate 117,407 of OENT01000020.1, forward strand.
CTGTTCACGTTTTTGTTTTGTTTTTCACGAATATACATATATATATATATATATATACATATACATATCTATTTGTCGATTGTACTATTATTATGATAAATACTGCAACACGTACATTTAATTTTCCCTTTTATTTTAACGAAAAATTGAAAAATTCGGCAAAAAAATTTGTAAAAATAAAAAGGATCTTTAATTTCAAATTTTTCATGCTTTCTTCTTCATTGTCTTTGATTGATGTTTGATATGTGCTTGTTCCAAATCAGCTATTTCAACTAATGATGTTGCATCATGACAATCATTTTCGAATTCAGCAGATAATTTTTTATTTTTGGCAATAAATTCTAGTACATCTTTATTTTTTCTCACATCGGAAAGGCCAACGATATCTGTAAATTTATGTTGAATATCAAGTCGATCATCTTTATAAAAGCACAAACGACGTTGATGATAATTTCCGACCAATCTATTATAGCCAGCTTGATTTTCACAATATAGTTTTGATCCAACAGTAAAATGAAGTTCCGAAGATAGTTTCTGTTGTTCGTTAGTTTCATTCGTATTAAATGTATTATCAAGAAGTTGACGAATACATTGTTCATGATGATCACAAAGATGAACACAAATGCTTTTCGATTTTGAGGAACTACGACGTAACGGTCGTGTTTGATCACGATACCATGACCAACAATGACGTTGTTGACGAGTTTTGGGTCGAAAATTTTCTGGATTGAGTTTATAAGATTGACGCATTAAAAAGCCATGTCCTTCGAGAATACGAATCGGCTGATCCAATTCAATGCGTAGTAGTTCACTTTTAGCTTCCGATTCTCCATGATTGATATCCTCATTATTTGTAGAGGTATCTTTTTCATCCTGTTCATCGATTGTACGTTTTTGACGATTGACAGCATGACGATCTCTTTTTCGTTCTAAAAGAAAACAAGATTTTCCTCTATTTATTTAAAAAGAAAAGAGATTTTCTTACTATTAGCTCTATGGGACATACGACGATCATGATCAAGATCCTGATCATCATCACTGTCTAAATCAGGAATGATTTCTACGTAACAATTTTCAAAATTCATATTTTTATTGTTTGATTGTAGACAGATATGATCATTTTCAAGTGTTCTGTTATCTAATGGTTTTTTTAATTCAATTAATATTTTTCCACCGACTTCTTGTGATGTTTGTACATCTAAACGGCGTATAATTTTATCTAAATATGTATTCTTTCGATTTTTTCGATTATAACGATAGCGTTGAGATCTGCCGAACCGGTGACATTGTTTGTTAACTTGTACTAAGCTGCGTGTAATTGGTTTTGCCATACAAAATTTTTCACGTACTCGTACCAGACAACAATGCTCTTCATCAGTTTTACCATCATCATAAGAATATGCATAATAAACTGATTCAACTGTTAGTGTTAGAACCAACAGTGTAATACTCATAAAAAATAGAGAAGATGACGACATACTTTACACAATCTAGTTTATGACTTATGTTCTATGAGACTTGAAATGCCGAACAGATAAGATAACATCATATTTACCCAGCAGTATCATACGAGAGAGAAAAACGACAAGCTGATAATTATTCATATTCCTCTACTTTTTCTTTTAATGACAAGTCTTATTTATTTATATTCTCTTGGACACTTATTCATAATCTATCTATGTACAGTTGTTCTTTTGGGCTATGCCTTTCGTTGCATTGATTTTATTTTGGGTATATTTGCTCGTAGAACTCTGATCGCCAACGTATGTTCTCATGAAAATTCAAAATGAGTTGTACATTTACAGTACTTTGTTTTTTACTAATCGATATAAATCTATATCAAACTGTACAATGGCGAATTGCTTTTGAAGGATTCACTAAGAAAACAAATAACAGTCAGTTTTCATTTAATAGATAATCAATATGGATATTAAAGATAGATAATATGTGAAAAATATCATTATTAAATTTATTTTTCTTCGTCGATGAAATCGAAAGATTAGAACAGAGAAAAAAGACAAAATAAACAATATCGTTAAAAATAATAGAATAAAGTACATTTCGCCTGTAAAAAAAAAAGAATTGATAACCACCTTGACAGTTAAATACACATTTGTTTAGAGCAATATATTGTGTGTACTGTGTTTTAGAAGCAAAATATAAAATAGCTCGTATATAAGACACATTCGATATCATTAGTGTACTTAGTTTCTATGGTCGGAAACATTCTCGCAAACGAATCATAACATATTCGCCAAACGAGACAGTGGTTTAATGTGACAATCATGAAGAATAATCATTATAAAAAGAAAATATGCACATAGATGCGTTCGTTTCATTTGGCATACTAATTGTAAAATATTGATGATCGAAATGACCGAAGAATCGATTATTTCATCAGTAGTATATATCTATTGAATAATGATTAACCTTTCGATAAGATCGAAAAAATCGGTAACCATTTAAATATCTTTAATAACGATCTGTGCAATGAAATAAATCTCAATGCCCACGAAAACATGCTACGGTATTTTCATCATTGACATTAATAAGAAAATGAAATGCACTTTATGAATAATTTCGACTTTGATTCAACCTACTCATGTGCTCGTTCAAATCAATCAAAGATGTGTGATAACACAAAATTAGATATATTTATACATACATATATTATCTTTTTATAGACCGATAGATGCCAGGAGAGATCAATGATTAATTAAGAACGTGGTGTTTATTGAGAATTAGAAAAGAAATTTTATAAAAAAATTGAAGTGTTTGAAAAAATAACGGAATTGTGTTGCGTTGAAGATCTTCATTTTTGATCGACTGAACAAAATATACAAACAAAAAAAAGAATGATTGTGAGCGTTGCTTAGCTGCTAGTTTATATTAATGGTTGATGTAGTGTTGATTATATTGTAATGCAAATATTCGTTTAGAAATAGAGGTAAGTTAATAGTTTGCTTGTTGTTTTTTATTTATTATTACCTTTTCTTGGCGCCATTATGATATTATAATTGCCATTCATTATCATTGAGATTTGAACTCATTAGAAGAGCGTCATTACCAAATGTTTCAAGATTCTTTTCTGTTTCATCCATTTCTGTATAGGCTACTGCTGTACCAGTTGTTGCCGTACATGAAATACGATCAAAAAATGATACCTCTTTCATATATGAATTTTCTCTTGACAGTTGCTGCTTCTGTAATGAGTTATCATCATGAGCTGTTACAATCGAGCCTTGAGATGGAGCATGACGTATAACTAATTCTTCGAGCTCGAGATATCGACGAAATTCTTCATTAGCTTTTTCAAAATCATATTGTCCTTCGAATGTTGTTGATGGATTTGAAGATGAATCGATTTGAGTGATGGAATGTAGGCCAATATCAACGCTTAAACTACTACAACTGCTGGCAGCTGAGAATGTACGCGGACCACGATATGAACTTATTGAGTCTCTACATGACAGTGGTGTTTGCATGTGAGTACGATCTCCTGAATTTCCATATTGATAAGGTAAACTTATAGTTGAACGAACACTAGCAGTTGATCGACGTGTAGGAGTATAACGTGAAAAAGAATTTCTGTCTCGTATTTGTGCTGTTGATACAGATTGATTTGATATTGGTAATGACGTTTGACGTGTAAATTCTAGAAGAATGATACATGGTTGTAAATAATAGAATACTAAAGAAAACATGACACACTTACGTTCATATGGAACATTAGTTTGTGTTTTGTCCCTATATTGCTGTTGAGAAATACATCGCTTATCTAAAGATGATGACGATGAATGAATACGATATTTGGCAACGGGTGGTGGTGTTTGAATAGGGCGTGCCTTTGTTCTTGGTAGATTTGTTTGCATAAAATGTTTTTTGACTGTCACATGTCTTGGTGGACCATATCGTTGATTTGAATGATAATAATCTTGCTGCTGTTGTTGTTGTAGAAGATGATTAGGAATATTGTGATTGGTCGTATTCATTCCGTATGGTAACGATTGTGCACGATCTGGTGAAATAGGAGATTGTAAATGAGGTAGAAAACGAGGTCGTTCAAAAAATATTAATGATGGATTTTGCATTGCAGGTGAAGATCGTTGTTGAGTATAAAATGGAGCAGCGTTTGGATTCAATTTACTTGTTATGGTTACACGTATTGGTGATATTTTTCGATTATCATTAACTATGGGTCCTTTCTTGATTGGATTTGAATCGTTGGTTTGTGTTGATTGAATAGAAACTTCAGCATTATTAGACATCGTCTGACGAAGATTATTACTTGTATTGATTGATGATGCTGATTGTATATTTGTACGGCGTTCGATTTTTTTCGGTAGAACTTTTTTTGCAAGCAATGTAACCGGCTTCGAACTAAAACTTGTTGTTGTTAATCGATGAAATTTTTCAATTTTTTCATCAAGTGATTCATCATTACTTTCATCAGCAAACTTTTCACCAGAACGACAACAAAACGATGATGAAGACTCGTTGGAACTTGATGTTACTAAGGCACTATCTCCTGTACTAGCAAATGATTCACCACGAAGTCGACGAGCTATAGGAGCACGTGATTGACGGTCATTATTGGAAGTATTTGATGTTGTTTCATATTCCCCCGATGACGTTAAACGTATATCAACAAGACATGGATCAATAGCTCGTAATTTTGCTTTCGACTCATGAAATGTTGATGGTAATTCTATTAATTTCAATTCTTGGATATCACGCACGTTCAAACATACTTCTTCATATATGTGTATATCATTTGTTAAATGATCTATCATAACAGCATTCAAAGTATCACTTGAATTGACTTCATTAGGTTCATCAGAAGCATTATCTAAATAGAATAGATCATTTTCGTTTTTTATTTTTCTATGAATCGAAGAAAAGGATCTCGCTCGTATTTACTTCGATGATGAGGAATACTTATGTTTGCGTCGACACGTACATTTTTTAGATATATACGATCTTTATTTGTACTAATACCATCTAGGATACCTTCATAGGACACCCGAGCTTTAGATAGAACTCGTACAGTACAGCCATAGTAGGGACTATGTGTAATGGCGTTTGAATCTTCTTGATATTGCTCTTCAGCCTGCATTTGACTGTTCTATGTGTCGAACCACGCGCAGGTGCGGAAATTTTTCAAATATTTTTTGCAATGCTATTTCTATGCTTGACAGACGCTGCATCGTTTCTCCATCTCTCTGTCTGTCTCTGTCTCTCTTTCCTTCTCTGCTCCTGTCTTCATCTTTTCATACGATGATCGTCCAATCGTATCGAAATTAATGATTGGTAAAATCATAGCATGTGACTTTGTATATGACGTCAGTATATTACCTGTATTGCTTGCTTTCTTGTTACTGATATACTGATGGTCTAATTGTTTTTTCTTTTCTTTAAGTTTTAAAAAAAAATGCATTCAAATATGGATTGTCTGTATCGACATATAAAATGAAAACCTTTCATCATGATGTATCAGAAACGAAAATTAAATGAGCGAACGATAAAGAAAAATACATCGTTGTCATGCCCAGAAATATTTTTTACAAACGAGCTAGTGTATCAACAAAAGTATGCAGAGTATGTCTTTTGTTGTGTTTGCGATTTATCACTCAAGCGTGAATAGCATATGATAAAACAAACTGGTCTTGTTTGCTTTTTCATTCTCGAAATACGTCGTATAAATATAACGATTTGTACTTTTCTAAAATTTAACATCGAAGAGAATAATCGAAAATGGAAAATGGGAAAAGTTTTTCGGATTTCATTTCAAAAAAAAATTTACAAGTTTGAAAAATAAATAAATGAAAGAAAATCAATTTTTTTCTCTTTCCATACGATAATTATTTCTACTGACTAATATTGCACTAGCAACGAATACCTATAACTAATATGTTACAGAATATTGCATTAGTTAATGTAAATGTCAAGGGCATGTTATTTAATTATTCTTTGAAAGTTAATTTTGTTGAATAAACAGATATTATATCTGAATAAAATGTCGTCTAGATAAAAATGAAATTGTCATTCATATAAAACTCTACATCAATATAGATAGATATATATCCTACTCATCGTGTATTAAATTGCTAAAATATGAATTATCTTTCTATTGAAGTTAAATCCTCATTTTTAGATACATAATAGTATAATATATATATAAAATGCCACCGAAAGGGACACGAAGTCCACGCACGAAGAGTCCTAAAAATGCAGCAGGATCAACGTGGGAAACTTTGCTAAGTTCAGTTACAATTAATCAAGTGAGCAAGATATATTCACTACAATCGAAGATATATATTTTTATCGTACTCTATTGAATAGGATAATTGGACAACATTTGTTTGTTTTCTTACTCCGGATTGTTCTGTTAATCAAATTTATGTTGATCTTATTGAAAAAGCTATGCAAAATAGCATTCGACGACGATTCAATTTCATTTCTAAACGTGAACTTCTCGAAGCTGTAAGTATTGGAAAGCAAAAATTTTGCATAACTAATTAAAGTACTGATCCAAAGTTGAGGACGAATATAAATGTGAACTGTTTCCTACGATATTGAATATCGAAATTAAGCCCGTCCTCCCCCCTCCTGAAAAATCGATCTTGACCCAGGAACGTTCAAATTGCATGAAACCTAGAGGATATGTTAGGCTTGGTATGAAAAGGTTATGGTTAAATTTTCAGCCTTCTATCATGATATTGGGCTGAGATACGGACCTGGAAATAGTCAAATTTGGCAACCCAAATTTCTCGGTTCAGGTTCATCATTTATCTCTAACTTATTTTTGTTAGAAAGAACATGTCAACATGGAGGGCAGTACACAGTTCTTTTTTTTTAAATTCTTACTTTTTCAGCGAAAAAAACGAATCACGAGTTTAGTGACTTCAAAAAACCCGAAAAAAAGGGGGGGGGGTTGAAAACAGATCCCTTGTTATATAGTCATAAAGAACAGTTATTGAAAAAAAGGTTCTGCAGTGCCCTGGATTTTGACATGCACTTTCAAACAAAAAAACATTTTAATACATCGTATGTAGCTGAACTGAGAACTTTGGGATGCGCTTTTTTTAAAGTGCAAACTGAGAAAAAACGAAAAAAAATTTTTCGCAAACTTTTTTCGATATTTGAGAATTTTTGAGGAAAATTCAGTTTTTCGAGGATGGCTTCCAGAAATCCTCAAACTTCCCGGCAAAATAGAGGCTTTGAGTAAAAACCTATCGCAATTCTGAAAGAGTGAAGAACGGGCTATCTTCTGGTGCATTTATCTTATTTTCCGAATTTTTCAGAAAATTGACTTTTTTTGAAATATAAACCAAGATAGATATTTCCGCATAGGCATTCAAAGGAAAAACTAAGGTTTTCTTTTCATAGCCATATAATGAATATGGTAATCAATTATCCTTTTTAGAAAGTCGTATTCTTTAGGGTTATGATTACAAAAATGATTTTCTAGACACGATACTGAAAATGATTTCAAAAAATAGACTAAAAGATTTCATTGATTATTCAAAACATTAGTGAAATTCGATTGATATTCTACGGATAAGAAACTAAAACTGTGTTCGTCCTCTAGTTTTAACAAGTATTATCGTCATGAATAATATTGTTTAGATAAAAACATTGGGTAAACCATCGAAAAATGCTACTAAATCAGTGTCAACAAGTTCAGTTCTTTCCAGTCTCACTAGTTCACCTTATCTTGCTGCTTTTGAACAAGCTAAGTTAGTATTAGATACAAGTGGAGACATCGATGATCAACTATGGGCTAAATTAATAAAATCTCGAATACTTGATCTGAAGAAAGATGTACAAGCTCGAACGATTCATAAAACAGTGTGTAAAACCAAAACAAAGAGCTTGGCTTTTTGTAATACTTATCATTAAATACAATTCTAGTCATCAACACCAGGAACGAATACATCGCAAAAAGTAGAAAAACCGAAATCACCAGGTGGAAAAAAATCACCTAAGCCAGCTGCTGGTGCTGCTGCAAAAAAGCAAACACCTGGTTTACAACCGTCTGCAACAGATACACATATTGAAAAATCAACCGGCGTTAAAACACGCGATCAAATAACGAATGAAACCAAATATATTGGTATGTGTTAGTCAACTAGTAGAGACAACAGAAGAAAACATTCGAGTTTTAACATTGTCATTCAGAATCATCCTCATTGAAAAGAAAAGGTTACAGAGTATTCTGTGTTTAGCTATACTTATGCTCTGCTATACGATTATAAATATTTTTATTTAACGATTTATGTACAATAAAGAACGAAAGAAAACAAAATACTGACATGCATTTGAATTTAGATGACGAACCAAACGATGGACCTAATCAATATGTATTTTTAAGTGGATTCTATTCAACTGGTCTTTTAAATGTACTCGATAGTGTTGGCGTTCATATTGATACAATAACAAATATATCATGCGATAGTCTGAATGAAACCAAGCATTTATTCGATGAAATGATACAACGAGATCGACAAGAACAGACATTGAAAGCTGATGTACTTAAAGATATACGTATGTAGAAAATTTATACGACTCAAAATTAGATTTCTTTTTTAAACATTACTAATTTTCAGCAAAAGATTCGATAAGTAAGAATTTATTTTGGATTGATTTTTCAAGTTCCACAACTAACTTTTTTTTCACAAACCCAATAAAGATTCTATCATATAACGAAGTTATTTATAACTCATTTTCAAATTTGATATTTGATTTGAAATGATTTATCATAGTTATCATGTTTTCATAAAAATGCTCTAATAATTTCTATTATGGTATTCAGGCATATTCACCGAGATAATTTAGTATATTAACAGTCAGTCAATTCCGTATATAACTAATAACAAAATTTTTATTTCTATTCAGGCGTGACCCTTATAGTTTTTATAAATTTTAGTAACTCCCGAACAAATTGCTCAACAAAATGAACAAAATGATAAAATTTTAAATGATTTCTGGAAAAATCTCATGCCATTATTAGACAATTCACCGGATCGCTCAATGTTACAAGACATTATTGTAACAACATTGAAAGTTGCTAGTAACGATGTACCTGATTCATGGGCTAATACTGATCAAAGAGTTAGTTAATACGTTAAACCCATTATTATTAGATAATGTCTTTTATTTATTTCTAAATTTAATAGATTAAATTAGCTCAATCACTTTGTATTAATATTGTTGAAAATAGTTTTCGTTTGAATATACGTAAACGACAATTCAATACATTTAATCAGCAAATGAATGTAGTCAATGTTCCTACAATTGGTTTGTATTTCATGCTTTTATTTTCTTTTGAAACGATAGAATTACTATTATATTTTGTTCATCGTTTTCAGAAGAAAAGATGATAGAATCAATATGCGACGCAAAGATCTATAATGAAATAACAACAATCATTCCGCCAGAATCATTAAGTGTGCCACTTATTTTACATGGAATCCTTGAACAAGTTTGTTTGAAAAATAAAAATAATCATTGATATTTGTTTTCTTTTGTCAATACATTAAATCTTTTAGGTTGATGCACAAGTTGCTAATATGAATAAAAAGATACCAACTCAACAAGATGATGTTGGACGATATTTACGTGACAAATTAATGAGTCTTTCAATGGGAAAAGAACAACAAAAAGTAAATAAATATGGAAAAAATATATACTGTTTGACATACGTTGATGACATAGGAAATTGAAAATCTCGTTCCGAAATCTCCATTTTCAAAAGCTACTGGATCAGGTCCAAATATGATTTATTATGGTGATGATATAAAACAACGTTTAGCAACACTAAATCGACTAGCCATTATTGATCCATTGAAAGTCGAACATGATTTTCTAATGTTACACTCACGTCTTATGAATATTCCAGATCTATCAACGAAAAAATCTGATGATTTAGATTCGAGAGAACGTCAAACACGTCTCAATCAATTCTTACAATTTTGTACCGATGAAGAACTTCTTCTATCAGGTTTATAGATAATAGGAAGTTCTCATATTTACTCATTGATTATCTTTAGATGTTGATCATATTCTTAAACAGTTTGTCTTTGAATGTATGACATTAAATCCAACCGCAACCGAAAATCCGACAGAACAGCAAACGAGTCGACCAGCATCAGCAGACAGTCATCATCATGACGATGAACAATTACGTTTCGACAGACGCTTATCAACGGTGATGAATGAAGAAAATAAACAAATCAGTAGCAGTCAACCTATTATATGGGATGATCCATTTGAATCATTAACAATTAATGAACAAACAGGAAGAATCGGCATTGCAGCTGATACACTTGCGTCAAGTCCAACGGGTCGATGTATGTTCAAAATCAAACTTAACCCCGTGTCATATCTATCGACTTGTTTTAGCATCAAAAGGATCAATCCTTCGAACTCGGGTTCAATCACCGAAACGAGCAGGTAACTTAAACAAAAATCCACCCAAAGAGATTTCTTTTGAGACTTTATCTAAAACAAAAGCAAAAGAAAAAACACCTTTGTTAATTATTATGTTACAGAATTAGATTCAGGTATCGATATGTGTGTATATAGATATTTGCCGGAGTTTGATAAAACTAGATCACCTATTGTTGATTGACACCTACAATCAAATTTATTTGTGTTTTTGGTTGACACCATTTTCTCTCATGAAAACTAACGCTTGATTTTGTCTTTTACACTAATGCTAACCTGGTTTTCGATTGTGTTCTTCGTTTGATTTCAACAGTCTACACTGTTCGTTTTGATGTTAATGATCCAGACAATAATCTTTATCAACAAATGTCTCATCTGATGCCACCGATCGGAGGAGCCAATGTCGATGGAACCATTCAAAATATTACTCAATATCATAAAAGAAATTTAAATGATTGGAATTTTGCTGAACATTTTGAACCTGATGTATTTGTACAAGTACGTATCGAATTGAGATAAACATTTTCGCACATCTTCAAGGTACTAATGAACTGCTGACAAACATATTTTCTGATAGAAACCGTTTGTTTTAGTTTTATTCTACGATTTAATATCTCTTCGTTAAAATAATAAAGATGAAATCATTGTTTTCATGTGATTACGAACTTTTTCGATACAAAAGAAAACAACATAACTGACTGAAATAATCAGTGAATTTCATAAAAGGATTGAGATCATGTAAAAAATTTCCTTGGAAAACGTTTCATGTCTACAACATCTCAGCTTGTTGCTTATCAATATTTCATGCATGCCTATGCCAGTATTTATTTCATAGAAAACAAATACCATTTTCGATATTGCTACGGAAATACGAAGGAATGCAATATAGATGTCGTTTTACGTTCATAGTATTCGATTGTGTTTGAATATGTCAGGCTTTCTTTATTCTTTCGATTACCTATACTTAATTTATTTAGATAATCGAGCAAGCTCTACAAACACATTCAAACATCAGTGTCTACTATAATCGACGAGATCATACACACATGATCATTCTTTCATTGCCTGTACCAGAAGGTAAAACAATCGGTTATGAAAATACAAGCAAAAAACTCTTTTCTGATGTTGGATTCAGGTAGAGACATTGTGTTCATTGAAGGAAACATTTTAAAATTGTTAATTCAATAGAAATTTTCTTGATGAAATATCATATGAAATTGTCGATTGGCTGCGAGATGAAGAAGCTAAATATCAGGCTGAGTTACTTGCACAAGAAGTACAAGCATTCGCACGTCAAACAACGCCAACACCTGATTCAATAAAACCACCAGTTGTAACTGTTGACGCTGGCGGTAAAAAAAGCAAAGCAGGAGGAAAAAGTATTATTCTATAATATGTCAAGAATTCGAAGTGATGGGAACGATAAAAAATAAACTTTTATTTTAGAAACGCCACCAGTTCGATCATCGAGTGTTTCTTCCGATAGTGGAAATAGTACAGATGAAGAAAAAATTATTCGTGACGATTACGTCTATCCAACATCATTAAAAGCGTGGAAACAAAAGAAAGACAAAGAGACGCAAGAACAAGAACAAGCGAAAGCAAAAAGGCCAGCATCAGGTGCTCGATCACCTAAAGGGAAAAGTCCTCGAGGAGCGGACAAAACAGCTAAAGCTGCAACACCACGTGAAAAATCTCCTAAAGGAACTAAAACGAAGCGAGCAGCAAGTGCTACCCCATCAGAAAAATCAGCAGTACGTAAAACGTTTTCAAATATAATTCATGAAGAAGACAAAACAAAATTGGCCATGCAGTAGAAACTATTATCCATATGATTTTCTTTTCAGGGAATGAAAACACCACAAGATTTAGGTGAAGTTGTTGAACAAGTAAATCTGACAAATTTTCAATATTCTATTCGTTTTAGTTTATTTCTTTTTTTTATTCTTATAATTAGTTCATTGGTTATAGTCTCGGCAATCGTTTACTAAGTGCACAATGTAATATGTCACATTTACTTTTGCCCGATGGCTGTTTTATACGAACACGTATGGATGCACTTAAACGCGGACCGACATGTGTTTTAACAAGGTTTGTCAAATTCGAATTCTTCGTGAGTCACTAATGGAAATTCTTATGATTGAATCTTTAGTTTATATCGAAATAAAAGCTCATATACCGTACAATTAATTAATCCGAAGAAATCTTCGAATACTGACACGCAACCATCACCAACTATACAAATAACTACTGATGAAACCAAACAACCTACAGATGGTTCGTTTTTCTACTCTGCGTATAGCGTATTCGTTTAGAATTGTATTATGTTTTTTCTCTCTTATTTAAGATAACCAAGCAATGCCAACAACAGAAAAACGAGTCGCTGACTATGGTGTATTTACAGCTATACTTAATTCAGGCATGATTCTATCTTGTAGTAACTATGATACTAAACCTCCGAAAGGTAAAACTATACACATTTTAACAAAGTCATTTGGAAAAATAAACGATGTATTTATTTGAATAGTCGCAAATCCTTCTACTACTCCTCTTCCTGAACCTTCAATTTATGAAACTCCAGTTGAAGAGAAAGTCGAAGATAAGAAGAAAGATGCAGCTGCTGCTGCCAAAGGCAAGAAAAAAGGCAAAACAGTCGAAGTAGAAACGCCGACAATAGTAAGTTACACTGTGAATATCTATATTACACAAGTGCATTATCATATTTCAATGAAACCTAAATCACCAATTATACTATAGGTTGTAGAAACCATCGTCGAGGTAGCATTTATTTGTCTGATTTTAAATACTTAAACATATAAATATGCTTCAATTACACATCATTTTTTATTTCACTTCGTATTTGATTTTATCTATTCAATCGAGACATTTCACTCTACACGAAAATAATCGATGACAGTCTCAATCATTTTCGTTTTTCGAATCATCAATCAGAATTGCAATTTTAATTTTTATATGTATTCACAGGAAAAGCCACCACCAGAACCACAATTCGAATCAGAGCCATTTCAACGATTGACTATTTCAATTCCAACTGGTCTTGTTGTTACATACTATCCTGAAACATTTGTTGGTAAAGATGCTTATAAGACTATTTTGTTTTTCGTAACAAATATTGATCTTGCTTTCTTTTTTCTCTCGACATTTGTTCTAGGTGTCAAACCAACACAATCTAATCAACCGCATAGACTTGTTGTTAAACAATATTATCCGCATCAATCGAAAGGTTTCCACGCATGTGAACAATCACGTTTAACTGCATATGAAGAAAATTCACGTATCATTGATGCCGAAGGACATGTTATGATATTTAAACGTGATGGTGAAGTAATGGTATGTTAATTGTTTGATCAGATCTGTCTTTTATTCTCGAAATACTCTACGTATGAATTTTAATGTTTTGATTGATAGGTTCTGCAACCCGATGGTGGAATATTTATGAAAACGATTGTAAATCAAGGTGAACCAGATGTTGATCTAGCAGTCGAAAACCAACCATCTGGCAAAAAAGACAGTAAAGGTGATGCCAAAGGAAAGAAGAAAAATGATTCGAAACTTGAAACAGATGTATCAACAATTAATGAAGAAGTTAAACAAGTTGTTTATCAATGGAAATGTATTACTGCCGATGGACAATTATATATACAAAATTCAACGAATCAAGAATATGAAAAATTAGATCAATTACGATTAATTCTTGAAACAAATCCGAAAACAAATGAGGTTATTAGAAAACTAAAAATAAAGAAAACATCGAATCTAGATATAGACTTTGTTTTAATCTATTCCATCATTTAGCAAGTCATTCATCGTGAAGATAAAGTAATTATTGTTTTTCGTTCTGATGGATCTCGAGTCGTAAGTTTTGCTGACGGAACAAGGTAACATTTCTTTGAAGTAAAACACCAAACATTGAATAATTCTTCAGCAATTCAAATAATTCATAGGACGATCATAGCAATCGTTCGATCTATTGTGTTCGTACGAAATTATCAGATGAGATTTTGTCAGATATCAATCATTCTGAAGACTTCAAATCTTAGAATGCTTAATCTTAAAGAATGCTAGGCTTATGAGTATTGGAAAAGTATGGAGATAACTAATTCTTCTTTGCTCCGATGCGTTTGGTTAATCATTGGAATATCTTTTCGTGCACTTAGTTATTGATGTTTTCAAATGAAAATATTTGATTATGTTCTACTTGATTATTGCCTCCCGTTAAATATCTGTTTTTCGAACAATTACAAGAAGAAAAGTCTTTTGATGACTCAATCCACCAAATAAGTAGTATCCAGTTTGAAGTTGATTAAATGTTTTTCTAGTTGATGCAATGAATCCAATGAACTTCCTCGTCCTCTTCTTCATCCATCGCTAGAAATCCGTAAGAAAATGGAAAAATTGATCGGACGATCTTTTAATAGAATACTGACATTGCGCTCTAATGACACAAGAAAATAAAACACGAAAATAAAATCATTCGGATTGTTGAAGAATTTTTCCACAAACTTCTTTTTGTTGTTATTGTAAGATGTATTTTTATTTCATGATTTATTCATCTATTTAGAATAACTACTTATGATGCTGTAGAACAGAAAAATAGTAGTCCAACTAATCAACAGACAGGTATAGAAATTGAATCTGTCGACATTGCTTTTAATTCAATGAATTATCTAGACGAACGCAACAATTCAATGTTGGGCTTTCGAAAAATTCCTCATGTTAAAATTGAAGCACTTGGCTATGCAACGGTTGCATTCAATTGTCAAACAACTGATTGTCGAACCGTATTTAATGATGGAAGTTCAATAGATGTTTTTGCAAATGGTACATATTCAATATTTGAAAGTGATGGAGAAAAATTCGATATCAATGATAATGGCGATGTACTTTTGGATTTTCAACAGTAAATTTTTATTTTAATCATGATTTAATAAATTTGGACATCATTTTAGATCGTCTTATGCAAAACGAATACAGGAGCTTCTATCAAATATTGAACCAAGTAAATGTATCTTGTCACAGAACGGTGATATGATACTCGATGCTGTTGATTATGAACAAACACAATATTGTGTTGAAGCATCCGGAGAAACTTATTCTAAGGAAACTGATCAACGTCACATGACGAAAGCCTTGCCTTTGGATATGCATGTGCCAAGGTAAATACGAACGCTTACCAAAGAGAACATAAAATCTTCTTGTTGAATAAGAAAATTTATAATCAAGCCATCGAGATGTCATTGATAAAATAATTGTCGGCAACCACATAGCTATCAGAGAATAGACAACATAATGATATGTACTAGAATGAAAACGCACCAGAAATAACTGTCCAGTTTTAAGTCTTGTTTTTGACTGAAAATATTTTCATAGCAATCCTTTTAATTTCAAAGATTTATTTTTCTCTAGATACTATTTGTTCTTTTGATAAAAATTACAATCGATTTTGAGCTGCAGTCAATATTTGACTAAATTATCGAATCTTAAAGACTTGTTATTCATTGACAGACTCATGGTTTTTCCATTGTATTCTTTTGCTGACATTGTATTTAAAAGTTTGTACATAAGAGAAAACCAATTACATTCACTTCAATCAAAAGGACATTTACAAATTTTCGACAAACTCTTTTTGGCACATGAACTTTTCTTGATAAGGATTAGACAAATCTTTATGGATACTGGATTTTTATTAGAACCACCTGTAATATCGAGATTCAAAGCGTCGTATTCAACAAAATGAGATGTTCGTGATAAGATTATATTGTTAATAAAGCAATTTGCACTTTTTTTTGTCATCTTGCTTTAATTTTTCAATTAGTCATCAATTTTTTTCAATTAGAAATCAATGTTTCCACTACACATACTTATAACAAGAAGTAGACAAGATAAAAACTCAAGTACATATTTCGTTAAAAGAAAAACTAAATTATCGTTCGCTTTTTTTAACATTCTTCCATAGTTTATATACATTTTCATTATTGAGCATTGTAAATTGTGATCAATTAGTAAAATCAGATGGTGGTAATACAGAAGTGTTTTTCTTTTTTGTTTGCATAACCAATTTAGTATCGTTAAACAAAAAAGTAATATTTTGTCGTACTTCAATAGTCTGAGAATATGTTTGATCCTAAATTTCTTTCCTTTTTCATCTCCATTGATTCAGTTTTCAAAAACAAAAATTAACGGATTCATAAAACAAACTTGTATTTTTACGTAGGGTATGAGAGTGTGGGATTGAACGAAGAAACGCGCACATACATTTTTCAATCCTTGTTCAAAATCACTCGTACAGTAGACGAAACGCATCCTCGATACATGAATGTATTTCATATTATTCAAGCTGTTTTTCTTAATTGAGCAATATGGTTTTTCATTCGATCTAGCACATTCTGTCACATTTAGATTTTTCATCGTTCATGAAGATGGCAGTGGAACGGAATTATTACGTTTTAAAGATCTGTATTCATATTTACGAACAATGGATTTTGATCCAAGTACAGCCGTTGTTCGTGAGCCATTATTAAGTAATCCAAAAGTAACGGGAGCAACTGTCATGAGACCATTTCAAGGTACATACATATTTGCATATTCTTACGTGTTTCTTCTTTTGAATGTCATCTATTATCTTCACTTAAATTCTGCTAGATGAAATTCATCATCGTTGGTTAATATCGTTCGATGATGATTCTGTTGTGCCGCCAAGCCTTCGAAATTATACGTCAGCAACAGCTATGACTCGTAGTTATTCGTCAATGTCAGGAAGTAATAATTCATCAACGCATAATTTAAATCCGCACGAAGGTGCTATTATTCGACAAACGGGTAAAAATAATCAACAACAATTTAAATCTAATACACAAACAACTGGTGTTTCAAGTCAACAGGCTATACTTGAAACGCCTAAAGCACTTGATTATCGAAATTTTATGGAATTTCCAAGACTGCAAGATGACATTCGACTCAAATTATTTACTTCGTTAAAGTATGAAATGAAACGAAAGTATTCACTTTTTACTTGAGTTTTCTGTTTTTATTCTAGATCCTATATTGATTTTGTTAAAAGTCGAGCCGATTATCATTCAAAATTATTACCACATGACCATCGAAGTCGATTTGAGAAAGAAAGAGCAAATAAAATTTGGAAAAATGTTCGACCACAAGGAACAACAAAAGGTATTTGGTTGTTATTACTGTTTAATTATTGAAATTGTATTATGTTTCTATACTTATTAGACGATTTAAGTTTACTATATCTAAAAACTGTTCATCCAGATCGACAAAGAACAACAACACGTCAATCTGTTGTGCCATTAGCAAAAAAATTTAATCTTGATCATTTACATGAAGAACTTCAACAAGAAAAATACAATAAACAATTAAAAAATGATATGAAAAAAGGTATCGTTATACCTTATTTTAAGAGTGAATGGGGAATGGCATACATACAACAACAACAACAACAACCATCACAAACAGGCAATGTGTTAACAAGAGAATCGAAAAGCTCTGAAATCATCCGTAAATCTAGAAATTTTCTAAAATATACTTTTCTTTTTTAATTAAAAATATATATTCAATACATCATATTATAGAATCATCGAATGGTAATCAAGTCTTTGTCAAATCTCATCCAAATTCTCCGAGCGAAACACAAAATCAGTTATCACAAGTTCGAAAGTATCAACCAACTCGTAGTGTCAGCACAGGTAAGAGAAAGATTGTCTAATGGAATGCGTTCTTTTCATGAATCAAGTATGGATTTATTATTTTAAGAAAACGTCAGTATTCAAGAAAATTTTGTGAAACATAGTGTTAAACGAATACTGAAATATATAATCTATTGAATTTCTTGAATAGATAACTAGAATATATGTTAAGAAAACTATAGAGAGATTTTGATAAATTTCATGTTGAATCTGATTACAGTTTTAGATTTTACTCCTGCCGAAATTGTACGATTATTAATCTGTTTTTGTTTTCTAGAAGCTGAAGACAATAAGACTATGGGTGGTTCTGGTCAACATGATCAAGATGCTGTCTATCGTCCTGTTAAACAATATACATCACCGAGAGGATATGTTGAATATAATGCATTAGGTAATAAACGAGCACAACCAATTAAAATACCAAATGGATTGAAAGGTTCTCGACCAAATGCCGAACCTCATTCACGTGTAAGTATTCTTAGTTAGTGTTATTAACTCGAAAGGGATGACTTAGATTTGACTTGACATTTGCTTTTTAATTCTGTCAAGTTTCTTGATATGGAAGAACCTGTAATGGTCCGACCGAACAATGCATCGATAGGTACAGCAGCTCTGAATAATAGACCATTGAGAGAAAGACGTGGTTGTGAAATTTTTCCTGATAGAATGGATTTCGGTATTTTAAAAGAAGGTAAATACTCAATAGATTTTGCAACATAATAGTATACATTCTCAAGATAAATAAATGTAGGTGTAACATATGGTACAGAAATCGAAATAAAAAATGTTGGCATTGATGCATGTCGTTTTCGTGTTCGTCAACCACCATTGGGTACTGGATTACGAGTTATCTTTCAACCAGGACTTGTATGTGTATCTTATTTTTAAAATCTATTTACAAATTTATATTACCTACTTGTAAATCTAATCAAATTTATTTTCTTCAAGCTTGCTGCGGGTATGCGTCGACCAATCATGATTGAACTTTATGCAATTATTAAACAAAATCAAAATCAACAACAATTACAACTACAGCAGCAATCTCAAGGTCTTTATCAACTAGATCAATCGATTGAAATCATAACCGAAACTGATATAATGCATTTTCCAATTCGTGCAAAAATAGCCAGCGAAGAACAGTTTGATATTATGTTTGTTAACAAAGATGAAACAGCTGGAATGCAAAAATCAATTCGTTTATTAGCACGAAAAAGTCCAAATACAAATGATTGGCTTGCTAATTCGAGTGACAACACCACAATTCCTACAAATGAATGATTCAATAATGATATATTAAAAAAATAACCTTATAGTATTGTATTTTGTATAAGATTTTCTTTTGAATTTTTCAATAAAGAAATGCATATCTTTGACAATTCGAATGCCTCATTTGATTACAAATGAAGGATAAGAACGTAAAATTGAAATGAAATTATCAATTGAGTCATGTTACCGAGTCGATGATCGTTGAAAATTATTTGTGCCGTATTTTCAATTGTAGAAAAATCCTATTCTGTAGTCACTATCATCTAATAATACTTTTTCGCAAACATAAAATATTTGCCTTATTAGATTTTTATTGAACTAAGGAATTTTCAACTGATTCTATAAATGTTATTTCCATGCAAGTATATTCGAACAATTTTTACTTATGTCAATAATCATGTTAATAAGAATAATCGACACATTCTATCAAACTATATAATGCCATGAATATTCATTGTACTATACTGAATATAATTTATTCGCCTCTGTTGAAATTAGAACACTTATATTTTTCAAAATTCAATTTATTGTACGTATAATATAAACAAGATGCGCACTCCAGATTCACAGAAAGGAGAGAAAAACACAAAAAGTAAACAATCAAAAAGACCTATGCTCATGTACAATAATCATTGGATAATTACTATTTCTATTCAGCCTTGAAGAGAAATTTAGATCAAATATAATTTGACAGCATTGATTTATTGGTGTCTATCGTTTCTAAAGCATTTGCGTCATAGGAAAAGTATAAATGTGGTATGCATTCAATTCTTCTAGCGAAAAATTTCTTAAATGATGATAGTTCTTTTTCGTGTGCTTTGTGAAATAATTTTATAAGATTTACAATAAAAAAAAACACTTCAAACCCTAGACTGAGATCAACAGTCTAGATAGATTTGAGAAGGATTCTTGTGATCTATGATTGTAACTGGCAGTACAACACTCAGTGTATTCAATTGGATTGTTGACGCACACCATTACAGTTTCAATCGATAAAAAACAAGAAACTAATCAAAGAATTTATTTTCTTTTGTATTTTTATAATCATCTCTCGAGTATTCTTTGGCGTTAGCAATAACCATGGATGTATAAAAGTAGAAAATCACGGTACATAATTCTGAATATAACATATTCTAGTCAGAATGTTAATATCCTAAAGAAACGACGGTCATGATCTATTCTATTGAAGAAGATCATTTTCATTGGAAGGTCACATTGCAATATAGCCTCATGTGTTTAAGTTTAAATCTTGAATATATTTCTAGTAAATAAACGAACTACATCATCGACAGTTTATTTTATCCTCACGGTATTTCAATCATTCGAAATCTATGTAATGTTCATAAATAGGATTGAAATTAAATTAAATGACAGAATTTCGACTATTGACAAAGAAAAGAAAATGGAAAGAAAACATTTTCAAGTATTTATTATGACTGACTAATTGAAAAATGAAATCTGTAAAGTGTTTGATTCAAATATTTTACGATGAGAATAATACATGTATGGTTCAAAGAGAAATCATAATAAATGCAACCATAGGATGTTTATTTTGATTATAGACGGTGATCCCAACTTTGGTTGAAAAGGAAACATATTGAAACAAGAATAATTTCAATCAAATGAGAAATGACTCGTTATTTTTCTTTTGATGTTGGAAAAGTTAAAATTATTAAAGAAAATCAGGCTCTTATCCCTACTAAAAAAGACAAGTCTGTAAGCAGGCCGGATACATCGGTAAGATGATCACCATATCGTTAGTAGAACGTGTTGATGCGATTCTGTATAACTACTCGGATAATTCAGAAAAGTCAAGCTTTTTCAATGGTGTCCTCTCAACGTTTTACCTCTCGACATTAGTTAGGTAAATCCTATAGACAAACTATAAAATATAAACTTCAATCGTTACGAATATTATTAGATTTAATCAAGGGGGAAAAGCTGAATTTTTTATTTGCCTGATTGCTTTGAATGCAATCAGCTTTTCCCCCCTTGGATCTAATACTGATCATCCATTCATCATGCTGAAAGTCTGCTACCAAGCAGCTGTACGCTTGTTCAATATTGACAATGGCATTTCGAGAACTAAAACTACTTGTTAGTGCAAGAAGTAAACAAATTATATATAAACATGTGCTAAAAATATCTTCTGATAATTTTCACCAAAAAGTCTAGTATATCCATCAGAGATTTTAAAAGGATTTCTCAAGTCGATAAACAAGTGAATTTGTTGAAAATAATTCTAATGTCGGGGTGTCATCCAGACTGGTCTCATAACTCATCGCATGCTAACTGGTTCCATATAATTGTCTCCGTATCGTCCCATATTAAAAAAAACTCGATTCCGAATTCATCCCATTCTACCTACGGCCCTGATTAGTTTATCAATGAATATAAGTCTTAGTAGCATGATGGAGAATGACATCTTGCTGGACTGTTTAATTATGTGGTGAATTTATTGAACCTATATATGCATATGTGTCATAATACCGTTACACTGGGTATCGAGATTTCAATGTCATAATATCGATACAACTCGTTTAGGTATATTGTCCATAGGGTAACGACTTCGATTAACTAAGATAGAACTATATGTTAAAAGTTGAGGAATTTGAGTTTTTCTGGGATATTAACTTTGGGTTAATGGTTTCTATACCTTAAGATATTAGCGCAACGCAGTATATCTAACTCACGAGTCATGACCCTACGGTTAATTTCCCAAAACAACTCAAATTTCTCTAGTTTTAACATATATTTATATGTTAAGGTGATGATGGGGTTACGCATACGGCACTTCTCCGAATTTGTGAGTTGATGATGGGTCAACTCCTACAGATAGTGTTTGTTTCTATAAATAAAAGTCGCTATCCGATGTAACGGGATTATGTCATCATTCTTTTTTTTTGTCAGTTGTACTCAGTTTTGTCTGGTTACTGTATGAAACTTGATATAGAATACATTCAAACGGAACCTATTTTATATGTTTAAATTGATAAACTAATTAGGGCCGCATGTAGAATCGACTTTTTTGTATGGAACGAGTTCAGAATCGACGTTTTTCTATATAGGACGAATACGGACACGATTATATGGAACGAGTTATGGGACCAGTCCGTGATAGCCCAATGTTGTACTCGAAGGTTTAAACTGTATATAATTTGTAGGCAATAATCAATGGACAAAACGATAACGAAAGAACAGAATAATGAATCAAAACACAAAAACTATCAATCATGACAAATCCAGCTTACACGAGCTATCTGACAGACTTGATTTATTGACGTTACAAGTAATCGACGCATATCTCCGACTAAAACATGATTGATCATAACCTGTTTTCTAGCACAATCTTCATAACCGGTTTCGTTGAATGTCATGCTCATTGAAATATGGTGAATCATAAACATGGAAAGAGTATGACTGTAACTCATTCAACTGTTAGAATAACAACTTTCCGTGACCTATGAATTCATTAAATAGTTTGTCTAATACAGCCGAACGATGTCAAATAGTATTCAGAAGTCTAATAATGTTACCCAGTATCTGATATTCTACCTAGTTAAGTTGAAAAGATTAAAAATAGGTGAAACGAACATAAAAAAGAATGCAAATGAATTTATCACACAGTTCTCAGATTTAACTACTTAAATGGTTTTGGGATGAACATTTTTCGTAATATTAGACCGCAAAGAAAAGAATCAAGCTCAATAAAACCTTGAAACAAGGTTCTTGACAACATACTTCATGGTACTTGAAGGCAATCGATTCAATTATTAACATTGGTGAATTGTTGTCTCGACCCAGAAAGTTATGCACTTTGATTTCAGCTATCATAAAACAATTCACTCTTGGACAGCAAGTAATGATGATTACGATGAATTTTAAATGGTAGTTTCAGATGAATAGTAATTGTCAACATGTTGTATATGAAGTAGAGCCGATGGATCCTATCGGATTCATCGTTCACCATTGAACATACACATATGACAGATCTATGTTTCATGGCGATGTTGTCATTCTTAAACTCCTTGTATCATTAATCTATATATATATATATATACATTTTTTCCAAACAAATCTTTACCATAAATCGACAATGACTATTAAACACCATGTCAGTTTTTCTAGAAGCTTCACGTTCATTTTTACTTACACCGAAACTTTCCTAATGAATCCACAATCATTTTTAAATATTAAGAAACAAAAATTTGTATACATATTTATACTGTTACTAAATTTCTTCGTGAAAAAAAATATTTTGATAAAATCTATCTTGTGTAATATTCAAATTGAAATCCATATCAATGATCCATAATATATTTTTCAAGTCTTATTAATATAGAAGAAAACGTAACAATATATTTTTTTTATAGCACAGAGATCATACTTGTATACCAATGGATGAACTCTTGAATTCGAAAAGACAGAAAAGAAAAGATGACAAGGAAAAGAAAAGATTTTTCGAACTGGTGCTTTTGTACAGAAAATTTCTTTTTCTCCTTTAAATATAAATCAAGAAAAAAATACAAACTCACATACAATATTTTTCACTCGTTCAGTAAACTAACCCATTTGTGAATTTGTGTCATAAAGCGTAAGGTAGATAATTTAAAAACAAACGAAAAAAGTGCACTCAGATCGTGAAAAACGAAAAATAAAACCGAGAAAGAAAAGAGAATTCTATTGCACATCAAGATTAACAGAACACACTCACAAAATAAAACACATCTCTGACAATGCTGGATTTTATGTGCGTGTGTGCGTCCATTGTCTTGTTTTTTTTTCACAACAAAATGATTGTTTCTTATTTTTTTATGAAAGAACACAATTGGAGGACGCTTGCCCAGCATCAGTATGATGACTGGTACCATTAGTTAACGGTTCCGATGTAGAAGAACTATTCGTACTAGTATGATTAACATAGACTGATTGTAGAAGTATATTTCGTGCTGTTTCGTTAGATTGATGATTTTTGTGTTGTTGTTTTTTGTCATGTGGTACTTCAGTATGTGGATTAACAAGATGATTCGTAGGTGATAGGTGTTCCTCGTGAATAAAATCACTTGTGCTAGCCGTTTTACCAGAACTTAAACGAATATCAAGAAGCTTTAATGGTGGCGATGAAGACGATGCATGATCGATAGGTGAAGTAGAAAGAGAACTCTTCTTTGTTAGCAATGGTAAATGCTTATCTTCTTGAATTGAACTAATAGTTCGCGCACGTACTGAGCCAGGTGAGAAAACTGATGTTTCAGCAATATCTGAAGACGATGATGAAGATGGTACAATAACATCATCACTAAAACGACGTATACGTAAAGTTGGTGATGTATCACGACTATTTCTTTTAATCGTATTTTGACTTTTTATCGATAATGATTCCAACGTTGGTATAGGTTGATTAGAATCTGTTGCTGAAATTGTGCGATTACGTGAATATTTTTGACGTGATTTTTCAATTCGATTATCGTCTTTTTGTGTTTGTTTTAATGATAATGAGTCTTCATCTGCATAGACATAGAAATAGAAATATATATATATATGTATATATATTTATATCAAAATCTTTGAACGATAGAACATGAAGAGAAACTACTAACCTCCCGTTGATTGCAATGACTTTTTTGTTGATACTGATGATAAAGATGAGGAAAAATTTGTTCGCCGAGGATTAATCAGTGTTTGAGCTTGATTGCGTACAAATAAGAGCAAAGGTTTATACTCAGGACTAGAAATGTAAAACTTTCAAAAATATATTGAAAAACATAATAGAACTTCATTACAAACCATTCACTATCTGCCCATGTTTCTAATTCCACAAGACCCCGTTGTAAAGCAAACATTTGTGAAGATAAATCTTGTATTCGAATAGTATTAATTACATGAGTTATCATTGTTTGACTTTTGAGAATTAGTGAAAACAGAAACGACCAATCATAACAACCAGCCATTAAAAATATATCATATAGATATCTATGAAATACATATATAAAAAATGAATATACTCTTTAAGATGCTTGTTTTTATATTACCGTATTTGTTTTTCACATAATTGTGGACCACGATTAGCTAATTCTTGACTAAGACTTTCAATATCGTAATTATTGAGCATATCATCCAATTCATTATCGATTGGCATCGAACTTGTTTCAGATGTTAAACTTAACGTTTCCACTAGAAGTCGACATTGGAATTACAACATGATGAAATTCTCAAAGATTCTTTGTTTGTTACTACTATCGGTTAGATTAGATTCAATAGATCTGTGTGTACTTTTAAAGATTTCTACACTTCTTCGATGTCAATTGAGTTGGTTGGATTTTTTTTACGATAAGATTTCCCATTCGATTTGCTACGTGTCTACACTATCTCATCAATTTCACACCTTTTTCAGAATTATTGTTTACCTTGAACTGCGTTCGAAAATTAGATACATTTAGAAAGATAGTTATCAACAATTTACGTTCATTTAAGAACTTTTCTAAGAAATTGATTGTTGGACTGTTTTTCATTTTTAATTTTTGTCTTTCTTTCTTTAAACATTTAAATTTAAGGTTTGGTATTTAGATAGTTGAATGGAATGTTGGTTATTCTCTCGTTTTATATAATTTTGATCAAATTTTGATCTATAAAAGCTGTTTTCTAGATATGACAAAGAACGAAATTTTAATAGTAAAATTTAGTTTGCTCATCAAACATTAGAATCAATAATTCGCACGTTAAAGTTTGATGTATGTCTTCTACGTAGAGCAATCACCATCATCAATTCTCTAGCCAAAATCAAATATACGTGTAAGAGATGGTCGAGTCAAGTTATTTTTCTCTTGACTTGCTCATCTTTAATACAGGTGCAGAATGTATAAATAAAACAAGAGACATAAAAAGAATGAAAATAAAACTTGAGTAAACTTCCCTAGACTCATATATATATATATATATATATATATTGGGGGCAAAATTGGGATTTGGTCAAATCTAAGATTTGAACGGACAAAACTGGGATTCCAATTTTGACCGGACAAAATTAGAATCCCAA
Organism: Rotaria macrura; assembly: GCA_900239685.1. Classification (NCBI taxonomy): domain Eukaryota; kingdom Metazoa; phylum Rotifera; class Eurotatoria; order Philodinida; family Philodinidae; genus Rotaria; species Rotaria macrura. The sequence continues at coordinate 143,882 of OENT01000020.1, forward strand.
GATTGACCAGGAATTTTTCGGAAAAAAACTGGGATACCAATTTTGACCGGACACAATTAGGATTTGATTAGAGATAAATTTAAACAAACACGTGCTTCACGATAAGTGAAGTTGAATTGGAGAAAAAGAAAAAATGTGTTTCTAGGGGTTGTGTCGAGATGTAGTATAAATTTACGTAGCATCATGTAACCAAAAAAATGTCCCAATCGAATTCGGCAACCATGGAAACAAATAATAGTGTATTGAATTTTTATGAACAACTGGAAAAGAATATTAATTTATTAGGTCGAAAGTTCAGAGACAAGAGCATAATGAAACAAAATATTTATAATGATACATTCAAATGTTTATTATTATCCAAGGGTAAACCATCAAGAATTTATCTCTAACTAAATCCTAATTTCGTCCAGTCAAAATTGGAATCCCAATTTTGTCCGAAAAATTCCTGGTCAATCTTGGAATTCTAATTTTGTCTGGTCAAAATTGGAATCCCAGTTTTGTCCGGTCAAATTTTAGATTTGACCAAATCCCAATTTTTCCCCCAACATATATATATATGCTTCAATATCACGATAACTTACAAAAATCTTTGTGTTTTTTCGGTACTAGATCAACATCCATTTCTTGTTTGGATGCTGCACGCGATATTTGAGTGAAATATTTTTCATCTAAAATTGTTATAAATTGGTTGTTGTTTTGAAAACTTGCAATACACTATCATGATCACACTTACAATCGTTAGGTTCAAGACCAGAATCAGAATGATGCCCATTTCGATCTGCACTTGATGCAGTTGAATCTTTATCTCCTGAAAAACACCAAAAAAAAAATAAAGAGTAAGGTAGTAAAATTTTAACTAACGATAAATTGGATTGAAATAAACACTAGGCGAAAGAAGAACAGGAAATGGCCAATTAAATTCGACATGTAAGGCTTTGAGTGTTTCAGGATAATTTGATATAATTAATTCTGATTCATTTCTAAAATTAAAAAATTAAAAGATTCAATGTAAAAAAGTCATATATATTCATACTTATGATTTTTAAGCCAATTTAAAAGATCGAAATCGGCTATGTTAGCAGCCATATAACCTAAGTGTCTTAATCGACCTTTGCTTATTGTTTTTAATGCATGCTGATTTAATGTACGTTGAATGAAAGGAATAGATGATGATAAAAATGATGACTGGGTCAATGACACATCGGATGAATCAAACGACTGGTGCTGTTGCTGTTGTTGTTGTTGCTGTTGAGAATCACTTTCTCTTCTAGGCGTTTTATTATCTGACGAACTTGTTTTTCTTCGTCGTGCGTCATTTGTTGCATTATTCGAAGATTCTAATGGACTATTTGATGTTGATGTATTTGATGAATTATTATTTACTGCAGTTGATGACGATGGCCATGATGGTTTTGATTTAAGAGCATTGAGTGATGTAGGCAATGGTGGTGCTTCTGGAATAGTCGTAATGGTTGATGTATTCGTAATGGTACTCGCAACGCTTGATGTGCGCTGTCGAATATTTGCAACGTAGGTAAATTTCAACGTATCACGATGCGGTGATAACGTTGATTTTTGTGTAAGACTATTTGATACTCGATTGCTTTTTGTTGATGGTGGAAATCGTGTATTTATTGTGCGAATATACTCATCATTATTTAAATCTTGTGGATCTATAATGAAACGTACGAAAAATAAAATGCAATGTCGCGTGTTTGTTTTTTTCAAAAAGAATACAAACAAACAATTGAATGACTTCAAATAAGATTACCTATTGAACGAATAAAACGAAGAATATCCGTAGCTAATTCCCATTTCCCATTGTCCAGCGAATGTTCCAGTAAAACTTGTGCAAACTAAATGAAACATAAATGATTGTACTCTATGAAGGAGAAAACTTTACTGCATACTTGTTGACTTATTTCGCTTTTTTCAAGATTTTGAATAATAATTAAATAAGATGCTGCTGTTTCCAAATTATTATTATTTAAACATTCCTAAATGATATCGGACGTAACGTATTAATAATAAAGATGAAACTATGTATATTGTTTTACATGGAAGAGTTTTTTTGGATCACCAATAATTGATGTTGAAAATAGACATGGCCATAATGCTACTTCAGTTTTTCGTGCACAATGTGAAACAATACGTAAATATTGAGGAAATAGTTTAATAAAATCTGTCACACGTGGTAAAAGAGGATCTAAAAAATATTCATTGAAACAAATATATTTTGAAATATAGAAGATCTCATTCTAGCGTATTAAGAATAAGTTCAAGTTCTCGTATGATATCTAGAAAAGTTTGAATTTTTTGGCCCAATCAAAGCAACTACGATCAAGTTAGTTTCTGGTCAAATACTAAATGTCTTTGATTATGAAACAGAAGAGAACTTCTTGCTAAATTCTACTACTCGTCGATAATTTCAGTTATCGTTTTTTAGAAAACGATAGAAATTCCATTCAAATAGTCCATAAAAAAATTAGATATCGCGTCTCCGAATAACAGCTATCGGTTCATATATCAATATACATGAATGAGAATGTCGATACTAAACTATGAATATCAAATATCATCCGTGGTATTCAGTCCTATAGTCAGACATAAGTTTCTGGATTGTATTCGAAATTTCAATTAGTGTCAATGAAACAGAAAGTTTGTTGCTATATTTTGAAATTTCAATATTGAGTGATTTTTCACACTAGTCAATACAATGGATTATTTTTATAGACTTAAATTAGATCAATATCGATAAGAAACTCAGTTGACTACAATAATCAACTTTATTTAAGAAGATTATTTTCGATTCCTTTGATGCAAATGATATATTTCATGTATCTGTAACTAATGAAAGAACCATAGGCTGTTAGCTTTGTCTTCAATTTACACTCCTATAGAAGAAAAACACTGTTAGCATATTGGTATTTACCTGGTATTGGTTGTGTGCTGGTCGCTTCTTCTTCAAGTACTTTATGCAAGAGTAATTCCAATACGTGAGAAAAATGCGGGATACTCTTGCATGTTTGAGCTATTTGTAATGCATCGAAATCAAGGCTTAATATAAACAATCAAATATTTTTCGTCAAGATTTTTTTTTCTTAAATTTATATACTTTTTCCGAATCAATTCTTGAAATACATGATTAAGAAAAACTTGTGTCTATCATAAACAAATTCAACGAGTTAATAAGGGAACAAAAAAGAGAAACAACATACGGTTTTTGTAATTGAGCAAAATGTTTTTGAGCAGAAATTTTCAAATTCCGACATAGCACCAAGTATAACCGCTTCTTCGACAACAACAGCTAAAATATCGAAACAAAACAATGTTTAATTATAAAGACAATTGATATGTATTTATTTACCTAATGGATATATCGTTAAACCGAATGTAAGCATAATACGATGAGATTGAAATATAGGTTCATCTACTTTACGATATAATGGTAACCATACTTTCATTCCGTGTAAACCACAGCAAAGCCACAATGCATTTGATAGATATGGATTTGTTGAATTCTGATGAGAGATTGTCCAAATACATTCAACCCATGCAGCAATCATAACTGGTGGTAAAAATGTTACGGATTGTAAAGAATTTTTCTTTGCAGATTTCTGTAAAACTAACGATGAACCACCGCGTTCTTGTTGTAATAGAAGAAGACGTCCACAAACATTAATGAGAATGCTTTGAGGTGTATTATCGTTTGGTGACGATGAATTTGCTTTTGGTAGACCTTGAATTATTGTTTGATTAGAAACAAAAGAAAAAGAAATTCGATGTTATGAAAAAGAAACTCATTTTTACCTGAATCGGTTCGAAGAGATGTTAAACCGATAAATGGCACGAAGACAGCATGTGGAACGTACGATTCAACTGATATTTCGTGTAGTTTTACTGTAATTGCACTAGCAGCTAAAGAAACATGAACGTTATTGATGTTGGTTTTTTACTAATTAATTATGCATGATAAATAAATCATATGAGAGATGATGTTTTTACAGAATAGCTCATTATATTTTGAATTCTTTTATTCTTTAGCGCTGCCAGAGCGGAATGTCGAACGTTCAGATACTGGCTAAACCGATATTTTAAAGTAGAATGCAGTCCAATCAACGAGCTTAACACTTAACTAATATTATCATTGTTATTGTCAATAAACTCGAAGTAGATCAAGAATTTCTATGTCCGTTGTCACTCTTAGCAAAAACCGAAAAAAACACCAATGTTCTCTATAAATATTTCAAATCAGGGATGTTTAATCATTTCAAGAAGTACGACAATCAAATCTCTCTACTGTCAACGTCATGGAAACAGTTCACTTAAATGAATTGCCGTGAAATTATGATGGTATTTTAATAAAATCGTTTTTCACTTGATGTTACATCAAGTTCAAGTTCTTTGTTTATTTATTATTAAATCAATCATTTACATCAATAGATTTCGCAATTAAAATGTTATTTGATGTTTTGTTTTTTAACGCATTACTGTACAACACATTAGTTTTGTATTTGATAGAATTCAATTGTTGTGCATTGCTACTATCTTTTCATGTTTATGGAATACTTTGACTCTGATTTGTTTCATGTTTACGAGTAAGAAAACATGCCTGCTGTGGGAAATTAGTTAAGAGTACTTAAGACTAAGTTTCCAGTTTTAATTGCTTTCTTTCGAAAGATACGTTTTCATATGTTATCATTTTTCGACAGAATTGAATAGTGCTTCTGTTAATTGAACTGAAATACTTAATTTTTTTTTCGAAAACGTAAGTTTTGTCTTTGATTCGAATCGATGCAAATGTGCTCTTTACTTCTATTGTTGCTACTCAATTGTGTTTTCATTGTATACGATCAGATCCTCTCCTTATTCTAAATATATATACTTATGACTATTGATTTTGAGGCAAAGCGCAATAACATCAAGTTTTTCCTGTTCTTCACATAAACGACATCAAGTCCATTTCTTCTCTAATAACACAAGACCCACAATCAACTTATTCAAAATAATTGAATGCCGAAGTTAAAATTAGTTCAGACGAACTCTAGAATATTTACCAGAAAGACGAGACGCTTACATAACAAGTCTTCAAAATGTCATATGATTCCTCAATAAATTGAATTCATGATTCATCATTACCACATTTATTATGTCGAATAAATGCCCCGTAGCGAAATACGTTCATGTTGTGATTTTATGCATAATGTCACGTGCGCAAGCGTTCTCACCATTCAACTCCGTCATGTGACAAAAACGGACATCAAAGAAATGCTTCGTATTTATAATTAGGGAATATTGACTATTTTTACAAAACAAAACATGTGACACTTATTTGTCAACAGTTTGATCATTCATTTTCTTCTGTTGCTTTTTTACCTGGTTTTCCTTCCTTCCTTTCGAGGCCATATAGCATAATGTGTAGATCATATCTAAATATATTTATGGATATATATATATATATACAGAGAGAGAGAGAGATAAATATGCCCAAGGAGATAAGAGCAAAAAAACATATATCATCGTTTCTCTTACGAAAATACGATCAGTGTATCATCATAAATATTTAAACAAATAATAGGTGATTGTAGACGCGTAACATTGGAAAATTGGTTGTCCAAATTCGTCAACCGTGAATAAAGACGAATCTAAATAAAATTCATATAGTATGCATAATCTCTTCGAACAATCAAACAATGCATTATTTTGTTAGAAGTTGTTTTGATTATCTTTGTTTTTTAAACATTTCTCCTATCTTTTTTGTAATCAATTATTAAAATTCTCAAACAATAAAAAATAAGTCAATAAACATGCAAAATGTGTTAGTTTGTTTTTAAATCTGAAAAATAAAAAAAACTCAGATGCATGCGAGCAAAATAGAATTGTCACTCTCGCTCTCTCTCTCTCTCACTCTTCTCGCCGTTTCTCATTAGTAATAACATCATATTCTCTCTTACTTCATATCTAGGTATACACTAAATTTATACATTTATTCAACCAAATTAAAGATAATCATCATAACTCTGGCATCTTACCTCATCTCGATTTTCACTCATTGATGTACAACCACACACAATAAATTCTTTCCACCATAATAAACCCCCAACAACTCGTATATCTCGTTCCTAATTGGACAAGAACGTAAATAAGTGTTAATAGGAAAAAAAGATTTTTAGTTTTTCTTCTTCTATAATACTTGTCCAGCATTGCCAAATAATTTCCATTTACGTGTAAATAATGACAAATGTACAAATCCATGTTGACCAGCAACAGCTAAATATTGACCTGTATTGTCAATACAGGCAAACTGAAAATATATGCGATTGGAATCCATTTACGAAATAAAATGAATTACATTACTTTTATTGGCCAATTATTATGAATATAAAGTTGAGGTAGTTGTATAACTTGCCAACCAACATCAGTACCAACAGATATTGACAGTCCATTACTATTACCATTTGTTGATTGTTGATTTCCGCCACTTAGATATAAATAAACTTTATCTTCTGACTGTAACAATAAATGTTCAATGCTAGCCTAAAAAAACGAAGAACATAATAATTACTATCAAGAAATCTGCTCTTTCTCGATTCACACCGAATGAGGATTATTGATCACAGATGATTTTAAAAAGTTCAATAATATTAATTGACTACTATTTTGTATTGATACTTCGGCATCGTCGTCGGTAGCTGTTGATGATTGAATTATGGGTTTATCAGATGCCACCCATAGAGTATATCCGTCAGGGCCCCATTCCTAAATGAAATCAATGAATTCATAATTTATCTTCAATTTCGACATACAATAACACGACAAAGACCATAGGAGTGCATTGGATCTCTATAGAAAAAGAACAAATTACATCGTTCTGTTATTTAATAAGAATCTGAAATCCTTACAATAATTGTTCAGATGAATGTGAACAATGAAGAAGTATACCAAATACTGTCCAAATAGCAAATGCACCATTTTCCCATAGAGTACAAAGAACTCGATAATCAGGACTCCATTTCATCGAACACAATGCACCTAAGTTTTCCACTAAATCTATTCAATGAAAATGTTTTCTTTTTACTCTTGTGACATAGTACACGATCGAAGCGATGTACCTGGAAAATTTTCTACGGATAGTTGTATTTTGAAAGCTAATTGTAATGATGCTGTCAGTTCATCTATGTAATAAACAAGACCTTGTCCACTAAAACATATGTCAGTAATAAGAGAATAATGAGATTTCAATCCTAAGCTTGAATCTGTTACTTTGTCGAACCAAATGCTAATAATTGATAAATTGCATTTAATGCAACACAGCAATGAGTTTTCCAAATTTTTTCATCATTTGTTGGTTGAATAAAAATACATTGACATTGCTGAAATAGAGCAATATCAAAAGTATAAAATCAAAAAAAAAATATATATATATATATCAATCTTTTGCTTCATACTTGTGGTTCAAACTTTGATGTTTCACATATAATTAAACCTGATGTTCCATCACTAAAGACAATGCCAATGCCGTTTAATAGCGGTGAAAATTCAATATATTTGGCATATAGATCTGGCTTGTGAATTTTAAACACTAAACATATACAGTAATTCAGAACACGATTGATTCAATCACAAGAAAAACAAACACTAACATCGGTCAGAATTCAATGAAGTTGTATAGGAAAGTGCACTTAGAGTTAGAGTTAAATGTTGATATATAGTACCATCCCATGATATACGATAAAGATATCCTTTGTCATCTGCTACTAATAAATCAGAACCAAGATTTGTTAATCTAATTAGATAAAAAAGATCATTTTTCTGCTTCTGGTTATTACCATATAATAGTAATATACCCTTGAATGTTAGTATCAGTGTGTAAAGCGCTATCTTGAGTAAGTTTGATTCGTACCATGGGAAATACAAATTGAGCTTCGGTATGAAATCGAATAAGATATTCACTAAAGAAAAATAAGAAACAAATCAATAGAAAGAATAGAAATAGATATTACCAAGGATCTTCATCGTTTATTGAGCCGAAAAAAGGTGATTTTGGTTTATCGATCCCAACCTTGTAATAAATTATATATCCTTTGTTTGTCTAGATCACAAAGAGAAACTTTAAAATGTTGTTGAGATTCAATGTAGTTTTTGTAAACATACTGAAACAGCTAATCTTTGAGTGTCATTTCGCCATTCAGCATAAACATTTTCACCATGTACTGATATTGAATTCTCCGAACGTCGAACAACTCCAACTAATGTGGAAGGCTAAATATTTATAAAAATGATTCATCAATAAAACCAAATTATCCTAAAGGGTTTATTTGATCATTTACTTTTGTAAGCCATACGCTTATTATAGTGCGTGTTAAAACAACAAGTTTAAGGCGATCACGAGTAGCTCGAATGAATATAATCTCATAGGATTCTTCAATAGGTAACGAAAAACTTCGAAATGAACCGATTGGAAAATACATTTTCACTTCATCTAAAAGGTTATCTAATAATTATTAACTCATCAATTCATGATTTAGACATGGTACTTTATTTCAACTGCTCAATCTTGTCGTTCTAATCATTTTCAAGTGTCATAGTAATTAGAGTGACACATTGTAATCAAAAGTTTGAATCAAAACAAGTCTCAAAAAAAAGAACCACGCCATCTGATTAAACCTATTAATGATTGGAGAAAAATATATACAATCTTATATCGTATTGATATGATTGATTTATCAAGTCTTAAATTTTGTGAAATAGTTCATTCATGTAAACTTTCAACAGAGAAAACAAATCATATGGCATAGGAAATGTTTTTTATTTTACTATCATCCGTCATAGATGTCACTATAGCATTGATATATATTTATATATCAAAAATGTTTTGGGTTTTCATAGATGAAAATTGGTTATTCACGTGTATGTTGTACATATACGGGCTCCAGGTCAAAATAAAAGTAAATATGATCTTAATTGAAAGAATACATATTTCTTTGATGACTATTGGTACTGTACATATTTCAATCAAGAATACTATTGACACGCAGTATATATATTCTCTACTTGACATTGGAAGAAGAAAAAGAACTATGACGGATTTTGACATCGTTGCCAGTAATACATTGCTACGGAATGTCATTCAATGATATTTCTTGAATACTGTATATATGATTCTAAAGTCATCCTATCGACCGAATTCTGGAAGAACGTATAGAATAAGATTCAAGATCATCTCCTTACTTAATTCATCGCGATGTAGTTATGTTTAACTGACTTTTTTTTCCTTAGAAAGAAAAGCAATGTCTCACGGTGTCGAAAACCTACAAATCATGTTCACAACAACAACCTATACTCCTCAGCTCAAAATCTTGGACACTAAACTGTAAAAAATTAATTTCTCTCGTGAAATCTAACAAAGTCTCTCATAAAGTTGCAAACTTTGATGTTAACATACGTACTAAACGTATTTAATTTCGAGCAATCAATTCACTAAGGTAATAGTTCTCCTATGAGAAAGATTTGAGATCTATAATAGAATACTTTATTCAGACAATTCTGAATGATAGTGGCGTTTATTTTGACTGATGACTGACAGAATATAGTGAAACAACATGCTCGCTCTCATGAATAGCATATCTTCGAAAGCTATCACATATTTGAGAAGATATTATATCGTTACCGGAGTCAAGTTTTGCTCATTTTCAATCTAAGTATAGAGTATTTATTGAACTTTAATTCTAGCACATAGGAACGAATCTGCTGGGAAGGCTGAAAAAGTGTTTGAACTGATACAGTAGAATAATGTTAAACTTAGTTGATTGGAGTAAAGGTTATTTCTAACAAAGCATAACAAATATATCGAAAAAGGAATGATATACTGATGATTAATTTCCCATGAGGCATCAATCAACAGTCAATGTTTCGACAAGTACGTAACAAAGTGATATGCCAGTTGTTTCTCGATTTTGAAAGTAACAAAGCCTCCTACTCGGCTATTTCTAGATGATAGTTGAGAAAAATTACTTCGAAGTAAACTTGATACAATTCGATTTAGAACTGTATGTAGATATCAAAAATCATGGATAAAACATGACTACCGATAGACTTCATTTCCTGAGAATAATATCTTCTTTTGAAATTCTGATATCCCATCGAACGACTGTGTCACAAAATATTTCTTACAATAATAAAAAATACATCTAAAGGGAGATGATCTCGGTCTACATATTTGGCAGTGCAATTGTGTCTATGGAAACTTATTTTAGTTTAACTATTCTACGGTCGTTAATCATAAACAGTCACCGGCAAAACTACTTTTTTTTGAACCTATTGAAATTTTGTTGGTATGAGTCCTGATTTCGGCCGATTTTCTATAGCACTTTCAGACTGCAGCTTGAACAAAAGAATTTCAATGGTTTCTATTGTTGATTTCGTTCACTAAACATAAGAAAATTTTGGCATGACGAGCCTAAAACTTTTTATTTGGCACATTTATTTCTAAAAAGTGATAAATTAAGTAAATCGTTTTTTTGAGATATTGAGAAAAGAAAGAAACAACATCTTATCGTCATGCAGTGCATGGCGAGGTAGCCATCGCACGAATGTTATTCGAATGATACCAGGTCATCTATGCTAAAAACTCTATGAACCATCAAGCAAATTCGTTTAAAAATCAAGTCATACCTCATCTGAATGTTCAATGAAGAAGGATAATTGATGGAGTTCTAGTCAGAACTAGAGGACAAAATGAAAACTAGAAATTCAGAATGTCATCTCTAATTAGAAGATTTCTAGTCATAACATTTCACAGCATTAAATGACTATCTGAGAAAAAGTTCAAAAAGAGCATAGGCTTTTAATAGTAAATTTTCACTAGACAACTTGTCTTAATCATCGAACCTACGTTAATCAAGAAATGAAGGAAGCCTTTGTTTTACAAATTCCGACAAACTAGTTTAAGTTCTCGAACGTATCGATAATTAATAGAAGTAGACTTCTGGTAAATATAAACAATTGAAAACGCTGAAAACATGTTCTTAAGCTAGATACAATAGTTAGGGTTTATTCTGTTTTTCTATTCATATATGTAACAATTATTATAACGTGAGAACAGGAAACTAGAAAACATACATCTTGCAATGACACTACTATTCGTTTTTTAACTTAAGTTCTTTTGAATTAAATCACTAGCAAGAGAACAACTTTCAGGGAATATTTTCTCATATAGAAGAAGAGACATCAAATAAAACCAATGTTTTCAACACCGTGCATGCTTATCTAAGATTATCGTACCTGTAGATATCTGTAGGAGAAGAGATGAAATACTAAAGGAATACTGTTGGATTATAGATTGATGGAGAGTTAACATGGAAAGCCCTCATCGAGCTAAGTGTGAAACTTAATCTCAAATCTCTATGATAAAAACAAAAGAATATAGATAGATCTATCATTCTTTTTCAATAAAGATGCTAATCGGATGTGAATCGTTAAAGACGTAACTTTCTTTACGCATTTATATTTGCTTTATTTTATCGCTCTCGTGCTTTTTTTGTGTGTTTCGTTCGTTCTTCTCGGTGATTACCAAATTGTCTATTCTTTCGTTTACTTTCGCCAAACTACTCTCTGCACGTGTTTCTATTTTCTCAGGGTCAATGAACCATTGATATGAACCTTCAAGTCTTCTATTATTATTACATTGAAACATTTTTATTGTGTATTCGATAAACCATCACATATTGTGATCGATTTACATAGAAATGTATGTGCACATATATTCTAGTAACAAAATTTTGTTCTACTCTTATTGCTATGTGATTTATGCGTGCATTCTTTCTTCTCACGTGTTTGATCATTTAAAATAAACTTCGAACTCACATTCAATAACAAACATTACATGTATTATTCATGTTATTCGTTGCTACTTGTTTCATTTTACTAAGTAGATAGCTATCCCGTTACTTTTTTATCTCTTCAGTCAAATAACGTGGCATTAACTTAACAACAAAAAGAAAATGATATTGGACAGAAGCAAGGAAGCAATATTTTTTTTGACATGCTGCTTATCGTCATAATCTACTAAAAGCATTAGGAATGATCTTGCTTTTGGTTCGTTGACGCTTTTCTAGTGATAATCCTTGAAAAGGCAAGTTCTCTCATGTACGATTAATCGAACGGTACTAGATTGTACGTGAATATTTTGCTTCAAACTTTCTGGTCAGAACAAACGACAAAAAAACGAATCCTAATTTTGCGTTCAATAAATAATCTCAAATGGTAATATGAAAAATCATTAACCCAAAACACGTTTTTGTGGTTTCCCTTCGATGAATCAATAAAACAGCGGAGAGTAAAAGAATGAAATGAAAGCATTCTAAAATGCTTGAATAGGAACCATCTATCATTTTTGAAGCTACGAAAAAACAAACAACTCACTATTGTGCGAGAAAAACTAACTCGCACATCCTCCTTATTTCACTCTTTAACGAACAACATTCGTATTAAGAGCAGCAGGTACTCTATGCATTTTGCATCTACTATAGGAAGGTTATAATCAATGTAGCGTACGCGTAAAGTACAGATGGCGCAATAGTACGACCACAATAGAAAAGAAATTACAAACCACTTCAATAATTAATAAATCAAATGCAAATAGAGAGAAAAAAATAAACCGATCAATTCAAATTAAATATCTCTACAAGATGAACATATAGATAGATTATACTAGTGAAATTTTTATCGGATTCATTTCAGTCCAATTGTATGTTCGTATAAATTTATGATTGATTGGTTGTTGATAAATTAACCATCGAGAACATATATATAGTATAGATAGGTATATATATATTTATTTATTTATTTATTCATTCTTTGTGTACTTCCTTTTCTGGACACCACATCGTGAAATGTTGGAAAATTCATTTTTGTTTTCTACTTCTTCTTGTATTTCAGATGTCAGTTCGTTTCGCAGAACCCGATACAGTTGACAAAGATGAACAAGAAAACGAAGACGAAGAAATTGTAACACGGTCATTTTATGATTTTGGTCTTGATAATCGTTTATTAAAATCTATTGCCGATTTACAATGGGCATCACCAACTCCCATACAAGCTGAAACAATTCCATATGCTTTATCGGGTAAAGATCTTCTTATCAAAGCACGTACTGGCAGTGGTAAAACCGGTGTTTATGCAATAGCAGCTATTCAACATTTATTAACAAAACAACAAACATCAAATTGCAATGTTCGTATATTAATATTATCACCAACGAAAGAACTATGCCATCAAATAGCAACAGTTCTATTCAAACTAACAACATATTGTCGTCGTGAAATTAATATGTATGATTTATCGAATTCATTATCAACACAAATACAGAAGCAATCTTTATTGTTAAATAATAGTTCCTTACCTGAAATCATTATATCAACACCGACGAAATTACTCGAACATTTGAAAGATCATACATCAGCATTAAATCTAAATACATTGGAATTATTTATACTTGATGAAGCTGATATACTCTATTCACTTGGTTATGCAAATGAGATGAAAAAAATTTCTAAATATTTACCGTCAAAATCAAAATCATATCAATGTTTTTTAATATCAGCAACGCTCAACGATGACGTTACACAATTAAAACAATTATTTCTTCATAATCCAGTTAAGATTAATCAGAGTGATGATTATTCAACAATACTACCTGACAATAAACAATTATTACAATATTACATTTATTGTGAACAAGATCAAAAGTTTATATTAATTGTCACTATATTAAAATTACAATTGCTCGTTGGTCGAACGATACTATTTGTTAATAGTGTTGAACAAGCATACAGATTAAAACTATTGATGGAACAATTTCATATAAAAACTTGTTTATTAAATAGTGAATTACCTATGGATTCTCGATTACATATTGTTCAACAATATGTAAGTATTACGTTAATTTGTTTCATATTTATACAAAGACTTGTCGAATGCAATTTTTTGCCATGATATTCATCGAGTTCTACCAAAAAAATACTACTTCGTCTAATGAATATAATTAATCGTTAAGTTCCAGTCATTTTTCTATTATATAGAAAATCATCCTCCTGCGTGAAACAAATTTCTATTCATATGCTTTAATAAGTAACATTTTAATATCGAAAGATTTGAATGTCAAATTGAGAATCAACATACAAGTCTATATCGACTCGTATTCTCCATACTAATATCTATTCTTATAGTTTGAGTTACTCTAATCGTATCATAATTTGACATATGCTCGTTGCCTCAGGTCGAAATATGACGAAGATTAATCTTTTCTGTTAGATGAACTACTCTACTCTGACATAGATTGCTTGTGTTAATTCTGAATTGAATATTCATCTCTTTCATGAATGAAAGAGTTATTCGTAGAAATTTTTGAAAAAAAATCCTTGCTATTGTTGAACGAGTGAATAAAACTTTTCCAAAGGTTGACTTTCATCTCCTGAAATCAGTAGCTACTGAAATGTATGCTCGTCCTTTCCGGAAGAGAAAATCTTCATTCTCTCTGATATAGTTAGAGATAATGAAAAGATTTCAATATGGTTTCAATTTCTATTAATTAGTCGACATTGTTTTTTAGAATGATGGATTATATGATCTTATGATCGCAACCGATGCACCAAACCTTGTACCTGTTGAAGAAGAGCAAACAGAAACGGAACCCGAAGAAGAATCGAAAAAGAGTATGAAGTTCTTCTTCTGATGAGAAGAACAAAAGATATTATTTTTATTGTTTAGAAAAAAAGAAGAAAACTGAAAATGTCATTCGAAAAGGTGATAAAGAATATGGTGTATCACGTGGTATTGATTTCTACCGAGTAGCTAATATTATCAATTTCGATTTTCCTATGGATTTTGACGCATATGTCCATCGAGTTGGACGCACTGCTCGTGTAGATCAAAAAGGTGAGTACAGTACGACCATGAAAGTTTTCTTTTGCTGTTGATTCATTCAATAGTACAGAACTTGTGTATGATAGAAAAGTCTAAGAATACCAAGAATATGAATTAGATGGAGACATGAGATTTTTGTGTGACGGTTTTCATTGTACTAAACTTACACAGTTTAGTACAATATGCATGTTGATTTAGAATATCTACCGAGAAGAGAATAAGTTACCAAATGTAAATTCTTCTTTATCTCGGATAGTGTTGCAACTTGTATTTTTTTTCAATAAAATTTAGAAGAGTTTCTCATAGATCTCAGTGAGTATGTAATTATATCATGAATACAAAGAAACTGACTACTTTTACAATAGATAGCACTGAAGCCTGAAATATAAAATATGCACCGAAAATCATACAATCGTTTGTATATCGTACTTTTCCCGATCACCATTAGAGGCCGCATATAGAACTTGTGATCTAATCCTACAGCTAGATACATTAATCGAAAAAGATCACCCACTTCCGATGTGTCAATTTCACTGAATAGAAAACTGACTGTGTTAGTTACGTTCGATCTCTTAACAAGATTTATCAGCTATTGAATAATTCACAAAGAGCTTTGACATTGCGCTTTGGCCATTGCCGATTAGAAAATAAAATAGGTTCTTTTTTTTGCTACCGTTATTTTCCCAAAAATCTTTGAAACGTAACTTCTTTGATTCTATCATTTCATAGTGAGAATAAAAATAAATAGGAAGTTATACTGAATAGTGTTTGTTAATGTTAAATATTCCATTGTATTTCAATGAAATTAACACAATGAGGTTAATTTTGAATGCTGTCAACTTCTTCGAATTATGGTATTCACGATGTCATAATATTCGGTTAAAATGACCTTCACTATTTGAGACAAGTAGTATCATAATTGAAGATCTTTCTCTATTTATATTTCATATATGTCTGACAAATATGACAAAATCTGTAGAAACAACTTGTATATCTGTCCAAGTATTCGATTGCTGATGTTAGTTAGACGCTTAGGAAATGAAAAAACAAATTTTTTCGAGAAATAATAGACTGCTCAATAAGGAAACTGCTAAGTATTGAATGTGCAATGAATTATGGCGCATCGATTTTAATTAAAAACTAGATGCATTGACATCTTCCGTTGAAAGTTTCTCATGTATTCAAGTTTTTATGACTGAGTGACACATACAGATAACATAGAGCAAAGCCTCAAAGGCATACATCACTAGGAGCTAATCACATCTTCCAAGGAAAAGTAGTTTCTATAATACCGATTCAATAATAGACTAACTCTTAGGGCTTCTTTCAAGGGGATTTTTGAATTTTTTTCCGGAATAGTTTTCCTTTGGTGTTTTGGAGACTTCTAATAAGAGTAGGGCTCGATGAAATTAGGTCATAACTACGAAAGCCTTTTCTTCATTAGAATGTATTGTGACTCGTAAAAAGGCATCATCATGAAGACTTTTTTCTAATTAGCATTTGTCGGAAATCAATGAATTAAAGTATAGTAAACATCCGGAAAATTTTCTTGATCAAACAGAACAACTAATTCTTAACCGAATGACTTTTTTCAATAGTTGTTTAGAGCTTTTTAGAAAAAATAGAAGAGGTTTACTATTGGATTTTCGAAAGAAAAAAAATGCTGTCAAATTCATGAAGATATCATAGTTTCTCAAGAGTTAATTGCATCATTTTATTTTTCTATGCAATCACAACGAACATTTTTGTTGAACTTCTTTTCATCGCCTGTCCTCAATTCAGTATTGACATTTTTAATATAACCTATTCATGCCGAAGAGAATAGAAATCAACTTTTTATGATGAATTTATCGAGTTCAACAGTGTCAGAATTAGAATTATGATGTAGAGTTTTAATCCATTATTTCTAATCATGTTGAAACATGAAACCAGATATATAATCATTGTTTTCTGTCTATATAAAGTAACTATTAGACAAGATTGCAAATTTCTGACATCACATTCAATAAGTAGTATTCGAAATAACATGTCAATTGAGAGAGCTTGCATGTTCCATTCTTTCGATAGGATGACCGTTTCTCTCTTTACATTTCTAATTATTTCGATGCTTATGATACACATGTATTCTATTTGTTTTGTTAAATTTTAAATCTTGTTTTAATTTCAAATGGAATCATATATGCGATGATTTTCTATTTAATTTTAGGTCTAGCTCTTTCATTGATATCGCAAAAAGAAATGATATACTTTGAAATGGTACGTGGTGAACTCGAAAATGAATATGGTGAAGATATGTTTCATTTATATCGTTTTAAATCCGAGCAAGTGGATGGTTTTCGTTATCGTGTATTAGATGCATTACGAGCCATAACACGTGTATCAATACGTGAAGCACGTTTGAAAGAAATTAAATCGGAAATGTTTAATTCGAAAAAATTAAAGACCTATTTTAATGATAATAAAAAAGAATTACAATTACTTCGACATGATTCAGCATTACACATCGTCAAAGTAAAAGAACATTTAAAACATGTGCCTGATTATTTGATACCGAATTCATTGAAAAAAACTTCATCAACAAATTCCGAACAACCAATATCAACAAATAGTCATCATCATAATAATAATAATAATAAAAGAAAATCTGATATGTTACAGAAAAATGTTAAACGCTTGAAACAGAATAATCCTTTGTCAAATTCATTAAATGCTGTATCTGCTTTGAAAAAAGAATTAGCACGAAAAAAGAATTGAAACAAAAAAAAGCGATAATAACATTCTTGTTTTTTGTTATTTCTAGATAACAATCTTTGAATATCATTTATGATAGGGAAGTCATCGAACTATGAAAAAACTAACTGTATTCAATCATCATCATTGGCCAAGGAAAAACCGAATTCGTCATTGTATTTATTTTTTCTAGATAGAATTTTAAAGACAAAAGATAATGACCGCAACGATAAATACAAATGTTGAAAATTTACATAGCAACAAACGAAAATTTATTTCAGATGATGAGGTATATCCTCCTGCACGATTTCTATCGATCAACGTACAGGTATAAGTTTTTCTATGGCTTTTTCGAATTTTACAGTCGAACATATCTTTCTTCGGATATTCTAATGTAACAATCCATCGGATTACATGTGACAGGTTAATAATCTCATTTGCTTTGTATCTAATTCGTGTATTTGGGTATATATGCTCATACAAATGATTGCTATCATCAGTGAAACTATTGTACAAAATTAGCGCTTTGCTATGAGATTTATCGTTTGTATCGTAAAATGAAAATTATGAGTCATGGTTAAAAAATAAATTCTAACAATTATGAAAATAAAACCTTCTCTAATACTTGTGTATTTTAGGTGGAAACCAATTCAAATGCAAAAAAAATTAAATCCGTAGAAACCGAACGATTGTCAACATCGATTGTTGAATTCGATGATACGGATGATATGATGATATGTGAAAACTCAAATTTAGAAGAACATAATACTCAAAAATCAAATAAATCACAAACTATTATAATACCAAAACATTGTAATGGTATTTGCAAGTATGTTTAAGATTCTATTTTTATGTAGTGAATGAAAAAAACAAAAAAGAGATTTTTCTACTTCACTAAGTGCTGATGCAAGTCCAACGACATTATCTATTCGATGTTATTGCGATCCATATAGACTTAATGCTTTGATTCCATATGATTCGGATGTATACTAGAATCAAACAAAATTGACTAACATGATTGTTTTTTTCTTTCTTGTATCTATTAAGTCTTGAATACTTTTATATTTTATTGTATAAGAATTTCCTCGAGTTAAATGTATTCATTCAAGATTTCTTTTTTGATTAAAAAAATAGAATCTCATCATTTATTGAATTTCTATTTCAGATTGAATATTCATATATGATTTGATTGAATGGCTAATTTATGTAAGTTAATTATAAATGATCGAACTCAATGCTTAATGATGTACAATTATTCCTGCTTGGTATAGTGAAATTTGAAAGCTTTAGATACATGTTTGTTGTTGAGGCTGGATCTATGTGATTGCTAATTATTGCGTGTACTTACATGAAACATACATGAAGAAAGATAGTCTAAGTGAAAATGGAAATATGGATCTGACAACGAGTGTACTATACATCTTATTGCCAACAGTGAATTTACCTTGGCAAGTAATAGGAAAAGAAAAGTTAGATTCAATTAAAAGCATTTAACAAGCATTAACTTGACTACAGATAATAATTGATATTTGATTGAGTTTCCATCTATTTGATTTGCATCATTGACAAGAAGAGATAAATCGAAACATGAATTCTTACACAATGATTAGGACTCAATGAACTTGTTTTTTTTTCCAATAGAGATGAAGAGAAAACTAAATCGAACGATTACATATTATTCAAGTCTTCATTTTTCTCTTTCGACAAGTTTCATCTAACATCTAGCCATTTAGACTAAGTAAGTGCTTGTTTGAAAAAGAAAACGATATTTTTCTAGAAGAATTACAAAATTCATTTAAAGTTTTAATCGTGCAATTGAAAACTTTCAAGACAATGTCACTGTTACTAATGGTTGTAATTTTTTGTTTGAAAGAACATGTCAAGATATACGACGTGACAAATCTCACATTTTTGAACTTAAAATAGTCGTTAACATGAAGAGAAGAATTTTTAAAACTTGACTATAGTACTATCTTCTTCATTTGACAATCTAGATTTTCTCAACAAAAAACCGACACAGTAGACTTTGTCACCATGCATTACACTGAGATGTGCACTTGGACACAAAACTAACAAAATCATTATGTAATATGGGAGGAAAAAGTTTTATTGTAAAATCTTCATGACACTTTCCAGATAGTTTATGTAAAATCTTTTTGATATGTGAAAGATTTCTAATGTTGACGAAACTTTTATTGTCGTCAATGTTTTCATCGTAGTTCTATGAATATGTGTGATAGCTCTGCATTGTTCGTTATTCAGCTTGAAAGACAAAACATAAGTATTCAGACAAAGTTGCTTGAAGAGGAAGAAGATATAAACGAAGATCTAAGAGTCCCTTTCACCGTATAAATTCAATATCATGAAATAGATTATTTTGTAATACGATCTTCAATTTTAGATGACTTCTGTCGATTTAAACAAGTATCAAGGAGCTCATGTATTAATTGTAGATAAAAAATACTTCATGTTCACTACTTGTATTTGATTATACACAAAATTACAACTGTTGCGGTGGTTTTATTAAATACGATTATGATGATCCTCAACGAATAGAAAAGACTGCTAGAGAAGAATTGTATGAAGAAACTCGAACCTTGATATCATGTGATATCAATCATTTATCAACTTGTTCCTTTGTTGATCTCGATCATCATGGTTATATATTTCGATGTTATATATTTAAAATTAAATGTCAATCGGATATATGTGAAAAGTTTATGAATTTTCAATTTAATGAACTATCACTTGATGATGATTATCATGAAACAAGTTCACTAGGATATTTTCCACTAAAAAACTTTAAGAGAAAAAAAATCTCTTTCAAAAATTGACACTAAGTCCATGACAAAAGATAATAATGGCAAATTCAATGTACTTACTAGACGTGTTATATGTGTGATTAAAGAAGCAGTTCGTAGAAATTTATTTTGAAATCTAAAAGCGAAACAAATGAGTTATTTTTATTTTAATCGTTCATAATATTGTTGACTTTTCAGATAGAATAAAAGTTATCGCGAGAATGGCCAGTTTTGAACAACAAATACAGGATGTAAGAATATTACGATTATACAAAATTAAAACAATAGAAGATGTTTTTTTAATGAAAATTTGAATGATAGCCTTCAATTACATGTTTGTTCATAGGTAAATGCAGATATAGATGACATCAAAAATCTACTTGGTCAAGCAAATCGTTCACGAGTAAAGCAACTTCTTGAACTTCAACAACGTCGATTCGAAACTGAATTGATTGCACTCAAAGAAAAACAAGAACAAAATGCAGCAGCAGCAGCAGCAGCTGAGAAGAAACCAAGTGTGCCTGTCGCATCAGCAACAGCTCGTTCTTATACAAAGGAAATATCACTCTATGGTAAAATAGAAGGATTTATAAAAATTAAGGATATTTATCTAATATGTCATTTCTTCGTAATTCATTTTCTAGCGTGGGATCAATCAGATAAATTCGTTAAACTATACGTTCAAAATTTAGATGGTATTGGTAGTTTACCTTCTGAACAAGTTCGTTGTTCGTTTGAAAATCGGTAAATAGAAAATGTTTTTTTATTATCAATTAAATGATCAAATGTTGCTTATTTCAGAGGTTTTACACTTGATATAATTAATTTTAAAAATATTAATTACGTTTTTAAACTTAATCGTCTTTTGCATGAAATCAAACCTGAACAATCGTCATACAAAGTAAATCGAAGTCGTTGTTTTTTATCTTAGTAAAATCAACACAAATTTCCTACATATTTCACATGAAAATTCTGTATTTTTCTTCTTCATAGAAATTTTGAGCTGTAAACATGAGATACATTTTCCATACATTGAATTGTATTGATAATGCAACTTACTAGAGAAGTTGATCAAATAATGATTGCTCCTAATTGCATTTTTAATGATAACTAGTCTAATGACAATGCATATTAAAGTGAAACTATGAGCCTTGTAGAAAATTTAAATTTCAAAGTAAATTTAAACGTTTTTTAAGATGTAATGAAAATAGACAAGCAAGAGTTTAGATTAGTTCCAAACATTTAACTTACATAGATCCTTAAAATATTCAAAAGTCTTCCGCAAAGAAATTTCATTGTCGAAAAAAAATAAAATATAAAAATATATATATGTATCGTGAATATTCTATGTAATGTAGTTTTTGATTTATATGCAGATGTCGATATGTCAAGGATGATAGATACAAATACATAAATTAAATATGATCATTGTGTGATCAACATAAAAAATACATGAATCGATCGAACCATGACATAGGGAAAATAATCCGTGGGAGTTGGTTCGAGTCTATCACAATAGGCAATCGTAAGTTGAGATGTTCTTGAAAATATGATGAATATATGCAACAGACTCATTTACTAGTTGCATAAACCATCGAAATATTAATATATTATTATAAATACAAACAAAAACAACGTATAGATTTCTATTAAACATACACAAATGAATTGAACAGATCGCGGAACGAGTGATCAATCATGTTTGTAAAATAGCTCGAACTTTCAAAAGATATTTCTTTCCTAGTCTAGTATAAATAAAACGGCAGATTAGATGTGTGTAGTACGATTTAGTTTATGAATAAATACGTTTATATTTTTTTCAATAGGTTAAAAAAGATATGGTCATTTTATCATTGGCTAAGGCTGACTCCAAAACTTGGGAATGCGTACTACGTGATGAAAAGAAAGCACCTGAAAAGTAAGTTCCCTCGATCGGGATCATTTTTTTATCTACGATTTTGCTCATATATATATATGGACATGTATTGAATTATATTTATACTTATATGTATGCATAGATCAATACCAAAGATGGACGAAGGAAAAGATCCAGGTGATTCATTAATGCAACTTATGAAAAATATGTACGAGACTGGTGATGATGAAATGAAACGTACTATTGCCAAAGCTTGGACTGAATCACGTGAAAAAATGCATGGTGGAGGGGATGCCGAAATGCCAGGATTTTAATTGAACAATTTAGAACAAAAAAAAAGGAAAGAAAACTATTCCAACAAGACAAGCAGGACATTAGAAAATTTCATACTCAAGATATTTGTGATGTGTTTCTTTTTTCATTGCGTTGAACAAGTTTGCATTCTTTTTCTGATTGACGTTTGTTTTCTAGATTATGAGATTTTTGTCATAGAAAAGTTCACACCAATTTTCTTCAGTCATTTATTTTTTAAATTCTTAAATTCGAAACAAATGGCTACAGCAGGCTATACACGCCCTCAAACTTATGTAAGTATATGCGCTTATTTCCTAAATTGTATTTCTTGTTCAAAAAAACTATGTATCACAATCGAAATTTAGACGGTTGTATTCCAACGTAAACACAGAATTGTTCCATGATTGTTAAACTATGATTAAATATTGAAAAAACTGTAAATTTTCTTCCGTTAAGATATCAAAAAACCTATATGACAGACCATCTTCAGTAAATAGCTCTTTTCTAATCTTTAAAATGCAACATAACACGAGGTCACGATTCTAGCATTTCTCTGAAAACATAAACTATAACTAATTATCATGGAATCATCCGGTCTAATTATTCCTGCAACAAAATGAAATGTTTATATTAGTATGCCTAGAATTCTCTCATTCAACGGCGATTGATATCGAAGAAAAATTTTCGAATAGATGCGTTTGCAGATTCTCAGTCTACTTTTTTGAAACTTATAAGATACCTTTTCAAATTTTCAGTTGTTAGTAAATGTGTTTATTGTAGACATATCGATGATTCACAGTATGTCATCCACGAGAATGTTTTGATTGTCTTCACGTCATTAAAATTATCAACATCTAATTTCAAACTTTGCATGAATAAATGTCACGATGAATGTACTAGATCTGACATCGGAGCTCGACAATTGATATCCCGTCGTGATCTGAGAATAACTATAGATGTCTGTTGATAGCTCAAGTCAAGTCTCGATGCCTCAAGAACGAATGGTTGGAAGTCATAGTATCGCAGAATTTTCTAATACGCTCATCTTACGTGTCAGATCCATACAGTATGAACAACAGAGTTATCGAACGTGTCGAGAACTTCTCTCGTTATTATTGATACAATGAATTCAATCATAAGATCATTGCCATGACGTACTCTTTATTTTAGTCATCAATTCGTGACGATGATGACGACGCACTTGATATTCAAATTGATTCGTAAGTTATCCTATATCATCAGCAGATTTCTTCAATTCCATTTTTATTCAGGGATACTACACATTCAACTGCAACTGGTGGCGTCAAAAAGTAGATTATATTTCGGCAATTTCTTTAGGCTTTTAACATATGATGTACTTTGCCTACTAATTTTCATAGACTTCATGGTCAAGTACAAGAAGTTGTTGGTGTTATGAAAAAAAATATCGATAAATTACTAGATCGTGATGTTGCATTAAATAATTTAATGACACGCGCCGAAGATCTCGAAACATCGGCTTCGACTTATAATCAAACAACTAAACAACTACGACAAAAATATTGGTGGAAAAATGCTAAAGTAAGAATAATATCGAATTATTTTAAACTCATAATTGTCTTTTTGAAAAATTTGATTTCCTAGACAAAGGTTATTATTGCCGGTATAGTTATTGCAATCATTCTGATCATTATTAGTAAGTTAAAATCATCATTTGTGTATATAACAATGTTTGTAATTTTAATTTTATGAAATTTTATTTCTAGTGGCTATCGCTTTGAATCGTCGTGGAAAGAATTGAAGTTCCACACTATATATATATTCAAACTTTTATTAATACTCTTCGGTCAGATGTCCATAGTCAACGATTGAATGGTCATCCTTAACTATCTATTTATTCGTGCGTCTATCTCATATTTCCTTATTGTTTGTTGTTTGTCTGTATTTATTTGAAATTAAAAAGCAACAACGGAATCTCAATCACATCTCTTCATATTGTATATTTCATTTAAATAATAATAAATAACATAGAGAAAACGAAAACTTATTTCATGTGCGATACACATATGGGGGTCTTTCATCTCTAGCGAAGTAGGTGTGAAAAGTATGTTTTTCTTTTCTTTTCAACAGGTAACAAGGCATCTGTCAAGCACTGCACTGATTGATTTTCATAAATAAAAAAAGAGAACCGACGTAAGGAAAAATTCTTTTTTTTTTGAGCGTCAATGAGGTTCTAATTTGAGTTTTGTCACCACCTAGTGTTTGTGAAGAGCTTTTCTCACACACACCTTTATATATAAATAGACAGACAAATTGAACAATTAGCGCATCCTGCAGTGGAAAATGATGATCATCTTCCTTCTAGCAAATCGATAAACGATGGCATTCCACTCGTACTTTTTTTCTCGAATTCTTCTTCGAATAGATGATACACAAGTAGTCAATTGAAAAATTGATTACATAGGATAATAAGATATACATATATACAATTTCGTCAAGGATGACATCAGACTCTGTGTGTTGTTCGTCGTTTTCTCTTTTTCTTTTTGTTTTATTCTTCTTGTATGCCAATGTTCAGTAATTGAACGGCCAACTGTATAGACGTGGCACCCTGCTATGATTAGTACGAAGAACAATAGACTCTATGTATATATATATATACGAAAATCAATAGGTGCGAAGAGAGAAAGAGAAGGAGAAAATTCTCGCCAGGAGGTCTCTCGCTACCGATAAGAAGAAAGTTTTATTTCAATATTCAATTGAATGTTTGATCCGTCCGCATCGAATAAAATACAAAACGAAAAAAAATAAAATAGCGAGAAAAAGTAAAGTAATCATTATTATAGACATCGATGTGTTGTATTCAAATCAATCACTTGGAATGAAAACGAGCAAAAAACAAGAATAACAAATGACAATATGTTGAATGTTATCGATTGTGTGGATGCGTGATTTAAGGTGGAGACATATTCACAATGTTAAGCTCATCATGTTATTAGTTTGTTGATTTAGATGAACGAACTTCTTAGTGTCAAATGAACCGACTATTAATCATTCACACTTTTCTCACTCTATATGTAGCTATATATCGAATTAAATCTTGTACACTCAAATTCCTTTTGTTTCCTTATACCCATAGAAATGCATTGTTTTTCGTGTCATAACAAGCAAAAAATACGTGTTTTCAAATGAAAGCAAACGAACCAAAAGAAAAAGAAAAAAGAAAAAGTTCAAGTAATGCATCACACACACACACACACATGCACACGAATACATATAATATTTATAAGAAAAAGAAAACGTCAAAAATTTAGTCCTGTTTGTCGATGATAATAGTGTTGTTGTAAAGCAGCAGCATGATGTGGATGATAAACGTGTGGATGATGATATGCACTCATGGTATGCATATGTAATGGCCAATCAGTTGAAGGTGGGGGTGGTGGTGGTGGTGCTTGCACCTGAGGATGATGCATGCGCGCTAGAGCAGCTTTCATTGGTGTGAGATTTTCAAATGATGGGGGGGATTCTGAACAACTATCTGTTGTTGTTGTATTCATCGATGAATGATTTGTTTGAATTAGTTGTTGTTGTGTTTGTTGTTGATGTTGTTGCTGTTGTTGTTGCTGTTGCTGCTGCTGCTGCTGCTGCTGTTGTAAATGATGAAGATGAGTGTTGATACTGTCTCGTGATGAACGACGACGTCTTTGAGAATGATGATGCATTCTTGATGATGGTGACGGAGATCGTTCATTTTCACCTGCACGTCGATGAAGATTATTTCGTTTCATACATGAATCATTCGCTGATCCTGTTGAAGAATTCGTTGCTGTTGATGATGTTGAATCTTGTCCTTGAGATTCATGCATTTTCATATGTTTACGTAGAGCTAAAGCAAAAAACAAATACCGAGGTATTTTTCAAATTTTTTCTAAAATAAAAACAAAGACATTTTCTTTCTTACATGATGGATGAGTATATGTTTTATCACATCCACTAACTCGACAATTGTATGGTTTATCCGATGTATGAACATGTTGATGTTTCTTTCGATCGGAACTATTGGCAAAACTTCGTTCACAGAATTGACAATGAAACGGTCGTTCTCTAGTAGAATCAAAAGTACGTCGAGAGTTTTTTCTTTTTAATATTCTTTCGTAGAAAATTTTCTTAACGAGAAAACTTACCCAGTATGTGTTCGTTTATGAATCTTAAGATTTTCAGAACGTGCAAACACTTTTCCACAACGAGCAAATGGACAAGCAAATGGTTTTTCACCGGTATGCACACGAATATGATTGACCAATTTATATTTTGCTTTAAATGCACGACCATGTCGCGGACAATCAAGCCATAAACATGTGTGTGTTGATTGTTCAGGTCCGCCCACATGTTCAACAGTAAGATGTGTGACTATAAGAAGAAAATCGAAGGACAAAATGCCATGATTATTATGTCTTTACTAACAAGCTTCATTTATATAGTGAACAGAACATATATATATACACACACATTTTTGTCATCTGTTTAACCTCATCATTATTTCAGTAGCACCACAGGAGATTTACTTCCGACGTTTTCTTTTTTTCTTCTGTTCTCCTGCATTCTTTCTCTATTTTTTTCTTTTCATTAAAAAATTCTACGATTGGATGTATATATTTAACTTACCGATGTCTTGCATATAGGCAAAAGCTCGATTGCATATTCGATGTGTATCAGGATCAATCCATTTACATACGTAATTGTCATTTTTACCATTTGAAATATTTGCTACATTACATGTTGTACCAAGTCCTTGTCGATATGAAGGATGAAAATAAGGTAAAAATGCTGTTTGTGTTGTTGGATCAATATGTGAACCAGCTGTAACATAACGTGAATAATATTGTGTATTGGCATACTGTTCGGGATCGAACATTGGATATGTCCTGTATACATTTATATATAAATACATATATAAGTGTATGAGTGTTAATTAGGTTTTATAATATCTATATTTTAAAGTAATTCAATGAAAATCTTACATAAAACTTGAAGCTGCTAATGGATCTTGTGCAGTTGAAAATGGTGGTGATGTACCTGGATAGGATGAAAAATCTGTTCGACGTTGTTGTTGATCGTCAAGTGAATTCAATGATGTTGAACCGGGTACATGAAAAATTGAAGATGACGATGGAGTTGATGTTAATGGTCGATATGTAACCGGGGCATACGGACTTGGATACGATGATGACGTTGTGTTATTTGTACTTTCGCCAACACCACCAGTTATTTCAACAGATGGACTGGTTGGATCGAACATTGATCTGATCAGCTGGAGGAATTCGATTTAAAAATTAAAAAGAGATAAACTTCATAATTACTCTCATGCCGGGCATTACTTACTGTGCGATTTGTCGTTTTTTTTTTTGTTGTCAACAATCTCGATAGGGGTTGGCACTTGTCGGTTTTTTTGCAATGCTCCACAGGATTGAGAACTTGTAGGGAGAGGTGTGCGTCGTACGGTGCCTATAAGCTCACCAGGATCTAGCTATTGATACTGCAATAATGACTCCAGTAGGCAACCTATCAAGCACAGACACAGACACAGCAGTGTAGTCGAATTTTTTTGTCGTCGTTGTCAAGAAAGAAAAAGAGAGAAAACGAGCGAACTAGAGAGAGAGAGCAAGGAAAAAAAGGAAGAAAAGTAAAATGCACCAATGAGAAAAAAGCTCAGAGAAAATATTGTATTCGACTTTTTTCTTTTTGGTTGTTTGTTTGTTCTTTCTGGAATATCTGTTTTGGATTATAGTGAGTTTATGAAGGAGAACTCCTGAGGTGTAGATCAACCATTCACAGTACTGAAGAAAGTATAGATGTATTACTTCTAACGAGCAGAGAAAGATACGAAAAAGGAAATGCTCGTGTCATCTCCAGCCGTGCTATTTCTTGTTCTATCTCAAGAAGAAGAAAAAAGGTCGTTATAGACGTGCGAAAGAAATAACTACAGGGTGCTGATTGGAGAGTGTACATGTAGTGCCGTTCGTTAGTTTTCTTTTTTTTTCTCTTCTTATTTCACCAATAGAATAATTTTTTTTTGACATTGAATTATTGACCAATAGAAAAAAAGCAAACGATTCCATCCTGCTGGAATTTATTTTTCACAATCGAAATGTATAAGAATCATAGATTTAATATTAATAAAATTGCTTCATTCAGTATCCATTGAACAGTATCTAAGTGAAATCTCTAGACTTGATAGAAAACTATGGAACGTTTACACTATTAGTTATCCACTAAATGCATGGGAATGGATGCATATTCGACTACTATCCTTAACATGCGTCATGAAGTCAGGTTCATTGTTGATCGAATATCTTGTCTTAGATCACTCTGTAGTTTGAAGCATGTAAACTTGAACAATTTTTTATGTCATGACAAGATTTCAATTATATCAACTGCGTAAATGTTGTTTTATTCGCAATTTCATCGTTAGTGACTTTCCGATTTCCCAATTGTCCACTTGTTTGCCATGAACATCGATGTCTAACGAAATGAATCGTTTGATCTTATTACATCGTTTACCTTGATCTCAATTTTTTAACGATGATCTCTTCTTATTGTTTGATCATAATCGATGAGACGGAAAACTTGAACATGGAACGATTACACCTTTTCTCTTCTTCTTCGTGTCTTTTTCTTTTTTCGTTACGTTCATCATCTAGTAGTGAGTGAGTTCATTTCGTATTTGATGCTACATCTACACATACACATTCGATCTGTTCCGCTCCAGATGGTTCAAATGACAAGTCGAAAAATGAACAAATTAAATCCATGCTGAGAGTAATCGATCGAATTGCATAGAATAAGACATTGGGAAAGAATTTCTCGTGTCCCATCTTCTTATTTAAAACATGTGGTGAAAACAGACGTTTCTCTAATTTCATTCTATTTAAATACATGATGTCTCACTGTGCTAGAGACAATTTTTTGCTATTTTTCTATTGCATCACATTAATAATAATTTATCGTACTTTTTTCATCCAATTGTTAAATATACACATACTTATCAAGTGAGAATTCGATGTTCATCAAAAAGGATGATCTATCTATCTATCTATATATATATATATATATGTAGTGCACTTTACAGAAAAAATAGAGATAACAAAATGTTAGTCATCATCTGATGCATTATAACAAGTGTGTATATGTATGTGTATATTATTGTAGTTATCCATAGGGATATGAACGACGTAATATTATCATTGTATATTATTTTCATATCGAAATTCGAAACAGATTTTATTAATTCGTTCAATCGTTCAGAAGAATAAATATTGTTCATCTTGTTTAGAATCGAACTTTCTAAAATAAACATAACCCGCCCACAATAATTGCTGGAACGAGACACGATCATCGTTTCGTGTGTGTGTGTGTGTGCATGTGATGGATAAGGATAGTAGGGGGTGTTAAAAGAAAACATGAAACTGTCTGACTACCATATAAATAGAGACATTATCATCATCATCACAATCATAGACTACTTTCTTCATTGTACTATCAACACATTTTAGAATCTTGTCCATCAGACAATACCACTATCACATTCTTTCTTTCATATCTTCACAAGACATCTTTTTCACACAATTAGATGAAATAGAAAGTGAAAATGGCATTGACATACAATGAATGAAATGTTCAATTGTCCGATAAAATTTTAAAAATTAAAAGTATGACTTGAACCAAAATGAAAAGTTTTATCTTGTTCTTCGTCTAAAAATAACATTTCACATTCGAATATGGAAAATTTGTTCTGCTATATAAAATATACTATACCTACTGTGCATATATAGATAGCACTAAAATGTAAAAAAAAAGAGAAATAAGTGGCACAATGTGAACAAACACTTCGTTGCAGAAGATCTACTGCTGTCTGCCTGCCAGATCAAAGACATTATAATAGACTAACAATCGTTTATGAGAAAAACTTATCGATAGAAAAAAAAACATAACGAGAGAGGCAAAGTGGTCTTTTTCTGACACCTTCTTTGAAACAAAAACGAATACAGAGAAAATCATGAAAACAGCTTCACCCATCACCCAAGTGTCAACGATGCCGCAACAGAGTGTACGTAATAAGGGATAATCATTCATATTCTTTTTCTACGATAAAGATCAATGCCGCTCGTTAGACATCAAGATCGCAGAATGATTTTTTGATAGTGCAAAAGAAGAAAAACAAATTTCCAATCGTTTTTCTATTTTCTCCTGCATATTTTAGTACATAGAATTACAAACGAGAAGCTAAGAAGAAGAAGAAAGAAGCGAATCATTTCCAAGTTCATGATTTTCGTTAACACCTTTACCTTTTCTTTTTGATCAATGAAGTGACAGAATCCAATGATGATTGTACTAATAAATTACAATGAAAATAACTTGTTGTTCAAGTAGACAGTCGACGTTGATTTTTCATTTTCTTTTTGTTTTTACTAAGATTAGTGACAAGGCGATGAGTCGTTTTCACCTTTCTTTTTCAAGTGTGAAATATAGATGTAATTTTGAAGATCACACATCTATAGATGTTCATTAGACGATAATTTATTTTCTTCAATTTGAATCGTTGAAATAGGAGGAGATGCAAAAGCAACGAGTCGAAAAACAGCATGAAACTTATGTAATCGATTATCATAGCTGTGTTTTCTCCTATTCTTTTTCTCATTCATATTCTTCGATATTTTCTACTCATCGGTATGTTCGTTACTTTGCACTTTACAGAAAAAAAATATGTCAAATAGAACAAGATGAAAAAAATAATAACATCAATAAGTAGTACTACTACTGTGAACAAGTGTAAGATAGAAGGATATCAATCGTGAAAAGAAAGAAATGTCAGTCCGACAAAAGTAGTCAGCAGGATGAATCGGAAAAATATCCCAATTTACTTTGTCTATGCGCACTATTGATATTCATAATTAGCTCTCTAAGATGATGAACAGCTGAACATGTGCTACTGCAAGATTCTCTCTCTGTGTGCAGCTCCACGTACGTTTCTACGTGTATATCTATGTGTATTATACGTATTCATGAATAACAAAAGAAAATCTTGCTGAATGACAATTGTTTTTAATCCGTTTCAATCATACAATATAATCGATTGGAAAGCATGTGAATGTATTATTTTGTATCTTGTTCATCAGTGGGGAGTCACAAACTAATACCCACTTTTCTTGATACGAACAACAAGTTTATTTAGCTTTTAATTTTCATTTCTGCTTGATTTATAATTTGACGATTGGAAAATTAAATTGATATATCATCGAAATGATGATACGTACTGTGTTTTTGTTCGCTCATCACCGGAAGACGTTTCCTACGTTGAATGTATTCATATTCAAAACGGAAAATCTCCACACGAGTTCGGCAAGACAGGAAATCTAGCGCACACGACATGAATAAAAGAAAACGAAAACAATAGAGATAGCAAGAGTTAATCCAGTCATTCTCTATCTATAGAACAAAGTTCATGTCAATGTTTTACACGACGTTACGATTCACGAATAGAATCCATCAGATAGGATCCAACAGAGTGACTAGACTAAAAATAGAAGTCAACGATGAGCCCATTCTCATATGATTATTATCAATATATCTTGATTAATACATATATATATATATAGAGCATGTGACTTGTTGAATCTCAATTAGCAAAAAAGAATGCCTTCAATATCTTTTATATGTTCGAGACGAGTTACATCGTAGATCAATAGATTAGAATCTGAAACGATGGGATTTCTTTCTGAATTAAGTTCAGTATCTCTCGAAATTTAACAACCGACTTGATGAAAGAAACAATCCAATAAAAATTTTGATTTCTATTACGATTTCATTCGAATTTATGTAAAATTTCGTTCAATCGTTTTCGTTCACTTGATGTTAACTTATTCATGGGTGATGTTTGAAGAAGACGATGACTGTATTGCCATCGATCTGGATTGAGTAATGCCTCTAAATAAATGGCTTCGAGAGCTGATGGTTGTGCAGCAATAACACGTTTCATATTTGCAACTTGTTTTTCAGTTGAAGATTTCTTCGGATTATCTATGATTGAATGTTGTAAATGCAATGTATTTGATCGCTAGGAATATTAAATATTATTTGTCTATGGAGATTTTTATTTCATATAAGATCAATATATACTTTTTCTTGTTCAATCAAATCATTTAAAAGAATATAACGATCATTATTTAAACGTTGTTTAGCTAACTGAAGAAAATCATCGATTTCAAAATCAATTTCATCATTTCTATCAACAGACATTATTTCTAAATAAGCAGGTACATCGATTTCAACCGTGGCAGCATAGTATTTCATATCTTTAATGCAATCAAGCATATCAACAAATGTCTTAACTTCCATTGCTCGTTTGAGTGTATTAACTGAACCAATAGATTGAGTTCGATAATCGGAATGTTCAACGTCGTGATTATGAATAATATTTTCTGAAATATCCAATGATAATCGATTCATGTGAAATTGTTTCGTACAAACTTAGAGCAAAAAATAACGCGCGAATGAAACATACATGTAATGGTAGCCGACATAGATAACCATATTGATGCTTCGTTTTGTGATACGCGTATATTATTTTATTCCAAAAACAATCTGATAAAGATCGCTATTCTGTTCTGTTTTTATTGATCGTACCATGTAAGACTTGCACGATATGTATACATAAGATGGATTGATACAATATCGGAATTGAAATCAATATACAAATAGAAAAAGGCTTAATTCTATAAATTGATCATAGCTAAAAGAGAATGATTATGATATTGTATAGTAAAAATTTACAACAAATGACTCATGCTTGAAAATTCATTTGTATTGTAAATATTCGATGATAGATTATCAAAAAGGTTCATGTTCAAACATAAAGATACTATAGAATTTCAAGAGAAGTTTTGGTTTAATCCTCATCAAGTTATGGGTAGGATCAATTAAACGATGTAGATATCATTGACAACACTATACTAGTAT
The DNA here is from genome assembly GCA_900239685.1 of Rotaria macrura. Classification (NCBI taxonomy): domain Eukaryota; kingdom Metazoa; phylum Rotifera; class Eurotatoria; order Philodinida; family Philodinidae; genus Rotaria; species Rotaria macrura. The sequence goes on from OENT01000020.1 coordinate 177,503, forward strand.
TTATGCAGCGGTCTGAGTGAAAGTCTATTGAAGAGGCATCTCTCTCATAGTTGGCTACTCATTTTTAAGCGAAGATTCAAAGAAAAATTCTTCGTGATTCTAGATTTTTAAAATATTTTTGAAAAGGAGAAACTGAAATGAAGTACTATATAGTGTTAAGCCAATTAATTTTAGTATCACTTGAAATACTCACTCAATCCATAGTGCCTTTCGCACCCATGAGCATTCGTATGCGAATGAAACGAGTACAATCATATTCTTCGCGAATTTGATCCAAGATGGTGCCGAATTTTTCGATTTTGGAGTAAAAAAATGTATTTTCCAAGATACTGTGCTTTAAAAAACATAGAATCCTAACTTTTTGTTAGAGTTTAACTAATCTAAACGAAGAAGTTTTGATTATGGAATGCTGGGTGACCTATCCCCCATCACAAATTGAGAGCTTGTCCGGCTTTCTTGCAAATTTTTAAAATCTCATTGTAAATTCTGCAAGAAACTCGATATTTATAGGACAATTCGCTATTTCCCAGGCCGAAAATCGAATGAAAACCTTTTCTTTAAAAGAAATCTCGAGGAAAGTCGATGAATTCAGCCTTTTTTTCAGTTGCTGTAGGAAAGTCTGACGAGGCTTTTTCTGTGAACATTGTCAAACTTTCTGACTCATTTTTTGGCCCTCTCCCTTTTCGAAACAATCGACTAGCCTGCGCGTTAAACTTCACTCAGGTCGGGATGGCCCTGGTTAAGTTAAAAGTCAAATTCAAAATAGAACATTCGTAATTATTCGAATCAAGTGCATCGCTAAAATACAAAAAAACTAATTTATACAAGAAAAGGAACTAAAGAAAAATGATTCTAAGATAAACTTGATATATTCTTGTCCACTGCTTCTCCTTTTCTGTTCATTAAATTTCGATCATATGCTTATGTTGCAATCTGTTAACTAATCAAAATAGAGAAATTTCGATTATCAAAGCAATTCTACATCGCCAAAACAACCCTTCTTTTTTCCCGCACCGACCGGAGCTGGCTCTGATTTGACCTCATTCAACTTGCTGAAAGCATGAGTTGATTCTCATGCAATTTTATTTTTGAACTAAAGTTAACATTATTCTACTACTCAGCGAAACAACTATGGTAACAAAGTCAATCTAATGCCCTCTATTAAGTATCTCTCTATTGAAAGAACAACACGCGTCTATATAAGGAAAGGAAAAGGTTTTTTTAATATTACCTTCACAACAGACATGGCAATGGCAACGACAACACTATGTCCAAATTGTGATAAACAAGAAGGTATTGTTCCATGTCTTGGTTGTAAAAAAGTATTCTGTGTCAAACATTTTCAAATTCATCGTCAAAATCTTTCTGTTGAACTCGAACATGTTGTTACGCGACATAATTCATTGCAAGAATATTATTACAATACTATTACACCGAATTTCGATCCAACAAAGTTTGATGCATGGAATAAAATTGATCAATGGGAACTACAAATAAAAGAGCAAGCAAAACAGATTGCTGATGAAGCACGAAAACAACTTGATCAATATTCAAAACAATCACGAACTGAAATAGAACATAAATTCAATCAAATCACTGAAACTATTCAACAAAAAATGGAACGAGAAAATTTTATCGAAGAAGATATTGAAGCATTAACAAATAAAATAGATCAAATTGAAGGAGGCCTTCAAAATAATAAGTATTATCCTCATATTGAAATTAATTCTGAACCAATCGATTGGAAAGCATCATTACAAGTTAAACTTCTAGTGGAAAATGAATCGAGAAATGAAAAGGCAAAGCCACCTACGCCACCACCGATGGCACCAGTGGTTTCATCTAAACCGAAATATCCACCATCGATTCAACGAAAATGTTTCACATGTGGAACTGAAACATGGCAAAAAGAATGCAAATGTTGTAGTCAAGCCTATTGTGGTTGGCATTTAAAACGACATACTGTTGAGTCCAAAAAACATTAAAATTTGAAGCATGAAAAAAATTACACAAGTTTTTCTGTTTAGCCTTTTTGTAGCACGACTGATTGTTTTTTCAAATACTAGAATAGTAATGTACCATGTTACAATCAAAAGACATATATATATATATAATTGAATTATTCATCAAGTCAAAATTAAGTTTTTTTGAAATCATTATGATTTACTGAACGAAATCTGATTTGAGCCACATAAAATCGATGTCATACAAAGAAGTTTTCAATTTTCTTATTATTTTAAATAGTAATATTGAAATGAAACGTTGATTGATGATATCTAAAAATATTTATAAGATCCATGTGCTGTGATGGCCGAGTGGTTAAGGCGTCTGACTTGAATCACGAAGTGTTAGTGACAAGCTATCAGATGGGTTCTCCCGCGTAGGTTCGAATCCTACTCGCAGCGTTTCCCTTTTTTTCCTATCATAGTATTCAAGTTGATTCAGCTCGTTCTATCACACAGCATAGTGCAAGTTCTTTTTCTCATCATCATCTTGTTCAATGATTCAATCGAAGAAAAGTTATAGTTCCATGAGCACATTTTCTTTAATCATTGAAGAATAAAACAGTTAGATTTTAGTTAGAAAGGATGATACAAGAGAAATACTTGAAAAACTGATCAAATTTTTGAAAGCATTTATAAATAATACAATACATTGTAGACGCATCATAATGTTACTGACATTTTTTTTCTTTTTGAATATTTCAAAAAAGAAATAAATGAAAGAATTCTCATTGGAATAATGACATCCATTTTACTACTGGTTTTATGTATTGATTTGTATAGAATACATCATGTTTTTTTAACATGTGATATTGTCGAGTTGTGTGTGTTCTTTTCATTGTTTGAACGAAAACATTTTCCGATTCTCTTGATATTCTAAAAAATTCAATGGAATTCTTTCCAATCATAGAAAAAGGTAAAGACCATTTGTGTCCATCATGTCACTAGAAGACCTTGGCAATGAAATCTAATCGATTTCGTCCTCGTTTCACGCAATAGAATGAAGTTTTAGGTTACTGGGAACTCTTTATACTTATCTAACTACAACAGCTCATGTATTGAACTTGTCTCATATGAATGTAAACATATTCAATGAGGAATGATCATATTCCATCGTAAATGTATTACATTATACTGTACATGAAACATCCGTTTTATTGATCGAATATAGTGCATTGATAGAAAACGATCAGACATGAAGTAGGACGAGAAAATCAGCTGTTATTAGATGTCTGTTGTTCATAATTTTATAGAGCGAGGCAAAATAGGAAAAGAGCTTAGGATCGTTTACTCGCAAGAAACGTATCATTCAATAATTCGATTCAATTTACAAAGACATCAATTTGTTGAAGTTCGATAATGAAGTACTCAAATCACTGGCTTCTATTATTACAAAAAGACAAATGCAATTAACGTGCTGTGATGGCCGAGTGGTTAAGGCGTCTGACTTGAAAGAAAAATTGTCACTGACAAGATATCAGATGGGTTCTCCCGCGTAGGTTCGAATCCTACTCGCAGCGTTTCTTTTTTTCTATTCAACTATTTTTTTGTTTCCTTTTCTTGGTCATCATAATATTATTTTCATCGTCATCATGTGTGCTCAATAGCTCAATAGAAAGAACATTGTCGAAACAATATATTTTTATCATTATATTTGTTTTGACAGTATATATGTTCTATGCAGCCTGAAGACATGGAAGCGGAGAACTATAGAACAATCGAAGCTATAGTATTAGAATAAATTGAAATCATGAAATAATAACAATACTATTGAGTCTTTTGAATGTACGAGTGCATATAGTACAAAAACAAATGGAGCACGATTGAGGAAAACTATGTCGTGACTAGGAAAAAAAACTAAGGAAAAGTTCTGTATAAATTTGAATCAAGTTTCACTCTAGTCCACCATAATGCTTCATTCCGATTTCTCGGACTACAAACTTCTCTGAAAATAGAATAGCAATTATTACTCTCAATCATTTCTTAATTTCATCCGACTCTACGAAAGACAGCCATATTGCAATATCATTTTTTGTAGATTTGCATATAATTATAAAGTAATCCGACTTATCAGGTGTATGCAGATGTAGATAGATAGCATAATGTAGAATAAATAATGTTTTATGAACATGAGATACTATTCGATGCGTTTACTTGCAAACACATATGTTCAACGCTCCGATCGTAAATCGCAAAGTGTCATTTTACGTTTTTATTGTAATCATAGAAGACATATTCTTCTTTGTATTCCCTAGAAAAGGGTACTCACTAAGAAACTATCTGATAGGATGCATTGCATTGATTACAATGACAGATTATTGAATCCTGTTGTTGTCTTATTTGTCTTTGCATATTAATCAAAATTAGTTAATGTATCATACACGCTCGACGAGCATGTAGCTCAGCTACGAAAACAATGATAATTATATATTTCATTACAGTGTAAATACAACATCCGTCTTTTAGATGCAACATTTTCCTTCCTTGATTCAATTATGAATGATGATAAGTGTTTTTCTACTGAAATATTTATTGAAGTTTTTCTTATTTCATTACGCCTCCATCCTAATGTTGCTAGTAATCTCGAAAAATTCAATCACGATGACAGAAGATTTTAGTTGCATGAATAAAAACGTGTAGTCATAATTTTAAAAAAACTCAATTACACAACGTGCTGTGATGGCCGAGTGGTTAAGGCGTCTGACTTGAAAGAAAAAATTGTCATTGACAAGATATCAGATGGGTTCTCCCGCGTAGGTTCGAATCCTACTCGCAGCGTTTCTTTTTTTGTTTCTCGTTGTGTTATCGATCATCACAGGTGTTCTTATGTCATTCTGAGTATGTAACGAGTCATACTGTTGTAGAGAAGAAAATAATAAAATCTTTTCTTTCGTATTGGAACGTCTTGTTTTTGCCTAACATCAGATACACAATCATGAATTTTCGATGTGTAGAAAAATAAAGAACACAATTATGGTACAATCAGAATAATATTAGCTTTGGTTATAGAAAATTTTCAAGCATAGACACAATTTATGTATTCTTTTTGTTAGTTTTTGTTGTCAAGCTTGATAAAGTGATTCCTAACGTATGATAAGTTATCATACTAATAGATGATGACCTTTCATTGACTTACTTTATTTCTGAATTCTCGTGGTCGTTATTCACATTAGGAAAAGTAAATAGACTATGATCATTAGTAAAAACATGACCAAGGATAGATCAAATTGAATATCATTTATGTTCTTGATAATCAGCAATGAGAAACGGACCGACAAGCTGAGACGTTGAAATTAGAGTCACATAGATTAATGGAATATAATCTAAGTGCTACGGCGTCGATTTCTGTAATGATGAAACCGATTTATTCTTCAAATTCTCGTATGGTGCCTAGAGTATGACGATTGCGAACACGTTTACGTGCTTGTACTCAATGATTCTATTATTGATCAAATAGAAAAATATGAAATCAGTGAACAGACAAGAAAACTGCTTTCAATTACAAAATCAATTACATGTTAATGTTCGCTTTGTCAATATGAACTAGTATATCTTTGACGACTTAATGTTCGTACTTGTTATGAATGAAAAATAAACAAATTTTATTATTGAGGGATGTTGTTAGTAATAGGCCATGGTTTGATTTTTCATAGTTTTTAGCTTTTTTACGGTTGAATTGTTGATGAAATCATATTTTTAACGATTAACATTTCTCGGACGAAAATAGTATTAACATTGACGTATCGTTTTTCTTCATCTTGTTGACTTTTAAAAGAGAAAATGAAAATAAGCTATTAGTCGAAGAAAGAATATGCTTTATTTTCGCCCTCAATGTGAAAAGTTGCAGTTCAGACACTATTGCATAGGTCATCATCGACATCTCTTGTATGAAACGAATCCCAGAGTATGACATCGTCATTTTTATGATGAATTAGATCTCAACGATTTGAAAAAGACCCAAAACAGAATATTGAAATCATTAAGCCATGTTCATAATATAGATATTGAATATTCTTTCAACAGGAAATGTCTTAGCGTATGTATTGTGTTTTCTATTTTAAGTGATGTAAACATTTATTATAAACAGTGAATAATAAGTCTTTTATAATTGTTATGCGCATAAAAGATTTAAACAAAAATGAACCATAATTTTTGTTTTTTTTCTTCAGAATATTCTCACTTATAAAAATCTATTATACTTTCTTATCGATTCTTTCTTTGAGAAAAACGGATTCATAATTTAAGCAATAAAAATAATTCGAAATCTTTTCTTTATTGTTTACGTGCATAGCACCTCAGTATTTATTGGCGTAGAAGGTGACGGTAGTGAACAATAAGAAACAACTGGTGAACGATCTCCATGTTTTCGTCGTCGATGTGTTTTATTCAATGCATTAGTTTGTGTTCCAACTGTAATATGACATGAACTAGGATTATCTATTGATACTTTGCTGTCATGTCTAGGTGATTCTCGTTGATCAATTTGCGGTAAAAGTTCTGTTGTAAGACGTGGTGATGACGAACAAGTCGTACCACCACCACCGCTCGTATTTGGCATTCCAGTTATGGGATTTAATTGTGATACATGTGAAATATCCGATGCTCGTATTTGAAAATCACTTGGTCGATATTTTGAATTGAAATTTTTTATATAGGTTTCTGTAACACGTCGATTGTGCATACTATGATTAGGTCCACAAAGACGTCGTTTTGAATAGCGACAACAGAGTACATCAATAAATGATGAACGAAAATTTTTCGACATAAAACCATAAAGAATGGGATTTGTGCACTAAAAAAGAAATCGTAAAAAAAGCAAACTTATATGATGAAAAACAAATCAATTCAATTACATACAGAATTAAGATAAGCAAAAACGTTTGCAAATAATGTTAAAATGTCCATATATGTAGCAAACGTGTGACTTATATTTCTTGATAGAATAACATTTGAAATGAATGATAATTGCATAAAAAACCAACACAATGCATAAGTTAAGACAACAGCTAAAATCATACGTGATGCACGTCGTTTACTTTTGCCAACGGATTGACCTCGTGCTCCACGTAGAAATTTTAACATCAATCCATAAAGAATAACAATTATTGTTAATGGAAGTGCATAAAGAAATATAACGAAACCAAGCCAATATAAACTTGCTTCAATAGGTAATGTTTGAGTTAGATTAATATCCATGGATGTATCGTCGGTATTATTAAATCGTAAAATATCTTTCGGGAAACTCATTGTTTCTATATGACTTGTATTCTGTACTATCGATGTATTATCAGGATCTAACTTTAAATAGCGCAATAGACAATACATTGATACACGTGCTTGATCGCCTTCAAATTTAATGACAGTAAATAATGAACCGATAATCATAGATATACATATTCCAATTAACCAAAGGGTTCTATCAAAGATTAAGAAAAAAAGAAGAAAATTTACTGAATGCTATTCGGAAGGAAGTTAAAAGCTATCTATTTGTAATCAGAAAAGCCTTCGCATAACTAAATATAAACTTTTAATTAAATCATTTACAATGAGACTTTGACCTATAATTATTTCTCTTATTTAATTATTTAAAACAATCAAAACAGAGAATGATTATTCTTTTTACATATGTGAATAACCTCCAGAAATGTTCTTAATAGTCTTTTCTTTTTTAGATTATAGCCTAAGTACTTGAAGAAGAACAATAACGGAAAAAAAAGAAAACGTATAATCATACATAATACAAATCGTCGTATTTTTAGTTGTTCGGTACGTTGCCATTGAGTCAACGGCATGTACAACAGCAAGATAACGATCGATGGACATGAAAACAAGCAAATATATGCTCATAAAAGCAGATAAATGATTGATAAATTGTGCTAGAAAAAAAGACGCAAGTAAAAATAGACAAATCAAAAATATTATTCATGAGATAAATAAATGTTTAAAAAATTTACATTAGAAGGTTTTCTTTTCTAATTTACCTAATTTACAGCCAACTTCTGCGAACGGCCAACGACCAAAAAAACTAAATAGAGTCGTCGGTATACAAACAATAATGAATAATACATCGGCAACGGCTAAATTAAATATTAATAAATTAGTAGGAGTTTGCATTCCTTTATTGAGTCCGATGCCAATCAAAACTAATGAATTGCCAATAAGACCAAGTACAAAAAATGTACTAAACAAACATATTTTAAGAATACCCAATTTGAGTTCATCACCTATTGTAATATTGCTATTGGTCTCTATTAATGTTGTATCATTTGGATGTGTGTGGGCGTTCAAGTCCATTTGATTTTAAGAATAACTATTATTATGTTGGATTATTATGTTGTCTCTGTAGACATAATTAATGACATTGAAGAGGTAATTATAATCTAAAATTAAATAAGAACAATCAACAATTTTTCACTTTATTATTTTGTCTTTATAAGGCGTTGCTCGAAGGTACTTGTCAGCCAACGAATAACGATGACTGCTCTAAAAATCCCTAATCTACTGAAAGTGTGGGAAAGAAAAAAAATGTCTCCTTCACTCGTGAAAAATACAAGATGCGTACCAACACCATGGTCCCTAGCGCCAAAAAGAGCGTCGATTCCAATTCCATTAGTAAGCCGAACGATATGATCCCAATAGTCATACTGTTAAGATGAAAGCGGCATAGCAGCGATGGCAGTGTTGAAAGAAAAAGTGCCAAAAGAAAATGAGCCACCAGAGAAAGAAAACAAACTAGCTCGTTGACTGTTACAATACAGAACACAGATTTGAATATTGTTGAAGCTAGATTCTTATCCGATTAGCTTGCTATTTGACGTATACCTGATACAAATATTAGATATGTGTATACATACATTTGTCTAGATATACATATACATGTATATGAAACAATCAATCGACAAACGGCATCTGGATAGAGTAAATCTATATTGATCATTTCTTGTAATCAAACGAACAGAGAAACATGAAAGAAAAAGAAGAGGAATAATTAGATTTTTAAGGTTTCTATAAATACATAGACAGTCAATTTTCATCATGAAAAAGGATGGTTGAGTGAATAAATAGTTTTTCTTTTTCATTGCTCACTTTGATATGTTACTGATGTAAATTAACTTGTTTTTTAGAAATTGTTGACATACTTGTTTTATAAACTGATTTTACTCAGAAACATTTGATGAACTAATTAGAATGAATATTGTTTTTTCTTATCTCTTGACGTGTTTGAAGTCAAATTTTTGAACAAGACAAGAAAAGGAAGAACAACTAATAACTATGTTGTAGTGTAATCATGCTTTCTAATGTGCTAATAAGAGGTAATGGATTATGAGAAAATCAGTTTTTTTTTCTTATCTAAATTTTATACTTAAATCTATCGTCAAACACAACGAGTCTTTAATGTATTCTACACGTAATTATGTAAAGTTCAACGTACACGCATATATACAGACAGATGAAATATCGATTAAGTACAATTAGCAACAGAGAAGTTTACCAGACAACAGGTAAAGGATATATACACTAATGCTTTACTGCTATTCTACTAATGTATCTATACACTAATCGATATGAAGCGGCATTATCAAGTTGAATAACAGTAGAAAAAGAAAAGAACTGATGGCTCATGCCATTCATCCATTTATATGACTTCTCTATATCTCTCATTCAACGATTGTGTTTATATCTATTTGGACATATTGCTTGTACATCTATTCAACTATACACACGTCATTATTGCTAAAAGATGTAATTTTTACTTATCCTAACACTTCTATCGTCACCCACCGTTTAACCAATTGTTCAAATGGCAGGCAGCTGCTCTGTATTCTGATACTCAGTGATGATGATGATGATCTAAATCCGTTTCTTTTCCTCGTTCTCTCTCTCTCTCTCTCTTTCTATCGTGATTTTGCTCATTTTAATACATGAGGAGCTAGGCACGACAATAATGATGTTTCACATTACTCGAAATTCCCTTTCGGCAATATAAAATGACTATAAGAGAAGTAGAAGAGGATATTACTGTTGTCTAAAGGCAGACTAATGAAATGAAAATAGATAATATTCTCCAAAATGGCGAAAAAACATTATGCATACACAATATATAATTATGCATGCATAATACTTTCTTAGGTTATAAATGAGTACCTTGTTTTATCTAATTTGTCGTTCGACTATAGTTAAGATGTTTTCAAATGATTTTCTGTTTACTATGACAATCACAGAAAATGATACGTGGAATCTGCAAGAAGAAGATAACGAGGAAAAAAAAGATATATATATATATGTCTATCGATAATTTGATACATAATCAAAAGAATAATATCAAATAATTGAATAGAGACAGTCAATCAGTAGTATTCCTTTCAAGCAATTATAATGATGACGATATTGATTAGAAGAAAACTGTTGTTTGAGTAATACATACGAGTTACGTCAGTGAATTAATTTAAAACTAATACTTTTTATGGTAAAGAAGAGTTATCATGCTCTTATATATATGATTGCGTGCACGGGCATGTTTTTGTCTTTTTTGGTCGAATGAATTAAATAAATCAATGAGTAAAAGAGCAAAAAACCGTATGGCGATAAAAAAAATGACACTTATGTACTTGTCGAGCAGTCTAATTAAATGAAATAGTCTATATGGGTGTATATGTGTACTTATTTTTCTTTTAGCTTTTACCAACAACATTCACAAAACACAAAAGATGGAATAATATTCATTTTAGTATTTCAGACTTCTCTTTTTTCTCGAATAGCAAGATGCCCACATATCCGGATTTTTCTACTTAGATACAAAATAACAAGAAATATGTCTACACACATATAAAAAAAAAGAAGGATGACTATGCTTCCTTTAGAAGAAAATTCGATTATCGAAACGGCGAAGACAGCTCGTCAGTGGCGAAAGCACATCATGTTGCTGTTTTTTTGTATGCAAATGAGACACACAGTTAATTTTTCCTTTTTTACTATACACATAAGAATAGAGAACAAGCGTAGAATTGATTTGGAATGCGCATGAGAACAAAGACTGAGTCCTTGTCCTTATTTTTACCATCCATTATCTGTTTGTTGCTTCAGCGTCGCGTATATGCATTTATTACTTGCCTGACATATATGGATATTTGTTCATCTTTCTCTGGTTTACTAATGAAATATTTGATTTACAAAAAAAAACGGCTATTTGACAGTCTATTTCGAATAATGCCACTCGGAATATTGCTCAATCAATAAATATGATAACTAGGTGCCATAGTAATTCATTTGAATAAATAAATAAATAAATAAATAAATAAATATTCTTTTCCGAATCACGTTTTTCGCACGAGAAAACTTTTCACTTCTTAATGAACATTGTGACAGTAGACGGAAAAGAAAATCCATTCATCACGCATATTATCATAGGGAAAGACCTTCTATAATAACACTATAAATAAATAGAAAAAGAATTAATTTCGTAGAATATGATGAATTACAAGAAAAATATTCGTGATTAACATGAGAAGACATTGCATTTACCTATGGATAATCCAAGATTTTCACAATAAATCTCTACAATTCGAAAAGAATCATCTAATATGAATAATAAGATTCTACGATGGATAACATGAAAAAAGAAAAAAAAATTACTGATACGTGAGAAAACAGTTTTTACAGAAATAAAGACAAAAATAAACTTTCTTACAAATAATCACGAGGTCAGTTACTTGTTAATTCAATCTAGACATTCTGTTTTGTGATACTAGCTGTATCATTATGTATTTATTATGGTTGACTTCATAATAGTCAAATAGCATTAGTTAAAGATCAGCAAGTTTGAACTTATTATTGTTGCTTCGCTCTACTAATGAGGATATAAACACATATACAAAGAGAAAAAAAAATCAAACAATCAATCGGTTCTTATTCAAAAGGCCGCGAAAGAACTATCCTACTTTTGATGTTAAATGTATTCACACAAATAATTATTTACATTCTGTTGCCTTTTCATAAATATTACAAATGTTCATTTCGTAACTAGAATAAATTCAATTAAATATTAGTCATGGATCGAAATCCCATGATGATCTCAAGATTAATACTGTCATAAATCAAAATCAATATATGATGACCTTAATAAACAATAATAGAAATTGTTTACCTGATTTCTATTGAATTAAATTTATGCGATTCGCTTATTATTACGATAATATAGATTTCATCGAAAACTTCATCGTTAACGAGCATAATTACTTTTATGCTTTGACATGAATAGAAAATTCTATTGAAAATCATTTTATAGTGAATATTTATTTTTGAATCAATTGACCATGCTGAAGCATATGCTTATTTTTTGTTTTTACGAAATAGATATCATGCACTGTAAAGATCAAAGTCGGACTGTTTTTAGAAGTTAAATTGATTCATATTATATTTTTTTAGACGCATCATTACATATTATAATTACTACTTCGGATAACGAAGACAGTTATTAAGGAACAATTTAGTGTCAAAAATAGCATTTTCCGAATGAAAATATTTGAAATGCGACCGGTTGACTTATGAGCTGTTTCCTTTTTTTGCCTGCATAGGAATGAAAATAATTTCATTTTGATCGTGATGTTGCCATTAGAATGCAGAGCCTTCGTTATTTGTTTATGTAATAGGATTCGTTGTTCAGTATAAAGCTGTCGTCAATAGTTTACAGTTCTTCGAATGAATTTCTTATCTGTCGTATATTGTCAGTTAGTATGCATCGTACATACTTGAGTTTATTTAATAAAGTTAAGTGAAGACGGACAGTGAGACAACAATACTTAAAATATTCAATGAAGGCTTCATCTTATTCAGCACTAATATTAAAGTAGCTACTTTTTTATAGTATGGATCGAGTATTATGAAGTTTTATTCATTCATAGATTTGCCAAGTGTATGATCGATCTTATTATCATGTTAATCAGTCGGCAACATGATGTGAATTTCCGTACTGAAATATAACTGTGTCATGTTTATCTATTTCATTTGAAGAGAAATCATAGAATCAAGACGACGTATGCAGTTCAAATCATTGTATGATTCAGAGAAACGAATATTCGTCGAGAAAAAATCTGATTTCTGTAATAAATTATAACTATTACTCACACGAATAAGTATAAGTTCGTTTCAGTTGATTTATCAATCAAATTTAATGTATGTTGAATGATGAAAATCAAAATGTAGAATTTTATGTTTTGAAATTTAATGCAATCAATATTTAAAAATATGAAATGAAAAAAGATCGATGACATCCATAATAATACAAACGTTGTTTTGTTATGGAAACTTAGAACCTCTTATGTTACTGAATAGTACTCGTCTTATAGAAGAGTATCGACAATTACTATGATGAACAGACTTTCGGAGCTAAATCGAACAAGATATATTTTAAGTCACTGTGTAAAAATAAGATTAGAATATTATTTCTATTAGATAAAAATCGAGCCAACTCAATAACGACAAATGAATATTTGTCGATCTGTGCGGCTAACATTTATTTCAGTAATAATATTGAAGAGCACATTAACTGAATATAAATAGCAAATATTAGTGTTTTCTTTAAATATAGGTCTAATTCATGTGAAACGTGATTAGAAAACGATTATTACTTTATCTTATTTCAGATACACACTTTTATAAAGTAAAATGTATGAAAAAACGATTGTACAGTGATTTATTCAAGATTATTGATCGTATGTGCGTGTGACTAAAATGGAACTTGTTGAAATAAAAACAACGATTGAAATCAGGTCAACTTGCATTTCGATCGTAGAATCATCAGTGAAAGTCTAAGACAATGGTTTTAATATTAGAAAAACTCTTCTATTAGTTATATAACTCTTAATGGTTCTGAATTATCATACTGTTTTCGACAAGTGACTACTTAAAAATAATCGATTTATAGATTATGACTTAAAGAAATAGATTATAGTTCTGTCACAAGTGTTTGCTCACTATTCAACGAACTAATTTCAAATATAGATTTCTCGTCACTTACTCATAATGAGATATTCGACTTTTCTTTTTCACTAATTTTGAGTCTATGTTATGGTAGTCAATTTTTTAATATTTAAGCAAAAGTAGTTGTTCTTAATTGAGTCTGAAAAATTTTTTGAAAGTCAATAAATAATTACATTAACAAAAAACATTAATAAAACGTATTATGTTCGAAAAACAGTTATAGGACTAAGTAGAAACTATTCCTATCTTGTTCAATAGAACTGTGAATAATAAATGCTGAATGTTGACTGTAGAAGAAAAATATTTTTATCCTATATAGCTTACTGATCTTCATCCGTATCTAACTAAAAAGCGATAAACAAAAATAACTGAAATGTTACAGAATTCTCATGAGAAATTTATGAAATCATATTTTTGCAATATGGCATTAAAAATACTCTCAGCAATGTTTCTCTTTTATATAAATGACTACTCACATGTAGAGCGACATTATTACGAACAAATAATTAAATATACACTTTCAATAATAGGCAGAAAATGGGCAATGATTGAATTTAGAAAATTTCCTCATCGTAGTCACAGATACTTGCAATAACTGCTAAGTTCATATCATGAGAAGATTTTCGGAATTTCGTTGAAACGCACAATAACTTCAAAAGATCATGTAAACACATATTCGATGAAGAAAATCAAGATACGAACGTGTGTCATTTTTCTTCGTCTTTAAATTCATAGTTGAATATAGAAGATTGAAAATGTTGATGAAAAGCACATGACTTTTTAAACAGATGATCAATTACTTTCTCTTGTAACATACAATTTCATATTTTTTATTTGAATGTATTAGTGATTTGATTAATAGTAAAATAAACAAACATTTAGTTATTTAATTATAACGAGCACTTTGGTAACAAAAACATAAAAATTCTTGTATCTTAATTGAATAGATCCATCGCTTAAACTTTCCTAGGATACATATTTAACAAGCGAAGACAATTAATGATCACGGAAATGAAAATTTCTCTCAAAAGAGAATCACCAGAAAAAAAGTTAACGGACTCGATTTCGTTGATTTGCATATCAGTAACTTGTTTATCGATGATTTTTCTTGCAACAATATCTGTTAGAGATTTGCGTAAAGGAATGCTGTGAAACTATAACTAGCTGTTACCATTCCAGTTTTTTTTATATTTGTGCACAAAAGTTTTCTAGATAGAACTCGTCTGAAATGTGATACACAATTTATCAATTATTATTGATCATCATCTGTGAATTCGTGGGTATAATGTTGACAAAATTCGTCGATATGAGTTCATTATTACTATCATCACGATTGATAAACAACAGAACATGTCAAAACCAATCGTTGCATTTTCTCTCATTCAATAACGACGGAATTAGATCAGTCTTATTAGCTCGAGAGTTCATGTTAGTAAAATCATCTATGTCGAGAGTTTGCATCCTGGATCTTAATAATTGGGTAGAAAACTAGTAAAAACAACTGTCTTAGTCAAGGAAAAACATGTCTCAGAAAAACTATTTGATACTGTTTATGGCTCTGTAATGATTGTTTTAGTTGAAAACATAAGAAGAACTTATAATCTCGTTACCCTTGTAACCGGATAGAAAAGAACGTTTTGAGATATGAGATTTTTGTACTCATTTGTTGACACAAATAAAATACGTATGAAACTCGATTGAATTCTTTTAAGGTACGACCGTTTACTTCAATAAAATTTGATTGCATAAGATCAAAATTAAATCTATTGACCTGACTAGTAGTATATCAATATCTTAGGATGTCTGAATAAATTTTCGAATAACCAGCCGATTTGTCCGATGCACTATATAATAGATATTCAAAAGCATCGTGCCATTCGGAGAATTGAAGATGCAATTACAGATACTAAAATAGTTTCGAATAATACGGAAGCAACGAGTTCTTATCGATGATTCTTATCGAAGTCACTTATAAGTCAAAGTAATGTCAAATAGTTTACAGATCTCTGATTGTCATTCTAATGATATAGTTTTTTTGTTTGATACTGAAAATGAATAATTATGTGTACGAATAATTTTTGTACACAACAAGCGGACGGCATTGAATTTCGATTATCTTCTTCATGAGACAGCATGTTCGATGCATAGCATCTATGTTACTGTTAAAATAAATCATCGTATTCAACGCCTTTGTATGAATTCATTGAACTTGATTCGAATTGTTGCACGAAAACATTTATATTCGTTATTAATTTAAGTTCACTGTGCACATCCGACAACTCGGTTTGATTCGGCATTAGACTCCTTGATATATGCATTCGTCACAAGAGCTCGTATCTACAATTCAAAGAGACTAAATAGATAGAAAAGAACTCAATTCACTCTTGAAAAGAATTCGAATAATAATATCTTCAATCAACGATCATCGAACTAATTTTCGTGCATTCATCATTGTTCATAAATGATCCATAATTCGAAATAAAATTTATATCAATGCAAAAACACACATAGCTCAGCCTTGACTATTCTCATAATGCAAACCTATTGTTCATTTTCTCCTGATTGATCTAAGCATGGAAAATGTTAATGTAGTGTTATAGTAAAATCTTTCGTTCGTACACGATAATAAGTTTTGTTTCATTTTATAATTGAATTTCATGTAAATTAATACTATCAGATGTCGCTACGACAAATCGATCACATCCAAATGTGGTAGCAAAATGAGGTGGTGGTGTGTATGAAAGTGACTTTTTCAATCTGCCATCTTTTGTAATGTGTAACAGATGAGAGAGATCAGGATAGACAACGATCCATTCATCATGATTAAATATACAACAACGAATTTGAGCCATTTGATTATCTACACTATTGATTACAAGTGACCATAAACGAGCTAATGTGATCGAAGATCTTAGTTCAACACGAATAGTTTTTTCTACTTGATTTTCAATGATTATAAAAATTTTTTCATCATTATAAATCATATCATGAATGCCTTCATCTTTTGAACACGTATTTGGAGGTTTCCATTGCTTGACAAATTCTATTGATGGTAATAGATTAAATTCGACAATAAATGAACCACGTTTATATGTTGCTAGAAACAACGATTTATCAGAACAAGTACCACAACACCAACTATGTGTCGTTATCATTTGAATATTTTCCATGAACATTGTATCTGGATCGATAAGAAAAACATTTTTTTCATCTAATACAATAAATCGTTCTAATACTGATGACCAAAACATATCGAATATTTCTCCGAACGACCATGAAATTCGTTTGTCAACTTGAAAATCCCTATCGATTAAGCAGAGGTTTGTTTCTTGAAGCAGTAATAGAAAATTTTCATTGGTAGCTATTGCTACTGAGTTTCTTTCTGAACGATTGATTATTTTCGACACTGGTGAAAGTGATGAAAGATCAAATTGATATGGATGAGATTCTTTGATGCGTATTAAATCATCGCTAGTAACAAATGATTGAAGTTGAATATGAAAAGATGTTTGTTCAATTTTCTTGATTTCTTTCTTAAGAAGATTGATCTTTGTTTTGAAAGAATCAATATTTTCTTGGGTGATTTCTTGTTCATCGATAAGTTCCATTGTTTTTGATCGCATTTGTTCAATATCTTCTCGTTGTTTATCAAGTTTATTAGTAACATATTGTGTAAGTTGATAACATTTTTCTTCAATAAATGCATCGATCTTTTTACAGCAATCATTACGCCATTCTCCAAGGGTTTTGCGGGCTGTACTAGTTATATGTTCAATGTCTATGGAGTTAACTTGATTCTCTAGAATGTTGATCTCATCAAATAAGGGATTTAATCGAGGCAAAAGTAAATCCTGATGTTTTTTCAGATGAGTTCGACATAAATCTTGTTGACAACAATGACATATGCCGTTCGATGTACGCTGACATTTCGTAATCGTGCATGTTGTTGGCATATTATCAACGTTTGAAAATGTTCGTTCTTTCTTTTCTCTTCTCTTCTCTTCTATTAAAAGATACTGAAAAAAATTGAAAAACTACTTATGGCCAATCTTTCATAACAAAGAATCGTTTATTTTTTCAATAGAAAACAAACACTTGGGTAACTCTTAAACACTTAAGGTTGTGTGTGTAAAGGTGGAAGCCCATCGACTAAATCATTGCCTCATCATCAACAATCTTTGCAAATCATTACTCGACTTGTGTTTTCGATAATCGTAAAATATTCTTAACAACTGTATCTGATGCCGCCAGTCTCGGGAAAGTTTTAGGGACGTTATCAACACTGTTGATTTCAAAAAAGCTTCTTGTAAACTTTTGAAAACTACAATCAGTTTTCTGAAATGTTTTGTTTTTAGATTTCTTATGATTGAAAATCAATGAAATCGAACTTTTAATCATGTAAAAATAGAAACAATCGACTTGAGCATTTCTTCATGTACGAATATTGAATATGCTTTTGGTACCTTCAAAGTACCGTGTATTTTTCACACTTTAATATGGTGTTTTGTTTATCGTTGTCTTTTTATTGAGGTAAGCGAAGGTCGCAATAATTGAGATCCCGAAAGATCCGAAACAGAATAATCTAATTGACAGCAGACACGAATCAAGATCTTTTTTCTTTACCAAGACTTTTCGTATGTCTTGTGAGAACGTCTACATCTGCACTCTATATCCGTATCTTCTCAGAATCTCTCGAAGCTGCTACATTATTTTTAAAAATTCATGAAGCAATGTAGAACTTGTACAGTTGTCGGTACAGGCACAGTCTATTATCTCATTCTTCAGCTTTGTGTTATGTTTCACAGTTTCGAATGACGTTTGCTTTGATAGTCAGTAGTACTTGTTGAATTTATAACCTAAAAAATGGCTTCAAGACACATTTAGTGATCCGAATTACAATTAGAGGAGTTTATACGAGAACCATTGGTGATTTTCAATCATTTCAATCTATGAATATCTGATGTTCATGCAACAATATCGAAATAATCAAATGCAAATGTTAGGCTCTATTTAAATTTACATCAATTCTACAAAGTGAGACAGTGTTTTTGATCAACAAAGTTCTTTCAATAGTCTTTGCATAATATTATTTCTGAACTGACGCACATCTATCCTTATGGACTAACTAATGTCATATGCAGATTAATTATCGGATTTGCATGACAATAGAAAATCATCTTTCTCAATAGTTCTCTGCGGTTGTGTCGGCATAGATCGATTTTGATTGTTGTGAATGAATAAAACTGATCTCATATGCTATGAACACGACTGATTTGATTGTAAATTAAAATTGATGCATGAAAACGTGGACAGTTGCAGTTGTTGATCATTTTCAGTAGCATATTGGTTGGTACAGATTATCTATCAACATTATTGGATTGCTTTCAAGAATTTCAAGCAATCGCCTTTAAAGACTATTGCACCATCATGTATTGCAATATTTGTTGTATGTCACTGAATTAGATTGGCATTTAAGTATATATCTGTATGAATGTAAATAACCGACAATGGACAAAAGAATATATTCCAAAGTTTTCTGATAGTTTTTCTTAGTGAGAACTACTTTGAAAAACTCATGTACGTCTAAACATGAAAAACATTCATTTATTTCCATTCTTTATATGATTGAATAAAGATTAACATACCTAACATCATTGCATTGGTGATAGATCTTTTGGTATTAATAAAATTAAGATGAAACTTCATAAAAGTCATAAAACTACTGAAGTACTAGACATGCGAAAATTATTATATAGTGATATTGTGTTCGCAGTTTTATAAAAACTTAATTCTCATCGATAGCTCCTTGCAGTACGATTTATACTATTCACAACTGTGTCTATACAAGTGTAGAGAGTTTTAGAACTGCATCATGCACATTCTAAGTGATGTAAATAAATAAGAACATCGTAAGAAACAGACAAAACAGTGCTTTGTCAATCAAAAACAATAGTATCAGTGATACGGATTCAATGACTAAGATAAATGCGATTCGATTGGGTCATATGTAGATATGTATGTATCTTTTTATCGGTCCAATGTCTCATCACATAGTGCCAGTGTTGATAGAAAGAAAATAAAGAAGATATTTCATGGATTTTACACATTTCAAATATGATGTCTTGTGAACTATGTCATTGAATCGAAACAAAAAAGACTATAATGAATTTGATGTTTGAATCAATAAAAACATAATACATTCAATTGATGTTTTCGTACCCTAATGAAATATTCAACTCGCAAGAAGATATTGATAGAATATAATATCGTGTAAGTGCCTGGTTTGCTTTTATTTGGAATAACATTTTAATTATTAATAATGTCTGTGTTGAATAGCACGTCTACATCTTTGCTATACTATCACAAGTCATATGACATGCTGTTCGTTTTCTTTTTGACGTTATCTGTCTGACATGACGTATATGTATCAAATCAAACATTTATACACATGATAGACAAACCGATAAAAACAAAAGATTAATAAATAGGTCAATCAAAGACATATCTATACTAAGGAACAGAACTTTCCTCGTTATTTTGAATATTTCCAGTGTATACTTTAAAGAATGGCGTAGAGAAAATTAGGTTTTTATCGTTCGTTCCTTCGTTCGAGTACTACATCATTTTTTATACAGTTGGCATTCTTAAACTCGATTGAGTAATTTCAGGCGTTCATATTTGTGCAATGGTTATTACACTACAGAGCACCATTCAATTTATTAATTATAAGTGAGTCATTCGTCTGCAGACATGGTTGATGTTAAAGAATTCTTAATTGTATGTTTCATACTCTTTTCTTTAACACGAAGAAATAAATTGGAACAGTATTTTTTGTTGAAAGAAAACTGAGACGTGACATATACGGAAAGAATATTTAAAATATAATGAGAAAACTAATGTTGAAAATCTTTGTAGAATATGTTCTATCGTTTAGATGAAAGCAAATTTTTATTTAAATTTGCAACATTCCATGTACTTTCTTGATTACATGTTCATCTATTTTTAAACAATCATCTATCTGCTACAATCAGGAGAGAGAAACGAAGTGAGCAATTCAAAAACAAGTACTAGACTGAATCTACCGTTATGTCTTGATTGCCAATATAGTAAATCTTTCAAAGTAAGTCATTGAAAAGATACATTTCAAAATGAAATTAATTATTAAAAGCTTCCACTTTACAAAACTATGGAACCATTAATTAAAAATCAAAATAAAAGGAAAACGCTTGATATACACGTTGATTTAGCAATATTTTGAAGTCGAGAATGTACTCGCATGAGCAATAAAAAGAATTATTATTCTCCAATTATAACGATCATTATCAACAAGAGTACTTAAAACATTCATAAACCATGAATAATCATTTTTTGACACATACTGAATGATTGTATTTTAGATATTGTACCACAAGCTGTTTTTCATATCCTAATTTACGTACGTATTCAGGAAAATTGGACAGCAGGTTTTTTTCTTTGGTGATTTATTTCTCATAGGAACAAAATAAGAGACGGTTGATAAACTTGACATTTCATATTTAGATGCAAAAAATATGTGTGGTTAACAAAAAAAGCAAGGCGAGATGACGAAAAGAGAGAGCTATGAGAGAATCAATGCCAAAATACATACATGGGCTGTTACAGAAATCATTAAAAGTAATACGAAATGTATATATATATATATGCATACAAATATATAGTTGTTGTATATTTTATTACTTGTCATTTTACATTTTGTCTTTATAACGGCACATGAAGTTGCACTGTATCTTATTCTTGACTATTTGTTTGCTCGGCATTTGTAAACCTGGTCGAGGTTTATTCAATGGTATAACTCTTCAGGATTATGTTGAAAGTTTAGTTGATGCTGGTAAATTTAAACTAGATGGTATGATAAGTGTCAATGATTCAACTATAAGCCGTATATGGAATTATTTTAAGACAAAGTATGGTCGTGTTTATTCATCGCTGGGTTTGTTTAAACTAAATCAATGTCTTTAAATTTTCAATATGTTTGTCTTTTTAATTCTCTAGATGAAGAGAAACAACGTTTTCATGTATTTCAAGATCATCTTAAATATGTTCTAGAATCCAATGTACAAAAACTACGTACATTTCAATTGGAATTAAATGATTTTGCCGATTGGTCAACACAAGAATTTAATCTATTCAAAAAAGGTCTTATCACATCAAGTAATTCGCGACGACGTGCGCTTGAAGAAAATAACGAACTGGAAGATTCCGTACGTCGTAGTTTAAACAAACTTTATCATCATCATCAGTATTATTTACGACGATTGAAACGAAGTTCAATTTATCGACGCCTTCATCAACGGTATAATGATAAACGTGGATTTCGTGATTGGCTTTGGGATTTAATTACCTCTGGTACAAGCAATAGTAGTTCAAGTCCAACATCTACTAGTTCATTTGATTGGCGAAGTAAAAATATTGTCAGTAGCATTAAAGATCAACTTAAATGTGGATGCTGTTATGCATTTGCTACTGCTGCCGTGTTAGAATCTCTTTATGCTATGAAAACAAAATCGAGCAGTGTAATTGAATTAAGTCCTCAACAAATAACTGATTGTTCAAGTAATGGTAATCTTGGCTGTAATGGTGGAAATTTTGCACCAAGTGTTCGTTACGTATTAGGACGAGGTAGTAAATTAGGTACATTGGCATCGTATCCATATGTAGGAACCAAACAGACATGTAAAACAAGTGGAGTCAACGAAATCAATCTCGGTAATATTCAATATGGTGCTATAACAGAAGGCGATGAAAAAACCATGGCCGATACATTGGTTAAGTATGGACCCTTGTTTATTGGTCTTGATGCTGATTCAAAATCGTTTATGTTTTATAAAACTGGTGTACTTAGCATCAATAATTGTCCGACTCGTCGACAAGACTTGGATCATGCTATGGTAGTTGTTGGCTACGGTTATGATAGTTCACTTAAAATGTCCTATTGGATAATCAAAAATTCGTGGGGTGAACGGTGGGGTGAAAATGGTTATGTTCGTTTAGCGAAAGATAAAGGAAATATGTGTGGCATCGCTTCCATGGCATATTATGCAACATTAACTTAAATATTTCTTTTTATCGTGTGTGCCTATGTTTCAACTTTTTTCTTTGATGAAAACAAAAACTTGACATGATCAAGAAAAAGAAGCAGAAGACGGTGCGTTTTTTTGTATGTGAATGGAAAATGTTGAAATAGACTGTGACTGCGAAGAAAACTACAAGAGAAAACATACATTGATATCTCGTTTAACACACGATTTTAAAAACAAATTGTCAATAAACAAATCCGTATCAATAATAATTAACAAACGTTTCTTCTTCTCTTTTCTTTTTGTTTTCATTTATGATGTTGGTGGTTTGCTCTGATCTGAACTATTATTTGGATCTATGAAAAGAAACATAGGTGATCAATGAATTTCTCATACTCAATAGTTCTATTTAACGAACTTGGTGAATCATCAGAATTATTATCAGATCTTGAATCTTCATTTCCATCTGGTTGTGCTCGATTGCCCATTGTACGTCGAATAGATTCGATAAGGTCAGGATTATTAGCTGATAATTCTGTAGCCATACGTTGACCTCTAAACAACAAAAACACATAGATATTAAGTCAAAATGTATTCTTCGTTTCTTTTATTTTGTTTTTGTAAGCTATCTCACGTTTGCAATAGAGTATGTAAACCAACTTCACCACCTTCTTGTGCGCTTAGATTCGTTACTAGATTTGCCATTCTAAACAGAGCATGACATTGAATAATACTTGAAAATGTTTCTATTTTACATCACAGAAAGACTCTTACAATCCTTGAACTTGTGGATTTTGAACAAATTGCATCGCCTAGAAACCAATGACAAAACCAACGAATTGAACATTTCTATTGACAACAAACAAAACAAAACAAAACAAAATACAAACCATATTCATCAACGATGGATTATTAAAGAATGACATCATATCGGGTCCACCAGCTGCACCAGCACCAGCACCACCCATACTACCTAATAATGGACCAAGCATAGCTTGTAAATTGGGACCCTAAAAATAAAGAAAAATAAATTAACTATGACTATGAATTATGATTCAGTTTTGTTTTTTTTCCGCAACATACACCAGCTGCAGCAGCACCTCCCGGCATCGAATTCAATCGCTCTTCACAAATTCTAATAGATTGCTTGTAATTCTCATTATTTGGTTCTAATGCATGAGCTTTTTTATAAGCATCGAGTGCTTCATGTACTTTATCCAATGAAAGATAAATAACGCTAAAATTAAAAAACAAAAAAGAAAATATTTTTCACGAATAAATATCGAATAGGAAAAATTGTTTCTTTTTTCATATACCCAAGTCGCCCGTAAGCTTTACTATAATTTGGATCTATTTCAATGGAACGAAAACAATCACTTAGTGCTTGATCATTATTATGCAATTTATTGTGTGCAGCAGCACTAGAATAACAAAGAGAAAAGAAAAACCATTCAATTATCAAAAAAGAATAATAATCGATTGAAATCTAACTAACCGATTACAATAGTAGATAGCATTATTACCATCAATTTGAATAGCTGCATTATATGCATCTAATGCTTCTCGATATTTTTCTTGTTTAACAAATTCGTTTCCATCATTTTTTAATTTGTCTGCTTGTTGTCTCATGTCATCTGTCAATGGGACACTCATTGACTAGAAAAATACAAGAGGAGCAGGCTTTGATTGAAATAGTGTAACATGATACAAAAATTGCTTCTACCGGTTGTTCAGTGGCACCTAACCAAGTGGCAAACGTTGCTGTATGATTTGTTGCTTCTGTAAGCTCGGATACAATCGGTAAAAGATCTACTGGAGGACCAAACATCGATTCGTTTGCCGTATTGGCAAGTGTTACTTCGTATGCTGTTTCAAGACATTGAACAGCAACTAAATGCAAATAGAAATATTGAATTATTAAGTAAACATTTATGTTTCATTTTATTTCAATGATTTATGTTCATCCGTTACCTTCCATACTCTCACGTCGTTCAGCATTACCAGTTTCGGCTTGTATTTCCTCTTCGAGAAATTTTAAAATGGCATATACTAAATGTTGCTTTGCATTCGGTTGTTGAGACATATCTACAAAAACGTGAGCTACTGGACTTCTAACTATTGATTACAGATAACAGAATCAAATGATTATGAAACGCTTGTAGTAAGTGAAAAAATTATCTAACCTATCTACCTGAACTGAATATGTGTGTGTCAATCGATGAGATCGAGTGGAAGAACCAATTGGTAAGAATAATAAAAATAGATGTCACTCGATCCTAGTACTATTACAGCAGGCTCTGCCATAATAGATAAATTTAGTAAAGATTACTCTATAGCTTTGATAAAAATGATGAACTCTCATTATAGGTCATGAAAAATATGAAATATCGGTTTCAAATTAGCAAACACTTAGAAGCAAACAAAAAGAATGAACATACCAAGTATATCAAAATCATGGAATCGACTAAAATATTCGATGTCTTTTCCTATCAACATTGAAATGCTAAATAGTCTTGTCAATAACGTGCATGAATTGTTGTAATGAGATATACTGTTATTTACGAAACAAGGCATTTCGTTTATTGTCAACTATACCCAGAACGAGCATTGCGACCATCGTAAGCGGTTCTATAACACCGTATTACTTGATGTCACAATGAAGACCGTATATCGTCATGTTGCACACGAGTTGTATACAACCACTGTAAATGATCGTACATGATCATATAGAATGTCGTTTGGTATTGTATTGTACATAAACGCTTCGTCTCCTGTTCACTCCCACGACTCCCAGAGAAAATGAATCCGATACCAAATTCAATTAGGTTGCCAGTCTTTTCGAATAGGATCCGGTGAGCATGTCTAGATGTACCAAGCAAAATTTATATTCTAGTATTGCATGTTAGTCAAACCACATTAGCATTTAACTCTGAAGTCTTTTTTTTTTGAAGAATTGTCGTTGAAATCCGTAGCGTTTATCAGAGAGCATCTAAGAGGTATCAATAAATACTTTGTCAATAGAAGTGAAGTACCCATTTTTACTCTCCGTTGCACTTCTATTTAAGCCCCCCCCCCCTCATAAGTCGATTTTCGTCAAAGAAAGTCCGAATCGACTGAAATTTTGCGGATATGTTAGGACTGGAGCGGGTAGCATACGATAAAAATTTCAGCCCGAAATATGCAAGTTTAAGGAAGTTATAAAGTGAACACGGGTTAAAAATGACCCGTTTTCCATTCTAGTTCTTTTGCCTTTAACTGTTTTTTCGAAAAATTATTTTTACCATTCGATAGAGCATGCAATCACGCAAGACATCTCGTGCTCCGAATTTTTGAAAAAGCTTTTTTTATGCCCAAAAAAGTTTCCACAACTCAAAGTCCTTGAAAAAAGGCCAAAAAACTGCAAGTGAATTTTGTAGGCGATCTTTTTTGGACTTAAAAAAAAAGCTTTTTCAAAAATCGGAGCACGAGATGCCCTGCGTCTTTGCATGCTCTATCGAATGGTAAAAATAATTTTTCGAAAAAACATAGTTAAAGGCAAAAGAACTAGGATGGAAAATGGAAAAACATGATTTTGAGACAAACATAAAAACATTTTGTCGAAAATTTTTTGCTGTTTTTTTAAATTTTCACTTGGTTTTTGAAGAAACTGACCTAACTCGTCCTACGTAAATTTTAATTCTGCACACGCTGAGCGCTTAATCCATTGTTAATTAATCAGTAATTAGAGATCAAAGACCTAATTTTTTAAAAAAATCGTTTTTGACATAGAGGATCTCTCAAAGATCACTAAAAATCTCGGTCAAAAAATGTTCTTTGGAAAAAAGCTATAGTGATTCTGAAAGAGCAGAACATGGGCTATCACCTCATGGTGTTATCTTAATTTTCATTTTGTTGACGAAAATCGACTTTTTTTGAGGTTGGGGGAGGGGGGCCTTAAAATACTTATCGTCGTATTCTGTTGCGATAAAATTCGAAACGAATAATAAAGAAATATTGGTTCAAATGCAAAGTAGAAGGTAGATGTTGACCTGATGCTTTTTACTCAATATTTCACTTATAAACCATACTCAGCTTTTTTTCTGAAAAAGGCATCCGATGATGAAGAATTTTCAAGAAGTGTGCATTCGTTTCTTTTTAAGATAAATAAACTAAAAAAGGGAAGCAAAAGTGAGACGCTACTTTCTCTCATCATATGTGACACAACTATCAATACAGCTGCTAGTGAGTAGTGCATCTCTAAGAAAACTAATCAATTGATATACTTAAATAGAATTAACGTGGTAATTGATCTTAGAATGGCTAGTGTTTATGTGGCACTTATGTTAAATCAACTCAAGTGGAAGAAAATCGTGCGTCTTTGGTTGATAAATGACGAGAAACTATCTCCGATTCCTTAGAGTTCAAATCGTTCAAAGGAGAATCTATTTACAATAGAGCCGTAGAATGGTCATGCAATTTTTATGCGAGATTCATTTTTTTGTTAGTTGGAATTGAATACTTCGCACTGTATTTAAGTACATGAGTGAAACTTGTCTACGCATTATTGAATACTTTGTGTGCAGATTTTACTGATAAAATTTTTGAAAAATAGTGAATAATTAAGCGTTTGCATTGGCAAGTTTCGTTTTTAGTGTCAGTTACCAGAAATACATTGTGTAGATGCAGATTGAATCTTTTCATTTGAATTATAATTAGATAAGATTGTTAAGAAAGGAATTTATAAGTCGCTTAGTTTTTTACATCGTATATTAAAATATCAACGCTTTTATTAATCACGGAACGTTTTTTTCTCATCATGCTACTAATTTGCCACAACAACATTAATTAGATGTTTCTCATCGATGATTGCTTTTTCTTTCGGAATTTTCTCAATGGTAATCCTAAATTTCATTTGTCATCATAGTATGATAATATGAGCTGGTATTCAAAACAAATGTTAACGGAAATAATCGTACATTTCTTTTCTTTTCTTCATGAGTACGAGTAATGATACCTGATCAATTATGAGTTTTTTTTTTCGAAAAACTAAAATACGAAGAAACAGGTATTATATTACTGCATGTAACCATATGTGATCAAACAAAAAAGTAAAGTGTTGCGTAATGATAAATAGTACATATAGTTTTCGTTGACCTTCACGAAACTATCATTTTGTTTTTGTATATTATTAAATAAATCTATTCATTAGGGTTTGTTTATCTAAGATTGAATCTTAATATTAGTTTTATGTTTTTTAAACTTTGTCTTCATCAATTGTCAATATTTAAAAATATATAAATTGATTTGGAAATTTTTTATTTTTATTATGAAAGAGATTTGTATCTCTTATTTAAATAACCTAATGTCATGAACCTTTTTTATGTTAATGGAGGTGCTACTTCAATCTCTTCGTTCTCCTTCGACTGACTAGCTTATCACAATGTTTAAGCTGTGTATGTACATGCATTTCTATTCTTCTTCACTATTGAGCTGGACATACCACGCGCGCACAACGATTCAAACACAATCAATGACCTTTGAAGGATCTATGACATAATAGAAAAAAAAGAAGAGGAAGGAGAAAGAGTAGTTCAAATAAAGAAACCATATGAATTTAGAAGGTTATTCGTTACATCTTACTACAATGATCCCTCACTTTACATTCATAAAAAAACACAACAACGACTGGATAATGTATGTTGAGTATGTGAACTTTGAAGAATGTGTTGTTAAATTAAGAATGTATTCGAAACAAGTGAGTGACATCTAATATCTATTATCTAGAAAAATAAAACAAAGAATATTTTCGTTTAATTCAAGTTTCAACGTCGAACAATATGACATTAGGAATAAACAATGTTATTCATAGTAATTTTTGTTGGTTTTTATGCAAGTACTGCTGAACTTGTACCTTCTATCCCTTGTGAATATATAACAGATGAAAAACTACTTTGTCGTCAGACATCTTTTATCCATAGTAATATTCCATTAAATAATAAATCGATTTATTCTCATATAGCACAAATTGAATGGATTGAATCAGGTGGGTACATTTTGTCGAATGATCTTTTCCATTTATTTTCGAATCTTAAAAATGTTTCCTTACGTTCAAATTCAATAACATCTTTATCTACCTTACCATTTTGGCATCATTTAATACATATTTATCATCTTGATCTATCACAAAATCGTTTAACATCAATAACACATCGCGAATTTCATTTGTTTCATAATTTAATATCATTAAATATTTCATTGAATTTTATTACAATAATTGAACCTATTTGGTTATTTATACCATTACAAATTATTGATCTTTCACAAAATGGTGTGAATACCATAGGCTATATTAGAGTTCAAAATGTGACATCAGAAATAAATGCATGTTTATTAGAACATATTTATCTAAATGATAATCGTGGTCTTTTATCGTTCGTACAATTACAAACAACTATCATGAATGTTTGTCCGTTTATTGATCGATTTCAATTGATAAATAATCATTGGCATTGTGCTTGTAGTGACCTTTTAAATTCGCTCAAACATTACAGAGCATTGAATCTCATCGATGAATCTTCTCAAAGTTTAAGTGGTCATTGTGAAACGCCTCTAGCATTTCGTAATATTGATATTCAAAGAATTAATGAAGATATAGTATGTCGTCATTTAGCTATATTTGATTCTATCGTCGACGATGAACAACAATTATCATCACCATCGTTATTCTTTTCTCGTCAAATCCTATTTCTGTTTTTATTTGGTTGTATCATAGGACTTTTTTCTGGCTTATGCTTACATTACTGTGCTCGTCGTTGTCATGATTTTCTGTTTTATTTACTCTTTAAATGTAATAGACAGAAAGTCATCAATGAACGACATGCAAATGATTCTATTCAAATGGCTGATTCGAATCATAATCAAAATCATTTAATTTATTGTCCATCAATGGAATCTGATTCCTTACCAAGTTATTCTCAAGTTATGAACGATATATTTTATTTAGATGTTGTTAATCGACAACAACAAAATGAAGTTGATGGAGAATGTTAACAAGCATCAACACAGAAAAACTCAAACAATAATTCTCTTCTTAAGCGTAAAACACACTGTTTCATTTTCTTTATGCATTTTTATCTAAATAAAACTATGAGATTTAGCTTAATTGCCTAAAATTTAACGAAATATTTGAACTTAAAATTTTGTTGACAAAAACAAATGATTGCTGACATTTTTTGAATGCTTTCATTGTTCTATTTCTATTGCATATAATCATAATATTTTATTAGAAAAAAGGATCACTTCACTAATAATTCAATAAAAAACAACAAACACCTGCTATTAGTTTATTCAAGATGAACATTGTCGTTTTAAAGTTTTGATTTAACCATTTGAGTAAGTAATTTTTCTAATTTAAGTGCTGTTTGCAAATCACCTGAAAAAGAACACGCACACAAACAAGATATACGGTGAACCAAAAAAAAACAGCATGTTAAAAGTATAATGACAGAATAAATTTTACCTTGGATTTTTAATTTTCCACCCATAAATGCTGCTGTTGGTTTTAATTTTCCAGCAAACATAGCTTGAAAATCGACTTTTGACATCTTGAATGTGCATTGTGCTTTACCTGCTGGTGGTTCACCTTGACCGACACTACCATTATCATTTTTCATGTCTAAATACCATTTTTCTCCTAAAGATAAATAAACCGTATTCTTCATATTGTATTTTGAATTTCACTCGTTCCATGATTCTTTACCTTCTAACTCAAACGCATAGACACTGTTGATTTTTTTTAATAATTCTGGTGACAATAATGTTTTAATGTTGTCAAAGATTTGCTCTACATTCGTTGGTGCACTTGCCTCAGATTTCGGTTTTGCTTTAGATGATTCAAGATTTTTTAGTTGAGGAAGATTTTCATCAACGAAGAAATCAAGCATGAAATCTGTTGTACCAGGTACAACAGAATATTGATCGAAATCTGTTACACCTTGTTGACGAAGTAAAGTTTCATCAATAAAAAAATTTCCTGAACATGCGCGACTATTTTGTGTCAGAATTGCATACGCTGCATCTGCCATGATTTCTGGTCGACGACATTTTGTTCGATAATCTTCACCAGCAATCAATGTTATTGCATCAGTATCAATAGCTAGCAAAATTTAGAAAAAAAAACATAGTAAATAATACTAAAACCAAGAGGTTGTCACACCAGTTCTGGGCCATATTGCATTGACAGCAATTCCGAATTCACTAAGTTCGGCTGCTAAACCTAATGTGTATAGAGACATGTTGTATTTAGCAACTGTATAAGCAACATGTCCTTTGAACCAAAGTGGATTCAATGATATTGGTGGAGAGTTCATAAGAATGTGAGGGTTCGAAGATTTTTTCAAATATGGAATAGCAGCTTTGGAACTAAAATAAACGAAAATAATCATACAGACAATTGATTTGTTTCAAATATACGATTGTAGATATGATATGCGCGAGAAAACTTCATGAAACTGTCAAGATAGAAGAAGATTGTTTTAGACACCTTCTACCAACAATATCAGTGTCATACTACGAAGTGTACAGAATTTATTTAAATAATTCCACAATCAAATTGTACGGCTTAACTATTGTTTGAAGAAAGAAAAACATGCTTCGTCATATAGAGATAGTTTCGTGAATCTTGAAACACGCGGCTGACGTGAAAAAAAGTCGTGTTCTATCAGATAAAAACGCATATTTTCCTAATAGAAAGCAATAACCATCGTAAAATTCGTAACAAGAAAAAACACCAAAGACAAGCAAGCATTCCAAAATACGTTTTCATCGTTTTCAAAACGATTTCTACTTATTCTAAATGATACCAATGATAAGATTCATACCTATACCATGAAAACAGTCCTCAAACAATAAGAAACATGCTATGCACGGAAACGTATTCAAGCAGCATTTTAAAGACAGAATACAGATTTATCGTTGAATTGCTTTCTAATGCATAACAATAAATCAGTCAGTTCGTTAGCTTGAGAAAAAACGGATAGAACTCGTAAGAGACAAGAGAAAACTTCAGTGTAAAAACTACGAATTTCAAAAACACGTATCTACTTATTTTAAATGCTTCGTTTGCAAAAGCGAATTTCAAGTTGATTCTTAGCAACCTTACACTAAGAATCGTACGAAGTACATCAAAGTATGTCGATCCTCTAATACTCTTCAGAACATAGCTGTTTCTTTGAATGCAGTGATGATGAGATGATGAAATAGCTAATCATTAGGTAATCTCAATATAATGATTAAAAAACGAACGAAATCATTACACACCAAAGATATGTACCACGTGCATTAATTGAATGCATTAAATCATAACGTTTCATCGATGTTGACGGGGTATTTGTTAATGATATTGCCGATGCATTATTAATCAAGATATCAATACCACCAAATTTTTTTGCAGCTTGTTCAAAAGCTTTGACAACTTGCTCTTCATCACGTACATCGACAACACATGGTAAACAGTTTCCACCAGCTTTTTCAACTGAACAGTTGAAACACAAAGAATACATGATAGAAATCTGTTTCTGTTCATACACGACTAATATTACTTTCTTCAGCGGCTGTATAAATTGTCCCTGGCAATTTTGGATGAGGTTCCGTTGTCTTGGCAGCAACAACAATATTCGCTTTATCTTTTGCACATCGCAGTGCTATTTGTTTGCCAATACCACGCGAAGCTCCCGTAATGAAAATTGTTTTGCCTGCTAATGACCTTTTCAAAATACGAAAGAATTTATCTTCTACGGAACAACTAATTTACATACGGCATGAGTTTTTGAAATATCAAATTTCGATGGTCAATAGAATATTATCTGAAGAAAAGCAGAAAAAAAATTAAGCTCATAAAAAACGTTCAAGAAATTTTATATATATTAATTTTGCATCCGATGTTGTCGGAATAAAATGGCCACCATCATGTTGTAATATTTCAACATTTTTATAATATTCATGTGCCAAACTTTCGGACATATGACAAGGTATAACACGATCACTTGCTCCGATAACATGCAAACTAGGTAAATCAATTTGCAGATTATTATACATCAATTGATGTTGCTCTTGACCACTTTTGAAACTAGCAACTAATATAACAAATCGAAACGGATATTTTGTTGTACTGAAACGTGCAAGTAGTAATGTAGCCATAGCAGCTCCCTGTGAAAAAGCTAGTAAACCATCGAATGGCACTTCTTGATCATGTATGTATTTCATTAGAAATTCAAATGATTCTTCAAAACCTTGATCACATGCTGTGGTTACCAATGGATCATAGGTTTGATCACACGAAGAAAACCACCATCCTAGAAAGAAATAAAAACAGATGTTTGGTTTTATGTTTTGTTACTCATCAGAATAATATTTGTCAATTTATCAAACTAGTATTTATGGTACAGGCGAGCTCGTTAGATTCTATAGATGCAAACAAAACTTGGAACTAATCGAATCATAGTTCAATGATCTTAGTGAAATTTTATCAGATTCATTTCAAAATCGCCTTATTTTGTTATTCAATAACTAGTGCATTCGAATTAAACTTCAATCGAGAACTCATGCAGACGTACACAAAGATGAGAAGTTTCATTGTCGCATGGAACTTACTTGTAGAACGAATGGAAAATTAACACGAGAAAATGTATTTTGATAGAAAAGTAAAAAGTTACTCATTTTGTAAGTCAAGATAGATCTATAGACCTACGTAGATATTTCCATAGACTACCACGCAAGTCATCGCTGCCTGACAATCGAACGGTCATGATTAACATGTATATATTCTATGCTTATGCTGGAACATGTCAAGAGTTATAGTTTTGATTCATCGTTTCATGTTTTATGACTTATTGTTGCCTTTATATTCTTTTTTCGAAATATTTTTATAGAAGACATAAATCAAAACATGGATTTTAAGGATAAAAGAGAAAAAGCATTGCAAACACTTCGTTTGATTTTAAGAGTAAAAATCTTGAAACAAGAAACAATGGAAAGCATCTATTCAAAAATATTATGTTGACTATCAATTTGTATCATTGTAAAATATTAACAGTCACAGTTTGATGACTTTTGTTTCATGTTGAAAAACTTGAACTACTTACGAAATAGAAATAAAGCCATCTACTCTCCAATAATATGATTTTCCTATCAAATCCAAGTTTTAATTTATTCTCCAGGATGCCAGAGATAGATCTCCTTCGCACATCGTTATTCTACTGCATTCTTGGAGTGACTTGCTGGAAGTTACGAGTATGACGATGTTTGATAGAAGGAGTGCTAGTTGCCATGGAGTACAGTTTATCATATATCCTTCGTTTCATTCAGTTGTTTCATTTATATAAAAACTGTACGTTAATATATACGTAACCAAGACAGATAAGAGGGGACCATGAACAGAGAGTAGATGTTAATCATGAGAAGCAAACGAAGGAAAATAAATTGAGATGAAAACAGAAGGTATGTATAATGTGAACCATGAGAGGAGATGGTAAGAAAAAAACTAATCATCATGTGTAGAATATAACAATCTAGTAGGGTCATCATAATTTGTGTCCTAAATGCTTTGGCAAACTTAGTCGAATATCAATCAATGACACAGTAACGAAGAAGAATTTTTCACTTATAAATTTCATAAAGAAAATCAAGCTGAAGTAAATAGATGCTTTGTTTTTGTTCTATCCAATTATGTTAGTTAACTACACTAGCATCTATCATAATACCCCTTTCGTTGGATCGATTTGATGCTGTCGAACTAGTATCTTGTTCATTTGTATTATCTTGTATTGGAATCAGATGTGGTGCATCAATGAAAACAAACTCGGCGACATGTTTTTTTAATAACTTTCTAAATGATCCTGTTTTTTCTCGAAATGTATTTCCATTTTGTCGATAGCCATGTAAACATAGTATACGTAATAGGGTCATACTAAAATAAGACACAAGACGATAATAAGATAGACAGATTTATATTCTAGAGTTTTTGTTTTTATTGTTGTTTTTGTTTTTATTTTAAATAAAACTCATACACTTTTCTTCAATATATCTATATTTATATTTATATATATATATATGATAAGAACGAAATGTTGTCGAACACACATGAGATGATGATGATGAGAATAGATAAAAAACAGACACGAAGCGTTGCTTTCTTCTTTTCTTTTCTTTTAAATTTATTTTATTGGTAGATGGACATGAATAAAATAATCTCGGTTTCTCCTAAATAGATTTTATTACAAGTGCTCGAAGTTCATCGAATTTTTTTCGAAATTCTGCTGTATTGAAGCTAGAATGAAAATTATAGAGAAAAAAATATATAATTAACACAAATAACACAAAGATATAATGAATATTTACTGCATCCATTTATCATGAACAATTTCAGAAATTTGTGTGACATAGATTTCAATCAAATATGTTAAATTAGCCGTATAATAACTTGCCAAATCAAACAGAACATTCAAATAATGAACACTTCGAGTAAAAATAATCATTGACAACTTTTGAATCTATGAAAGAAAATATCAATTATGAATTCATGATTTTTTTCGTAGTGTTAATCTCATGAAGATTTCCCATAGATGAAAAATTATTTAATAGATAAGATTCTAGTTTGAATTGTTCGATTGTTAACCCAATGTGTTTCGGTACGTGTTTATTTCGTCCTCGTACAATTCGTCACAAATGGTGACTATTCATTTTCATTACAGACATATCAAATAGTCTATTGTAAAAATTGAAATACTTATTTTTCACCCACATAGCTATTCGGGATTACATATTCTTCAACATCGTTGGGATGATAAGACGGCGAGATTCTTTTCAACTCTGCGTCATGATTTTTATGAATATCACCCATTTTCTTTGGTTATTAACGCCGGGTGACGTCGTTCACTATCGATCTCAAATCTACATTGGTTACGTGAGAAATGTCGGGCAAATGAATTTGCAGAAAAACAGCTAAATTGATAGACGATTGCCGAAAGGATAATTTCATCGCTTGACATATTATTATTTAATCGAGACAATCATTGTAATAACTGTTCATAGATGTTTCATAGCTACGAATTAAAGTTAAGTTTATGATGCTGACTTCCTGATGTAAGATTATACAGTATTAAATAAATGACATCCAGAAGTTTTTATTGTGACATACTTACATCTTCCTTCTTTTATTCTACCGACTGAAACTCTTTCTAAACGATTCCGTAAATGTTTATCTGCACGATCAAAATCATTGATTTTCCCTGAGAAATCTTTAACACGCAAGTGAAATTCATTCTATACCACTAGTTTGTTTTCTTATTGGAGACGGTAACAATTACTAATACACGTTAACGGATAGAGAATTATCATCGCTAAACGCTTACAATGAAGCAAGAATATTCATGCTATCTTTATTCGTATTCATTGATTGTCAAAGCTACAACGATTCAATAGATGTCGCATCAAGCATTTGCATAATTTTTGCCTTTGAATAATTATCGTGGTGATTTCAAATAGGTACAATGTGGGCGTGAATATGGATGAAGAAACTCTTGATTCTAATCCTTCATAGCATACAATTGCATAGTTTACATATAAATCACATATCTAAATAGGCAACTAGAAGAAGAGAGGATGAAAGGCAAGGGTAGATATAGGAGAATAACAAGGTAAGGTTATTCACGTAATATTAGAGCGATAAGGGCAGTGTATCAGATCCAAAGCACTAATAAGAAAAGGTTGATCATTATGTAAAAATCTACTAAGTCGGGTCTCTTATAGTTATATGTTGGATCTAAGTAAAATTGTTAGATCAAATGTATTTGGCACTAAAAGGAAGGGCACCAAAACTTCGTCGTTCGTATTCGAACAGAGAAATGAGTGGATGGATAAGATATCTTCGATAACTAGAACATTTATCTAACTGCACTTTGTCCTTCAGCTGCATACTAATCATTTGACTAGTAGATATCAAATAGGCAAATTGTATTTGGAAAGGATCCAGCTTCATGGTTTATTGGCTGGAGACTTATGACTACTGAAATCTAAGTTTTACTGAGAGTAAACAGTATGTGTGCAGCTAGTAAAATCTAGAAAATTTCAACCTGAAATCCCATCGATCGATCTTATGTCATGGCAATAAAACGATCAGAATCGTTCTCGCCATAATAAATATCGAATACTAGAAAACTATTATCTAATCATTTCAAATCTTGGTACGACTAGAAGTTGATCATCTTGTATTTGATTCGATGAACTTTTATTATATCATATCGCACATGTCTATTTCGATCTATTTTCTTCTCTTATTTAATCTATGCCACAAAATGTATTCATCAACAAATTAAATCAAGCTAGAACTCACTTGTTCAGCGACTTCGATGATTTTATCGTAAATAGGCCCTTCGATATATTTTGATAGAAAAATCCATTGTTTCTGAATATATTGACCGAATTTTATTGCATGTGGTTCAATGGCAATCATGGCTGAACGGAGAGATTTTTCACCATATCTAAAAGATACATACAATACCGATATGTAAAAGAACAAAATATACACATTATCATACTTGAAAGATGTTAAACCTAATTTTCTTGTTTCTTCGTATGCATCGGATATACGTTGTTTGATAACAATCGCAGTTGGATGTTTAAGATAATCTAAGATTGCAATATGTATATATCATTGAATGAATTCTGAAACAGACATTTCATCTTCACCTTCAAGTAAATAGTCTGCAGCAACAGTTAACCACAACCGATTTTGATATATTACCAATGAAACAACAATAAAAAGAATAAGTTTTAAAATCGAACCAAATTTTATTGTCGAACGTGATTGGTGTTTGTTGCCGACTACTGTATCCTAAATGAAAATAAAATCGAAAGTTTTTTCTTAAATAAAAAAACAAAAATAACTTTGATTCGTTAAATCAATTACATTTTTATTATAAGCACGTAAAAATTCATTATGCTCTACGTTATCATTCTCTTCATTGTCAACGGCTTCATTCGATATCGTTCTCAATTGTTGAACAATAGTACGAAATTCTTTTGAAGTTGATAAACTTGGAATTGCTGTTTGATTCGTAT
Organism: Rotaria macrura; assembly: GCA_900239685.1. NCBI lineage: Eukaryota > Metazoa > Rotifera > Eurotatoria > Philodinida > Philodinidae > Rotaria > Rotaria macrura. The sequence goes on from OENT01000020.1 coordinate 215,637, forward strand.
GTAATAACGAGAGAAGATTTCTGCACGAAATGAAATCAAACGTAAATTCATAATAGAAAAATAACGTAGACTTCAAATACTGTTGATCAAACTTACGATGAACTTTGAGGATATCTTTCATGACATGATAACCAAGTTTTAAATATTAATTTATCGGTAAAACAAGCGATTATCATACGGTCAATCTAAAACATGACAAGAATTCATTCATCGATATTGAAACATAATCAAAAAAGAAATCATCAAATAATTTTTACCAGTAATTGATTCTTGGATGATCGTTGTTTATCAGGATAAAGAACGGGAAATAAAATTTTAAAATAAATTTGCGAATTTCGAGATATATTTTTTGTATTGTTCAAAAACAAATCCTATGATTAGACAAGATATATCAGTTAAATGAAGCAATTGATTATTTATGTTTACTGAAAGAATAGCTGCACTTTTCCCAAGTGACGAACGCATATCGCGTGTCAATGCTGGATTAGGTTGATCGACAAACTCAAGCAGTTTAACATACGATTCCAGAGGAAAAAGTTCATCAGATTGAAGGAATTTTTTATTTTTTGCATTTCGTCTAAATAGAAATCAATTGTATATGTTTGAGATGAGAAAAACAAAGAGACTTGATCGAAAGAAATTTACGTTGTAATTTGACTTAGATTTTCCACAATAAGTTGATTGTACGTTCTGTTCTCAATAAATGGAAACATCAGACGAAACCAAACTAAAATAGAAATTGTTCATGGAATATTTCGATTCAGTTTTTCATTATCATTGAGGATACCAAAATAGCGCACTCGATTTTTGTTTAGTACACTATTTGTTCCATGAATTTTTGTAAAACTAATCTTCTAGAGAGTATAATTTAGCAATTTACAAGTGAGGAAATGAATTTTGTAAGAAGATACTTGACATTTTGTTTTCTGTATAAAATGCATCACAAATTTCTTTTTGCCTGGAGTTAAAGATGTCATTTTTTTTAATGATCAATCGAAAAGTTCTAGAAAATTCTTGAACTCGTTTTTCTCTCACCATATATTACATCAAATGAATATGATCATTCACTTTTCAGTTATGACTTAATTGTAGTTCGAAAAAAAATACCATCTATAATTTTGCTTTTTATACTATACAAAGAAATAGGAGTGAAAATTGAAAAGGAAGTTGATGTTTTGTCGCTGAGCTATTCTATCGTAAATTGATTCCAGAACAAGTTTGGATTGTGAAAATATAATATCCTCAATTATACGAAGATTATTATTCACTATCATGCTTAAAATCGGATCATTGTCGTGCTCTAATGAAGGTTATTACCTTTCCCGTCCAGAATCACTCTGACATTTATTACGTATAGAGAAAATTTTCATGACTATTGTAGGTTTATCTTTTTTAATAAATAGGATTCTGTTCATTTTTAGTATAGTTATTCTATTTTAACTAAAATATTGAATCTTTATAAACTTACTGTCCAATGCTAAACCTGCATGTTCATATAGTACTTGACTGTAAGCCCAAAGTAATCGAAGTACTTTATCCGATGGATAACGTTTAAGTGATGTTGCCAGCTAGATAAAAAGAAAAGGTCGTATCGATGGTCGTAAAATTTCTTTCATGGCTTCTTAATTTACTTCATCAACATCATCGAGAAATGAATCATCTGGTCGTTCGTCAAGATTCCGAAGGCAATATTGTAATAAGACTTGATAGCCAACTGTACCATGTATGTCTAATATGAACGGAAGAAAAAGAAAATAATACATAACAATAGTTGATTTAGTTTTACCAGCATTCGGATTAATAATTCCATTTCGACATAATGTAATTGCTTTGAGTTTTGATTGTACATCGAGAATTTCATTTAAATATTCTTTAACTGATGTAGGAATTGCATTCAATGGAAAATCTTTACAGAGAGAAGTAGTTTTTAAGAATGAACTCATATTTTTCACATTCCGTAAGACAAAGTTTCTTTTATTTTCATCAAATTACCTTGACTTATTTCCTTAGAAAATGTTGGATCATTCAAGCCTGATGTTATATCTTTGAATTGTTCAACAAACCAATAGCAAATCTTATCAACCCATAATGGGGAATGGTCTTTCGATGTTTCATATAATTGTTTAAGTTTATCGACATTGATCTATTATCAAACTATGACAATTTAGCTTACGAAAAACCTTTTCAAACTTACATTTTGAAGTGCTTGTTTCAATGATAAAGTATTCGAACTTGGTTTATTAGGCTTGACTGCTTTTACCGACGGATTCTTGTCAACAACTGGTATCGACTTTTGAGCTCGGTTTTCATCGTTTTCATCTGGTATTCGATCTTTCATCGAACTGAATGGACTATCGGAAAGTTTTATTGCTAAACGAAAAAGAAAAACATATTTTTATCAGAAATTTGTAATTGATTAATAAATATGTAAAACCCATACTTTTTATTTCAGCTTTTGGCATGACAGGTATCCCTGATGGCTTCGTTGCAGATGCAGCTGGTTTTTGCTTTTGTTTTCCTTGTACTGTTGTCCAATTCGGATCGCTATTACGCATTTTTAATTTATACGAGAACAAGAAAAAAATATACGTGAAATCTAAAAAATTAAATTGATCCTCATATTCAAAAACAAAGAAGCCATCTGATGCATTGTGCTTTTCTTGGTCATTATTGTATAATATATGTAGTGACGTGCAAGTCAGACTGCCAGCCACCATACTACTTCATGACTACTGAATGGTAGTTTTCATCTAGCCAATAGAAAATTTGCTGTGTTGTTAACGAAAGTATATTTTAATGTGAAACGTCATCTAATTTCACAAAGTAATTAATTAAAAAGCTCACAAACGACTTCTTCAAGAAAATGTTTTTTTTCATTATTTTAGTCATGAGAGAAAATTTTTTAGAAAAATTAATGAATGAGATCTATTAGAGGTGACGAAAATTTGAAATCACCAATCAATGCAATGTGATACCTCACGATTGGATTTTCAATAAATTGATCTGTCAGGTTCATCCAACGTCTACTTTTCGATTACTGTATGATTATTCATGGCTGATATATACATGATTATATCACAGTTAACATGATATGGAATAACGTACGAGCTTACCAGCTTCCCTCCTTCGCCAACATTGCTGTTCTCACGTATCAAAATAGTATATGTTCATTTTTTCTTCAAACAGTTATTAGAATTTTCTATATGTTTGTGTTCAAAATTTCACAAACAAAATTTTGAATACCTAGAAAAAGTGATCTATTCAAATTTCAAATTCTCTTTGCACAGTCACAAATATATCAGATAGCGTCGAATCAATCAATGGATTTTATCATGTGATTTTCTAACTGATTGATACGGTTATCACTATAGATTAAATTTAAAACGTGACTCTGATACTGTTGATGTATTATTAAAATAGCTATGTACCCGTTAGTCAGAATGTCGTTATAGAAAACAATTGCCGTTTCAACCATCGAAATAAAATTAGCGTCAAGCAAAAGTGATGTCTCCTATTCAAAACAATGTTCATATTTCTTCTATGAGAGAAGATTGAACAGTTCTATTGGACTATGTTGTCAAAAAAAGCCACACCACTATGCTCCTCTTTTGGAATGATCTACTTCAATGAATGATGTTGCAGCTACTCACGTTTTTCATTGAAATGTTTTTTTTTCGAAGATTGATTGCACTTTCAAAGACTTATCTTAATCGTGCAAAAAAAAACAAGACGATGAATAACACAGAGTATAAAATGATTTGTATTGCAGAATGTTAAGCTTTGAAAAATTGCTTCCTTTCTTTTGTTGACCTTAGCATGTTTCAATTAACTAATGAGTTCATTTAAGTTGTTATTGCATAAAACAACTATCTGGTATGTGTGTTGATCATTGGATGATAATTATTCTATTTTAAGAATAAAAAAAAGTCTGAAATGATGTTGAGAAATATAAAAACGTTCATGCAGCTATTTTACATGAATATGCCTCATAGAATTCAAGATATTTAATTGCTTGTTTCATCGTAACATCGAATATGTGTTCCTGTTTTATTTTGATACTATTTAGTAGCAAAGTAGAGTTCCAGATTATTTCCATCGATGAAGTTGATGAAATCCTAGTTTCTGATTACAGATCTTCATCATGGTCAAGATTCAGATCAGACAGCAAGTGTGACTCATTCAATCGATTGCGTTTTCAATAATCGAAGGACAAAAACATTTATCGATCTGCACTTTTCAATATGTCAACGAGAAATTGGCAAGAGGCGTAAGGATGAAGGGAATTCTAAACTTTCACCGATTGATAATAAGCTAATCAGATAGATTCATGGTTGGCTATCCAAATGTCGAAAAAAAAGAATATTAACATGAAAAATGGTCGATAAATTAGAGAATTCTTATTTGTGAAGGAAATGTTTAATTATGTGTTGTAATGTCAAACATTCGAAAAGAAATAAAATATAAGTGAGGAGAAAAATATTTGATCATGTGTCATTTTTTCCGTTTAGCAACTAAAAATGATAATCCATCTTAGTATTCAATAGCATTTGTAGCACATTCATAATAGCGTTCACTAAGATTATCTATACTACATTGAACAGTAATTATTTTTGCTTGTTTCGATCTAACCCCTATACCTATAGTCTATTGCATGCGTATATGATGAAAACAATTTTCGTCTTCTTATAAAGATTTTCTGAATGATCAGTTCATAAATGAAATAGCTGGAGACTTTGCTTGAGTTACATTAGTTGAAGATGCAATAGCTTCCACCATGACAATAGAATTTTACTTATAAAATAGTTCATCGATCAACTCTTCTATTTCATTTACATCAGGTATTACTCATACCCATTGCTTCTAATTTAAAATCAAGACTCGTATATTTTTTAAGAAAAGCAACAACAATTCGATACTTTTTCTGTATTTTTTCTTACAATGTTTTTCCAGAACATCAGATTGACGATACCCTTTTCTCATACGATACATGCTCAATGTATCTCAGATGCGATTTTCGGTTTTAGTTTGACTTTAGGGTAGTAAAAAAGTGTTCTTCTTCAATCTAGAAAATATCCTCTTTAGATGATCGGAATAATTAGGAAAAAGATCGATGCCCAAACAATTCATTTTATTGAGCCAGAGCGACGATCCTGAAAAATGAAGATCATCACTCAACTCAGTATAATGAGTTGCTCCGGTTGCAGTACTTTTCGTAATGATTCCAATGTTATAGAGATGACCTTCTCTAGATCGAAGAAGAACAATATTTTCTATTCTTCAGGTTGATTAAAATCAAATTCAATTTTAGAATAACCCTTCCTCTCGCACCCTCTCCATACATACGCATAAATACATGCGCTTCGGCCCTATTTCTCTTTCGCTTTTAATGGTGACAAAAAAGAAGGTCGATTCATAGATAGTTTCTTTCATTCTTAACTGAAAGATTAGCTCATAATCGTGATTAATCATCTCGTGACAATGTCATGACCATGAATCTTCTGTGAGTACAAGTAAGGTTACGCGTGAAAAGAAAATTATCTACGTTATTTCAATTGAAAAATAAGAGATGGATAATTTTTTTCTATATAGTTTTGTTAAATTTATCAATCTCAGCATACTTTAAAAAAGCCATGATAGAGAAGAATCGAAAAGCAGATTCACGCTGTTTTCTGTAAACGATTTTCATCTTGAATTTCATCGATTATTTAAATGCCGATTATAGGAATTGATCTCTACTTTAAATTGATCGACAAACGATTTAAACGTAAAAAGAGTTTTGTACGCAAACAATCTGGTTGACTTTTGATATTGTTATTAGAGTTTCTTTATTTTGAACAGATTACGCTTCCTATAGCTTGAATGGAAGGTGTTCAGTGATAATACAATGTTCTATTGTTTGTAAAATATAGAAGTCAGTTGTTGTATTCTTCATAATCGATAACAACATTCAATAGAAGCAAGATGAACATTATCGATTGGTTCTCCTGTATGTTTAGAAATTTTTTTTTGTAGTATTTTTTAAATGCATGCTATATTGGTTTCATTAAAAAAAAATAAAAAGTATTTCTTCATTTTTGACTCTCTCATGTTATATTCTAAGTACAACTGCAAGTTTTCTGTCCACAATGACGGATGACTCAAATTCAGACAATCAAGAGCAATTAATTTCTATTCTAATGTTCATCAGCACCGATATTCATTCAAAATTCAACGAGATAAAACGTAAAACGAGTAACGATTATCTTACTTAAAAAATAAATTCATTTCCTATTTAACAAGTAGTATTCTTGTATAAACCCATATGAATAACTCAATACAATACCTAGACTATCGATTGACGTTTCTATTTTCTGAATTTCTCTTATTCTCTCACAGAAATGAAGTGTTACTACTGTTAATAGTAACTATCCGAATTCAGTAGGATGGTTAGTTTGATTGAGTTCTCCTTTAGAGAACTAACATGTATTTGTGAATATTAGATTTAAAAGTTCTGTTATATTTAGAGAAAAAAATTGAATATTGAAAAGTTTTATACTGTATCAATATCATTTATTGTTTCGATTGAAATCTATGATTAATCTTCTGCCGACCGACTTCTTTCGTGCGAGACACTATATCATATAACAAGGTAAGATTTTATTTATTGTTCTCTCTCACCAATTCTTTTTCAAAAAAAAATAATAAGATTTATATACAGCCGACAGAAAAATAGCAAGCATTCCAAATCATACAAAAAAAATAGTGCTCTCTAAACTTATCTATGTCAAAACGAACTCCACCAGTAGTTATGTAACCAGTAAGCTCATATGGTATGATTTAAGTAAATTCACACACATATACATGTATATATTATATGGTAGTCTATTTAATAAATATGATTATTTTAACGCAAGAATTCTATATATATATATAAATAAACATACATAAATGACGATACGCAAAATGATAAGTACTCAACGATTCAATGAATTATGTTTGCGTTGTACTTAATGATATGAGATGATTAGTCTGCTTCGATACTTTTCTCTTTAGTTTATGTTCATTTTTATGAATGCCATTTTCTATTATTTTTGTCATTGTGGACTCGGGCACACGTTGAGAACGATTTGGATTTGAATCATTGGAATCAGTTGATAGTTTTCGCTCTTTCATGCTAGTACGTATATCACTCATAGAATAAATATCCTTATCGTTCATTTGTATGCATTTAGCTGAAAGAGAAAAAACAGCAATAATCGATAATGAAATATTTCAAAACAAACAAGAAGACGAACTTTTTTGTGCTTTTTCATATTCATTCATAAAAGTTTTCAGTTTTCGTCGTAATTGAATAAAACAACACGTGGAGCAAATACACCAAATAATTAAACATACGAATGTGAAAAAGAATAAAGGAATCCATGCTTCAAGTTTTATTAAACGAAACGACATTTGATTGAAATTTTCTTCTAATCTATTCAAATACTCTTCTAAATTTGCTAACTAGAACAATAGAAATATGCAATAGCAAAAAGAACATCGAAATCAGAAAACAACAGAAAATTACCTTTTCATCAGCTGCTTGTGATGCTTTTCGAAGAAAATCAGTTGTTTCTTGTGTTTCATCGATTTTTTTTCTAAAGAAAAACAAACAAGATTTGTTTTATTTTTTAATGATAAAAAAATGTTCTAATCATTGTTTATCAGAAACATACACGTAGTGTTGACTAAGCTCTTGTAAATATCGATTACTTAATGTTAAATTAAAATTGAGTTTTTCAATGATTTTAAATAATTCCGATAATGATTTTGTGTTAACTAACATGCCTTTAAGCCATGCACCTGAAATAATCGGTTGTACTTGTTCATTATTATTGATTGTAGATGGTGATGACGATGAAGTTGTTGCTCCCGTAACTGTCGTTGTTGCTGTTGTACTGACTATCTCATCAATTGTATTCATATCGATAGTATGTTCAGTTAGATTAAGATCAAGCTGATCGATGTCCATCGTTGGTGTTTGATTTGTTATATTGAATGATATTTGTGATTGGAGCACCATAAATGTGTCATTTGAAATATCATTACTCGAAGAATTTTGTTCATCTGAATGATTCGGTTTATGATCAATATTGGATTCATTCAATGAAATATTATTCAATTTTATAATAGATTTATTGAGGGATGAAATCGTACCTAAGAAAAATGTAAACATAATTTGTTTGATTGATTGAAATAGAAAATTTGGTGTCAAACAGAATCAGATGTCTTGTGGAAAGATCTATGAAACATCAATTTTTATTTTCATTCCATCCTTATCTTTCGTTTCTTTTAGTTTTCACAGTCCTTATCATTCTTTTGAACATATGGATGTAAGTCGATGAAGGTCCATAGACATCAAAATAAAATCATCTAGATTAGAGATTATCATTGATCTCTACTGCTGAGGATCTCTTAGTTATCAAAAATCATCTTTGAGTCACAATTGAACTTTAGCGATAAATCTCTATCGGTTGTGTTCTATTCTGATAAGTACGCACTTGTATGCCGATATTTATTGCCTCACCTACGTTCGTACTCAGAATAGGACGCGATGATAAACAGTACTTCCGATTCGACACGGGATTTCATTTTTATAAATAAGTGACATAATCAAATTGAGCGTAATTATGATTAATTGATACTTTTCGATTATCTATCTACTAGTAAAGTATTATATATCGTTGTCTAGTGAACGGAATCCATATGAATGTATTCATGTAAATAAACCTTCATTCTTTAGTGTATTGACAGAGAGATTGTACCATCGGAAAGAGCAAATACCAATAGTATTACGATGCTGATTGAATGAGTAACAATTCTTGCATCATAGACACATTCATAAGTACAAAGAAAATCGAATTCCTTCAATTGGCAAACATTATTCAAGACAGTAGTTAAGACAATAGATCATCGATAAAACACACGGAACATTGACCAATGTCGATTTCATTTCAGTGTTCCAACAGTAGAAAAAGATGTGTTCTTTTTATTTTATTGTACTGAATTTGACTTTCATTCTACATCAATGACACAATGATACTTGAATCACAACAGATAATTCTATCGCCAATTTCAATATATTCTATAATATAAAATGACTTAATATACTGTATGTTACCTCGACAAACAAACAATAGAAATAAATAATAAATATTCAATACGTCTATCTGTTGAGCTAAGGAAAATATTTTATCAACTACGACACATTATTGTGTACGTGTTTTTTATGACAAAGTTAATCAGAAAAATCTGCTAAAAGTAGTGAACTGACTAGACTTACTTTTATTAAATAAGAAAAGAAGTTATTTGGGAGAGTTTAATTTCAAAATGCACTTTATCAGAAGACTCAAAAGAAAATTGTTATTCAACATAAGTATCTCATCTATGAATGAACTTTAAACTATCGTTCTTACTTTCATCAACTATCACTATAGTATCATTGTGATTAGAAGTAGTTGAATTTTTTTCTATTCCATTCACATTCGATTCAAGATTGACATTTATTAATATTGTTTCATTGGATTCAGTTAATTTTTCTTTTTGACAAGTAAATTGATTTGTTAATATATGATAGTATCCACATGGATTCATATATACATTTAATGTTGATAGTATTTGCTCATTTTTATTATTGCTACTAGTCGCTAACGAGCATTGACAACAATAATTTAACTTGAAACATGTATGCGATAAATACATAGTACATGAATCGAATTTTGACCATAAACCACCAAGAAGTTCAGCTATGCATTGTTTAAATGTATCACTTTGACGCCATGAATCAATGCTATTATTCGTCATTGAACCATTCAAAACTAGTGGATTACAATCACTTTTTAATGTATGCTTTTCTGTTATTGTTACTGATGTTGTCGATGTTGTACCCCGTGTTGTTGGTCGACCAAAAACTCGTTTTGCTAAATCAAGTATAGCTGAACCAATAATACCACCAACCTGTTGATCATTGCTTGCATTATCATCGTTATCGTCATCATCATCATTTTCATCTTGAACATGGAGTACTGATTTGGAATCAATTAAATTTGTACTTTCTTCCATTATCATTATTTCTTCTTCAACATTCGATCCATGTATACGAACAACACTTAATGGACAAAAATGTTCATGTCCATGAAAATCTAATAATTCAAATTTAACATATTTAACATAGTTTGTCGATTCCATCGTTTGAAAACTTTGTACTGTCCGATTAAACGATGCATTGAATGTACCCAAATGATGACGATGCCAATCTTTTATAGGAAATCTAGAATGATTTTTACCATGTTTTCAAGATCATATTTGTGATGCATGATAAATCACTACCTGTCTGATGACGAAACACGGAATGTTTTCGGAACGCTTGAGAAAAGTTCGAAGTTGGCAATTTCGATATTGAGAATACGAATAGATTCACATAGTTCAATAACAAACCTACAAATGGAAAGAAAAAAGAATTTACAATTAAATTCATGAGTGAATCATACGAAAGATCGTTTTTAATTACCAAATTTTTACATTACATGGATTCAACATATATTCATCTGGTGATGAAGATAGAATCGATGGAACATTTTGTGCTTCAACATTATGTGCAAGAATTTTTGCACCGCAGGATGCACTAGCAAAATTTTTACGAAGTTTACCCTTTTTCGGTAAACTAATGGTAGATGTTATTTGTGGATTATTCGTTGTCGATGATGTTCCTTTCGATGAACTTGTGGAAGTCGCGTCAGATGATGCATGATTATGATTCGTTGTTTCACCTTTTTCTACTCATATGGAAAACAAAATAGTCATATTCTTTGAATTCTAAAACTAGAATCGACTTGAAATATACTCACTCAAAAGATCAGCTTGAAGTTGTTGTTGTTTCCATTCTTCAAAAGAATTTATATTCGATCGATTATTTTTCGTTGTCGATGAACTTGTATGCTGTTGATCATCATTAGTTTGATTGTCTTCAGGGAGAGAACTGAAATAGAAAATAATAATTGTACAAAAATTAGTATTTCTTAATGATAAACAACATACTTAGTATTCGGTCGAGGAACTTCGTCGATACTATCTGATCTATTTTCTATTGATCTATCGAAAGAATCGAATTATAATATACTTTAAAACAAGAATCATACAATTTACATTATGGGTTCATTAGTCACTACTATTGATACAATTTCAGGTAGTTTCGTTTCAGAATTCTATACACATGCATATAAATTATCTCTTTCTATTTCAATAATATTTATTTACTGAATCTGATAGAGCGATATCATTCAATGGAGAACTATGTTGCTCATTAGCACCAGTCTGATTGTTATCATCAATCTATTCAAAATGAAAGAATTCCGTTTTATTTAGAATGGAATGAACAACAAAAGAATCCATTACTTGATCCGGAATAGAATTTTGTTCTGCAGGATCAGTAGCTACAATTAATAGAAATTGCGTACATGAGAAAAAACTGATGATAAATATTGCTCTAAATAGAATTAGTTTCAAAATAGAACAATTTCATTGCGTGCGAAAACGAATCTATTTTAACTTACAAAATACTGAAAATTGTTGATCGAATGCACACAATCATTCAAGATTAAAACATAAGAATGCGAAATGTTAATGGTGGGAGATAATCAGGACGGATTTTATCTGAAACATACGTGATGATACACATCCATAGTGAACAAAAGAATGTTTCACACAAAAATTTTCTTGTTTTTATTTTCTTCGTGAAACTTTAACAATAATAACAACAACAAAAAAAGAACACACACACCTAAGGCATTCAAGAATTCTTTGTTTTTGAAACTTTTTTGCTTGTATATTAGTCGGTTTTGACGAATGCTGGTTCAAGTTTATTGACTTTGTCAATAATTTCATCGAATAATTCTTTATATTCAGGATGAGAACGGATCATCAATAAGCAACATGTTCGGTTGGCACGTATTGCACTACCCAAATCTTCTTTTGATGGAACGAACACATATGGAATATTTGCTTCTTCTAAAATACAAAAATATAACAAGACAATAATCTCAAGAAGAATTAATGCGTCTTATATAGAATAATTACCACAAACAACAGGCATATGACTATAAATATCAATGGGTGTGACATTACCAGCAAATATAACAAGACCTTTTTCACCGCGACGAATATACTTTTGTGTTTCTCGTAGACCTAATCGAATGTAATTTTTCTGCTTAGTAGCTTGTTTAATGCATTTAAATATCTTTTTTGCCAATTTTTTCGGTGCAACAGGTGATGCCATAGCATTCATGTATTTAAATTTGTCTTCATAAGCTGGACCTGTATTTTCTGCTCCATTGCTTGTTCCATTTTCACCTGCAACTAATGTGCTCGTATCCATAGTTTCATCGTGTTGAGTTGTATCGAGCTTTTTATCTTTTGCCATTTTGTTTTATCAGGACTCTTGATCGTGTTTATAAATCTCTACTTATGAAAAAAAAAACGGCTATGAATGAATAAATACGATTGTATCTCGTGAATGAGATGAATCATTATTGTGCGTCGATTGGATTGGATAGTATATTTGTTCGAAGAGGTTATATATGCGCGCCACTCTTTATTTCTTATTCGTGGAGAACATACTTAAGTTGTTGTTTTTCTTTCTGATTTCAGTTATTTTCGAGATCAAATCAAGAACATGACTGGTATAAAAAGAAAACGACAACAAAAACGTAAGAACCCAACTAATGCAACAATCAAAACAAATTCATCAAATAAAATAAATAAGTCCAAAAGTACTCCTCGCATAATTACTAAAAATTTTGAAATATTTGTCACTGATTTTCTTACCGATCCGTGTGGGTTACCAGTCGAATTAAGAGACTGTGTCTTAATTGATGAAGCAGCATCATTAAATGACATATCAGGTTACTAAGAAAAAAAAATAAAAGCGATCAGTTCAAAAGTAGACATTTCGAATTATTTAGATAGTTGCTCGTCGACTAATTGCCAAGTTTTAAAAAAGATCTTTGGAAATAGCGAATCACTTGAGCGTATGGTTAAAAATACAGTTCCATTAGTAATCGATGGTAAGATTGTTTGTTTTCTACATTGTAGAGTTTTCATTGTTAATACTACTTTCGTTTCTTTCATTGAAGAGTCATCGAAGAAGAACAAGTGAAACTTAACATAGAATACGTATCTGGCAAGGATTGACATGTATAGAGGAGACAAATGAGGACAATTTCATTCTTTTGTTATATGCTCGGCATGGTCTATTTTTTTGTGAATACTTGTTCTATTTATTTCCAAGTCAATGTTGTTTAAATCTGTACACACCCACATATATTAATATAGGCAGTTACTATTTTTTTTTGTTTTGCAGTATATAAAAATAGTGAAATGAATTGTCATTTATAATAATAACGAAAATCAAGTTTGCTATTACGAATTATACTTGATCCTATCATTTCTATTATTTATCAGTCGATTCTTGCGCGACATACTAGTATATAAAGATTGAAACAAGTATCTCGTTGGCGTGATATTAGTTGGTTTATTTTCTTTGTCAAAAATGCAGATGTTAAAAATTTCACATATATATATATTTATTAAATAAATTGATTACGATTTATTGACATGTAGGATTTCTATTTTTCTTTTCAATACTGAGAGTAACATTTAATCCGAAAAGAAATGTTAACTTTATGGCAAGATTTTATTGGTTTAGTATGTACAAGAAACGTCCAGTCAAATAACGAATTACAGATATTTCAGAGTTTATTGACATTCACATATTTGACTGGCAGACATTCTGTCACATTGATAGAATTTCTTAGTAATGTGAGCTCATAGTCCATAGTCTGTCAGATATTAGATATTTCCTGAAGTAATGATTTCGATTCATGGATACGTAATATGAAACTTCTATCATAAACATGATTGCAAACAGGCAAGAAAACATAGTCAATACTCGTGTTCACAGTAGCGTTAAATATATGTTAGTAAGTTCAACTCAACAAAAAAATTCAGAATCTTAAATTAGATTAAAATACAAAATTCTATAATAAAATTTCTTATTTCTAGAAGTTTACAAATTTAAATAGAATTGTTATCTGTAATTTCACACGATATCTAAAGAAGAAAAATGAATCGAAAGACAAAACTAAAGGTCTTGAAAATCTTGATCAACATAAGTAATACTATATCAGAAATATTTAATGATAGATACACTGATTAAACTACTAAAAGAATAAACTTTCTTTTCAAAATTTTTCTATGCAATCAGCTCCTCGTTGTAATGAACTGAAGTAGATTGTAGAACGAGAAAAATATTTCATGTAGCTTTGAAAATTTCGTTTCTTTGCGTTGGCTACTACGAAATTTCTTTTGCTTATTAGAGCGTTGTGCCAAATCTATGCTGAATCAACCGCTGATTATACATAGCTACTCGGTCACGATTATAGCTTACAATTGATATCTAGGTGTCGATATATTCATGATTTTGAAAATCTAACATTAATTATGATGACGAAAATAAAAGTTCCAGAAAAGGCAATATGTATGCTTAAAATAAATACACATCTTTGCATGATGATGATAAAATTGCTATAGAATATTAGGGATTATATCTGCTGTACATCAGTAGGGTATTGAAAATTTCAATTAACATATGAGCATGATAAAAAGAGATTCTATCTTAATACTTGACATGAGATAAATGCAACTAGCCAATCATTAGTGCATTTTAGATTTCAGAGATAAGGAGCGATTGCAGTTACCGAACATGTTTGATAATTCATACGATGTCTTATGAATCTACTTGCTGGATATTTTCTAAGAAAAATCAAACAATATTACAGAGGGAGTAGATGAGAGCGTCTACATTTCTCCTTCACATGAAAATACACTAGATTTCGTCCTGGTTCTAGGATCATTGGTCACGATCAAGTGTCATGCGTTTTCTATAGAACTAAGAAAGTTTTATGATGATAAATTAATAAAAAATTGATTTATGTAATAAATATGAAGAATGAAAAGATTCTTTACGATAATTTTACTAGGTAAGGGTCTGAAATGAAGTTCAAACTACTAATAGATATACGAATCAAATGATTTATGACAATGCTTGCGAGTAATATACTTTAGTAATTTTGTACAAAGTAAAATTTTTGAACGAACAGTTATTTCGGCAACTTACCGCACATATTTTGATGGAGGTTTTTTTCTCACATTTTTTTGAATTATTCTATTCATTCTATACCGTACGTATTTCAAAATGTGTTGTATCGATCAAGAATGATGACTTGAATGTTTATGAATTCTTTTTTTTTTTTGAAAATTTGAATCACATTTGTTTTGCTTTAGTCACTGCAACTGTGTACCTTCTAAAGTGTTCATACTAGTTTTTTTTAATTTTTGATGATCAATTTTAATTAGGTGTTCAATTATTTGTTTTTTCGATCGATTCTCGTGAAATTTTTGTTTCGTAATCGGCGATATGTTTTCTTGGATTTTCATGTCTTTTTCGTAAATTGCTTCGTCGTTGGACGCTTTTTCGCAGTGCGTATTCATTATAATACATGGATCAGATGATCAAATGTCGTTCTCTTCTTACTATTGGTTTAGTTTGTGTGTAAGTTGTGTTTGCATATTTAAAATACACATCTAGCTGTCCCCCCCCCCCGACCTTTGCATAATGTTAATCTATCTAAATGTAAATACGTGCGATTGTCCTACTGCCTTTTTTATTCTAAATGTGCAAGTGTAGGATTTCCTATTTCCGTTCGTTATACATAAAAAAAAGGGTTGCCTTTGAAATTCTTATCATTCTCAGAAACTTGTATTCAATTCTGTTCTATATATATGTTGGTAGTCTATTTGTATCTGAAATTTAATTTCCGTGATTTTTCGATAATTTCCATGATGCAAGTCAAATTGACATGGATACTTTTATCAATTCAAAAATTGAAGAAATCAACGATTTGTAAATAGATCACTTTCAAGTTATAAAAATAATAAACAAACTTATACTATGAATCTTATATAAATTCTTTCTGAATATTACGTATATTCAGAACTTTTGAATTGATAACACAGCTGTAAAATGAAAACGTAGCTATCGATGAAAAACTATCGATAAAATCCATTGATGACAAATACTGAGAAAAAAGTCAATTATTCAATATAATTATGTGTATAAAGAATAATATTTATCAGTTCATTATACTTAATCATCGATTTGATATCTCTGATGAAGACAATGTGTTTGCTTCACTATCGTTGGCATGTATGACTTTAGTTAATGTTAAACATAATAAAGTAAAACGATTGGTATTGGTACTATGAACGAACATTAATTTATGTCTAGTTTTGTTTCTAGAATTTCTTTCTTTAATGTTGTTGCAATTATTCTTTTAAAATTCGATGTCAATACGCTGGATTGTTGCTCAGTTAAAAAAAGTCAAAATTTCGAAGAAAATAAAGCATTTAAAATCTAATAAAATTGTGCTTGATTTTTATCGTTAGCTAAAATGTATCTATGCAAAGCAAAATGTGTCACCTTAGGCATTTAACAACGCTAGATATATTCTTAGCGCAATAATTTACGCAGTATTTTCTCATCCATAAAGTTACTTAATTATTCATTAAAAAAGTTGCTAAATATATAAATTTATTTATATCAACGTAATTTATACACAACATTAGTAATTTTAGTCTTTTTCTAGAAGAATAATACCGTGCCATACAATACACCATGGTGTGTAGGGACCCGTCTCTTTCGATTGTTGTTCAGTATTTTTCATAAACAAGTCTATAGAGAATATGAGATAGAAGCAAAGTGAACAAAACGTTCACTTATGAATTATTTCTAACATACTGTCTTTGATCATCTAGCAATCAGAATCTACAAATGAAAGATAAACATAATTTATTCAACAGACACCTGCACAAGTTCGCTGTTACCATCTAACTCTATCGATTTCCTTATAACACGGCTCGATATGTCAGTAATTCAAGTGTGTAATTAATCGTACTGTTATGAATAAAGACTAAAATGACCCATAGATCATTACAAAAACGATAGTAACGAAGTGTATTAGTTCTTTCAAAAAATACAGTTCACTATATGAAACTAATTCTCTCTTGAATTTACTTCTTACCTATAATTTATTTGCATTTTGTTTCCGAGTTTAAATAACTATACATAATCATTATAATTTATTTGAAGTGAAAATGTATTTATTACCTTCGTTCATACAAAACAACAAGGTACTTGTCTGTAGGATGAATACTAGTATTCCAGAAAAATTATAAGTAGATTCTCTTCATTCAAAAGTTAAGAACACAAACATGGACTGGTATTCTTTGTGAAAAGAAAATGTATTTTTCGTTCGATTTTCACTTGAGGACTGAACATATATTCGTAGTCGAAAACAAAACCGTTGATTTTCTTAATGTGTCGTCAACGTACAGTCTAATTATGATTTAAATCATGAGTCGAAATTCACTAGAACGATCACTAGAGATATCTGTATTCATTTTAGAATGTCGAATCCCATACGGAAATTTCATGTAGAAGTATTTCCTATTTTGCTTCAAGATACGAGTACAAATGATTTTAGTTTATGATGCCTAATATCAGTCAAGTAATTAAATTCTATCCTGTTAGGTATTCGAAGTCAATGTCTGAATTTTTTACTTTACATTCTGACATCTTTCTGTTTCTAGTACACGAGATATTCAGCTCAACTTGGATATCAAAAACTACATACGAATGCATTTTAAACATTCGTATAGTTGACTTATTCATTGACATATTCTATTCATTAATCAATAAATTTTATTTCGCATTCAAGAAGTTAATCTGAGCAGAATATTTATATATTTTTTTAATCAAAGAAATAAACATTTTAATAATAATGCGGCACAAAACAAAACATGGAAGTTAATAAATAAAGTTGTTATTGTTGCGATTGTTTGTGTTTTTTTGTTTGTTCTGGAAAGATGGCAAAAATTTTCTTTTTGTTGACGGAAGGCTCCAAGAATCAGGAAGAATAAGGCAATGGTGAGATGATTTGGATAGATAGTATTTTGCAACGACACATTCTAACACGGAATGTAAGTTATAAATTAAGATAAATAGAATGAATGTGAACGAAGATTTCGTTGTAGGCTAATCAAAAAAGAAGACGAACACACAAACGTAAAATAAACAATGACGAATATCGATAAGTATAATTTACAAGAGTAGGAAGGAAAAATATAAGAAGAATTTAACTAGATCACTGTTGTTGAAGAAGAGTTATTTGCTTAGAGCGCGGTTGGATGATATATTGCACGTTACATGGATATAGAATTGAGTTTTTTTTTCTTCAATTATATAGGAAACATTTAAAAAAAAAGAAAACAGAAGGATAAATGTATAAATTGCATTTGTTCGTCTTGTTGCGAGTTTGCATGTTTTCATGAAGATAAAACTATCGACTAGGATATAGCCTGTACTTTTCAGTCATCTTTTGTTTTATTTTATTCAATTATTGTTTGTATTTGATGATCGTTGTTCTCTAATGGATGAGTAACATTGACGGCAAACACGTACATTCTTATGTATTTTCATACGAGGTATATCGGTTTCGAAACGACTGCATCTAAACAACAGTAAAAAAATAAAAAAATATTGAAATCATAAGAAAAAACTAATATTACCTAGCACAGAACAATTGCCCACAATTTCTAGAAACAAATAAGAAATATATACGTTCTTGCTTTTGTCTTTATCGAATTCATCAAATATTTTCAAGACATATTCATATCTTCATTTAAATCATATATATGCTTACCTGCAATGATGTCTTCGTTCGGCAAATGAAAATCGGATCGAACAATCTTTACATGCACCAACACTTTCATCTTTGATCCAATGATCAGCATTTGTTCGACCGGGACTATCACTTACGGTCCAATTAAATATTCGACCACGTGCATCACCCACAAATAATGTCTTATGATCTCTATAGAAGAGAAAACACAATGGCACATGAAAGTAATTCATTGAGTTTGCAATCAAATTCAACATACTTGGAAATACCAATAGCTGTCACAGCAGCTGGACTTGGATTTTCTTTACGTTCATAAGCTGTATGCATAGTTAATTTGCCACGATAATTTAATCGACGATCCCATTTGAAACCTGTTGAAGTTAAAAACAGAATCTAATTTTTTTGTCTATTTGATTTAATTTCTATCTAACCTTCTTTTAAATCAAGATAAGTTGATTTCATTTGAGTTTCGTTATTACTAATACTGCCAGTTTTCGCTTCTAGTATTTCAACATCCGTAACAACAATAAATTTATCACTACCAGTTGGACTATTCAATGACTGTGCAGATGGTATGTCAAGTGTATCTTTATTTACATTTAACTCTCCTTCATCATCAAATGATCGATTCGTTTGACTTGTTTGAGTCGATACTGGAAGATTCGATTTTGCTTCGCCATCATCAGATTCTTGATCACTATCAATAGACAATTGTTCATTGTGTGATTGTAATTTCATTGATGTTGGTTGAGAGATTGATGGTAAACGATCTCGATATTCATCTAATGGTAAAACGGATGATGACGATGTTTGTTCATCAAGCACTTGATCATAACCAATCGTCCACATCTATAATTATCGACAATGTCATTTATTCACAATAACACAAACAAACCAACAATGACAATATCCTATTCGAAAAAAAAACAAACTTACTCGAACAACACCATCTGAACTACCAGTTATAATAACATTCTCATCATCCCATTCATTCATCTAGTTACAAAGACAAAAGATAGCATGTTGTATCCGCGTTAGAAAACAAGAAAAATAAAATTGTTTACTTGAGACATAGCAATACAAAGTATCGACTGTTGTCTACTATAAGCCATTGTATTGATCGATGCAAGTAATTGTCCGTTTATAGTCCATACATAAAGATAACTTGCAGCTGCACTTGCAATATCACCCTTCAAATACATAGGATTAAAATCATGAGAAATTATTTTTCTTATGAAAATAATAACTTACTGTTAATTCATTTACACATATACATGATATTGATCCGGCATGATTTGGTAATTGTCGAATAAAATGTAAACGATTTAAATCCCATACAATACATGTTTGATCATCAGAACCGGATATCAATATTCGATATGCTTGTGATGCTGTCAAATATGTTATTGTATCATTGTGACCAGTCAGACGTGTTTTCAAATGTAAACGTTTATGACGACCTTTACCAATTTCCCATACATTAATTAATGTGTTAGTACCGGCTGTTATTACATATTGAGATGTTGGACATAGAACGTTTGTTATTTTACCATCTTGTATTAATTCATAGATCATTGAACTCTGTAGAATAGGAAAATTAAAAACATGTCGAAAATTTTCCTGGTTTTTCCTTTCATACTTTATCTGAATCAACTGACATAATGCGTAGACTCTCGTCAGGAAATCCATACTATAAGAAACGAAAGACAACAATTATGGGATGTTTAAAAAGATTATATGAAAAGTTAAAACAATATCGTCCTATTTACTTGTATACAACGTGAGTAATTCGGCGGTATAATAGCTTTACATTGTTCAAGAGCGATCAAAGATTTTTCGGTTGAAAGAATTAAACCAACGGCAGATTTTAATTCTTAAACGTAAAGGAAAAATATTCATGAGAAGAAACTAGAAACAAAAGCAAACAGCAATCTTCGACTATTCTTGACTCATATATACTACATGTTCTACATTTAAATGCTCGTTCAATGAAAATAATAATGAGAAATGTATTTCTATACTTAGTATTTCTTTACTCTAATTATTCACCACATGATTGAATGTTGAATGGTTTAATTCAATCTATGATCATGATTTAGTTGTCAGATCAACTAGTTTAATCAAAGATATTTTTACCTCAGAATTTTTTCTGAACACACCATCACTTTCAATTAGTTGGACGTATTTTTAAAAGTCTTCTAGATATTAATATTCAATTCAATATAAAGCTAGTCTACAGATTTTAGTTCAATTCAATTAATTATCAGGGAGTGATGTTCTTCCGAGGAGAGTACATGGTACTATTGCCATTTGAAAGGATCATTGAATAGTGAAGCAATGATGAATGTCGATGACATTAATACAGCAGAACGTTGTAATCAACTAGTAAACAGTGTCGCGACACAAAATTCTCTTTCGAACTAAGTTCATATATGAGTGACAGATTTCCTTCAACTAGTAGACATCTTGATATGATGTTGGGTATTTAAGAATTACCTTTAATAGGCATTCGTGATGGTCGTAGACTATTGACATGATTGAAAAATAAACTTCTCTCTATACCGATGGAATCCATTAAAGTACGATTCAATTTTTTTTGTGGATGTGGTCGTTTGAACAGCTAATATTAAAAACAAGCACATAATGAACGACAAAAAGATTCTGTTTGACAATTACTTGTTTAGGAATTTGTCCGAAATTGTTTATGAAACCGATGATCTAGAAAAATAAACCGAATCAAATCAACTAAGTCGATAGATGAAATCAATTCATACAGCTGATCGTTCGAGAGGATCGCTAATATCATCAACATTGACAGCACCTTCATAAAATAAATGATGAAATACATTCGTTGCTTCAATAGCTGTTGGTCCTTCTTGTTTATATCCAAATATAAGATCAATCCATTCATTTAAATGTGATGAAACATAATCACTTTCTAATGCCTAATTAAAACTCATTTCTTAATTCTAATCATCCTCGTTCTCAATGCTTACCATTCGATGAATACGTATGAATTCTCGTGGATCATTTTTTGACCATGCTGGTAATATAACATCATTCAAAGCTAAGCCATTTTGTTTTTTACCTAAGCACACAGAAACATTAAAATAAAATAAACATTCGATTTTCGAATTTAACAAATGAACTATGATAGAAATAATTACCAAGATCAAATTTATTTGTATTTAGTAAAAAGTCAGGTAAATAAAAAAATTCTGGTATAAGTTCTTTGACATCAGCCATGTTATTTTTACTTGCTGATAACCATGAATCTCTAATACTATGAAACATTCGATCGGCAAGATCAAAATGGTCACCCTTGAAAAGTAAATGGAAGGTTTTTGTTTTAAAATAAATAAATAATATGCGATCGATTTTATTTACTTGTAAACGAAGAAAAACTTGAGTAAATGGTTCAGTTCGAACCAAATACGATGCAACAATCATTGCTGATGAATAATGTGTACCATAATGATAAGCGGGTGTTGAACCTGTTGGATCATCCCATTCAGCAAAACGTTTTTGAAATTGTACAAGACGATCAATAGTTTGAGCACCCATCGGTCTTGACAAATCACGGAAGGTAGTTGGATTTGTTAAATTCAATTCCTTTCAAGATAAATACAATGACAATTAACAACATTTCGTTACAAGTAGAAAATGAACTTTTAAAATTTTTTTTAGTCTTTCTAATATATTATAATCGAATCGCATTTGTTAATAGATATTGTTTAGATATGCTAGTGTTTTGTTTTTCTTAGATCAAATATAGCGTGTGTATATTGAGATTTTCTTTGATCGAACTTTGAGTAAAAATCAAAATTTGTGAGATAATCTTTTCAATTTTCCTCATGCATGATATGCTAAACAAGAGGAAAAGTTCAACTTGGATCGTTAGTTTTTCATAGAAACTTTAGACTATTCAATAGAATGACAGAACAAAAATAAAAAATTTGTACACTCACATGTTGAATCATTGGTACGTTTTTTTCGTACTTATAAATTATCTTAGTTTATCCTTCGTCACACCTTACAAATAGAAATAAACATTCTTCTGAACTGACGGATTTTAAACGGTTCACTAAATCATCCGACATTCACCAGTATAAAAATGCTCGGACAACTACAATATCCAGTAAAACCTCAACTTAGGAACACCTCCCTTATTCTGAGCAGTGAGCGCTTTTTTACAGTCCCGAGAGTAAAAACAACATCCATAGTGTGAGTAGTGCGTGTTCTAGCATCCACATGAAGAACGAGAAATAAATACCGTTATGCACATTGCATTGCAATAAACGATAAAGTAATACATAAGGGTGAGATATCGACTAGCCACTTGGTATTAAGAAGAACAAAACAACTGCTTAGACAGTAACAATAGTCATTGGTGAAATATTTTGTCACATTGCGCAAACGGTTAGTTGTATCTTTTAATTGATGATTTTAATCAAACAGAGAAATTCGAAGATGAAGAAGAAAAATAAAATAATGAGGAAGTTTCACCAACAATTTTTGAGGCAATTCAAATGGTTGACCTATTACATTTATTTACTCTTACGCCACATCCTCAACTTTATCGAGCTGTAAATGAAATTGAATTCAAAGTTAGAAATATTTATCTAGAGTCAAAGATTTCCATTCAAAGCACTATTGATAATTATTTTAGGAAAGATTAGTTTTTGTTATAGAAGATTGTTAGTTAAGGAAAATGGACAATCATTTGAATTAAATATCATTGAAGGGAAGACAAAGATCCTCTTATGCTATTGAAAAGCGAATGTAAATGAATTTTCATTGGTTGAACAAAAAGATTTTAGAAGCATCCCAATAATGAGCACCTCAGAAAACTAAGCACTTATTTCAGTCCCATCGGTGGTCAAATTAGAGAGGTTTTACTGTACTAATATATTCTCTCCCTTAATTACCAGCAATGCTCATGTTTCATAGTCGAGAGACGAATGACAAGCACAAACTACGATGAAACTTACTTTACTATCATAATCAGCTAGAATCCATGGAAATACTAAAATCATCAAAAATGATTTTGTAAAGTTTTGAAATATTCACATGTTCACAATATACCTGGATATTGCATTAAATCATTGTAAGATCGTCCAGCAAGTGTATTTAAATACATTAAATATTGAAAATTACTAATGTCACCTTTTTCCCAGCGTTGTGTAACTGAACGTTCGCCCATAAGTGTACCAATAAAACTCGTTCTAATAAATGGAAAGAAACGATTTTCGAAATATTCTACTAAAAATAAAGTGCTATCATTTTTCCGGAATTAATTGTTAGTTGTTGTTTTTTTCTCTTTTTCAAAAGTGTCATGCAAGAAAGAAGAATTATTTGAAATAGAACTTTTTCACAACCACAGACAATTGTAATTAATCATTGTCATAGAAACAAGGGCAACACAAGAAGTAATTGAATTTTCTTCGTGAAGTCAAACAATTTATTATTAGAAGTCATACATATCTTATCATGCATTTTGAAAGAAAAAGTAATAATAATATCTTACATTTGTTTACGATTTCGAAGATGACTATGATTATAAAAAATCAAAAACATTTAGCAAATCGAATAAATCTTATCGTTTCTTTTTTTTCATAATAAACTTATAAAGTGAAATAGAACTAGCAAAAATTCATACCCCTGCTCTATGTTGATACTTCGTCGTTGACCTGATACAGAATGAATAGCTGAATCCGTTAATTCTGTTGCTGAACTAAGTAAACGTTGATAAACTTTATTACGTTCTTTACGAACAAAAACAAGTAAATAATTTCGACCATCAGCAGCAAACAATTCCAATGCGATTGGCTACAAAAGAAATAATTGAAACATTGTGTCTATGTTGATTCATCAATAAACTATTGTTACATCAAACAACATACTAGAATACTATTTCTTTCTCAAGTTTTGATACATTGAAAATCTGTATTCTTACTCATCAGTATGCTAGTCATTTGTAGATGATATAACAGAATGCTTCAACTAAATATACTGTGATATAGACCTTAATAAGATTTCGTTAGAACTTATTTCCATAGAGATCTATGTGAATTGTCTTTTCGATCTATTATCAATTAAAGCACTATTGCTAGAATGAAATTTTTTTGCTGCTAGTCTGTGAGAAGGAAATAATGAATGATAAATTTTACGAAGAAAACTTTTTATTAGATTTTTAGTAGCTCAGCTCACTTAGATATGTAGATATCTATGAAATCCTATACATGATTTGTCATTTTTCAGAATAGGAATCTCAGTATATTTTCGTACTTGTTGTCACAGTTCGGCCATGTAAATAAAATCGTTTTCTTTTCATTTATAAAACAATTTTCACTTAAAACAAATTATGTACTGAAGAATTAATATATACTCTTTTATCCTTAGAAAATCAAAGAATGAACTATTGCTACATATTAGCTGAATGAATTCTATCATTGTGCAATATGAATTACGAAAACGATCTTGTTCAATAGAATTACAAATAATCATCGTTAGCCTAATCAATAATTTCGACAACTTGATAAACATGAACGAAAAAATATCACACTAAGTAGTAAATTAAATCCTTAGATTTTTAAGACTATCGTGAAGATGATTAAATGTACATAATAAAAGATGATTGGCAAAATTGTAAACTAATTTTGATAAAAGGTTAATGGTAAAACAGACTAAGAAGAAATATTCTGTTCTATTGCTCATAATTACTGTAGAATTATTTAGTTGATATAAAACTGTTCAGTGACTTCAAATATGATTGCAAAAAAAGAAGAAATAACAAAGTGATTTCCTTTATAATCTTTCATAAGATTAGACAGTACATATATTGTCTG
The DNA here is from genome assembly GCA_900239685.1 of Rotaria macrura. Lineage (NCBI taxonomy): Eukaryota > Metazoa > Rotifera > Eurotatoria > Philodinida > Philodinidae > Rotaria > Rotaria macrura. Next base: position 241,297 of record OENT01000020.1, read on the forward strand.
TAATTTGTTATTCTAATGTAAAATCATTTCTCAATAGATATTTACTTGTAATATATGTCGACGTTTATGAACTTCTTTAATATCTTCATATGCAAATTTTGAACATTCTTTTCTGTATTGTAATGAATCAGTATTCGTGATCGTTGATGATTTAGGTATTAATGGTATATATTCATGACGACATTTATCTAAATCAACGATTTCATTTTTTTCTGTATTGTACGTATAGCCTTCGAGAATATAGAAATGTTCACGACCAAATATTAATATTCCTTCACTGCCATCGAGTCCTTCAATGCGTGCACAACGAAATGCTAATGAAATCTACGAATGAAAAATTTTCGTTTCATGTTTTCTAGAAGAAAAAAAATTAAATTCATTAACAAACTTTTTCGTCTTCTTCTAATAATCGTAAAACATTTTGATTAGTTTGTCCCATTTCAACAGTTTCATTTGATGATGGTGGTGCTTCTAATTTAATTGTAGCAACAATAAAACTATGAATTCAATTATTTAGTTTTTCTTACGTTGCGTTTCGGTTTCTGTTTCTGCTTCATCTTGTTCTAAATTAGTTACCATAGGATCTTCTTCTTCATCATCACCGACATTTGTTTCTTCTGTTGGTATCATATCATTTGATAGAGTTTTCTTTCGTACTGATAATAATGTCGGTGCTTGTAATTCTTTTTCTATGAATTAATTTGATAGAAATTTTTGATAAAAGCATGTAATTAGAATTACCCGTTTCAGTTGCCCATAGTTCACTCTGTTGCCGAAGAATTTGTTCTGCTGGTAATGGGAACGATTCAATTATTTCTTTTGATGTGAATATATTTGTGGATGGTGTTGGTAATGTTGGTGTTGATATGTCATTCGTTTCTTTGAGTATTGGTGGTGAAGATGCAACGGAATTTTCTAACGATGGTGTACTAGTGATGAGTAGACGATCGACTAGTTGACATTGACGATCAAAATATTGTTTGGAATCGAATGAAACTGGTGGATTAAATTTTCGTTTCTAAATTAAAGTCAATGATATTGTTGATTTAAAATGTCGTAAGACAATAACAGGTCTTGTCAACAAAAGTCAAAAATAGTATCAAGTTGATATCTTCAAATAGAAGACATTTTTAATCAGCCGATGAGTTTGAATATATATTACATGAGAGGAATGTCTTTGCCGCTTTATTCAAAAGAAACTGTTTCTTTGATAGTAGCTACTGAGGATATGCTTCAATATGTACAATACTGGGATATATATTGTATAGTAATGGTAGATGTATCACAGTGAACACGAGTATGAATTAAGGAAGAAATTTGGGAAGAAGCGAGGGGATGGGTAATCTTTTTCTTTTCGATTTTTTTCACAAAATAATGGATTTTTTAGTGCTTAAAATGGCAACAAGTTCATGAATCAGAAAAATAGTACAAATTTAGAGTAGATAGCCTGCTAGTCGAAAACTCGAGTCCAGAAATATTTATCGTCCATTCGATACATTAGAAAATGATAAAAAATTCGGTCTAGTAAAGTAAGAAGTTTTAAGTAGTGTTGCTACTAGCATAAGTCTCTATCAATATTGAATAATTCATATTATGATATACCTGACCAGCAGAGAATCTATTTTTTACTGTAGTGTTATGATGTAGGTTTTGTCGAAAAATACTGACATGTCTCAATATTTTTTTTTCATTTTTTATCGTCTATGGATTGCTAAACTAATCTAGAGTATCATTCGACACATCAGAATAAATTTAATTACCGTTTGTTCCATGGGCATACGATATGGATAGTGTTTGTAGAAATCTTCATTGAGTACCATACGTTTACGCATGCGACATGGTCCTTCGATAAAGTCAAGTTTATATTTTGCTAATGAATCAGGTTCATCGAAACCCCATAGGCCACGTTCACGTAATAAATCATGCTCAATAGCTAACCATTCTTCATACAAGTGATTGAATTTTTGTTCGGAATTCTTTAGAAAAAATATTCAAATAAAGAAACAAAAATTACTTTTTTATTTTAGCGATAAGATTTTCCTTACTTGTGACAATCGACGATATTCATTGTCAACATTTTCTTTAACACTCGAAACATTGACAGACATCAAAGCCAAGGCACTCTGTAAATGTAAAATAGAAAAACAATCAAACTTGACAGTTATGTTTGCAAGTAGATGTATTTTCTAATTTTTTTACATGAATCGTTGCTCGATCTAATTTCACTTGTTCACGTTTTACTTTTGTTCCTCGAAGTTGATGAAGACTTGAACGGAAGCCACCTGTTACACCACCAGTCAATCGTTGAATACGCTAAATATCAAAGAATTTTATTTTTCATTCCTTTTCTCTGTCTATTTTAATATACAAAGTTTTGAATACTATCGTTATTATTGATGAATACTGTGAAGAAACGTTTGTTTTGTTCATAACTCTTCGTTTCAATAAAAATGTAAACAGTTTCTAACGATGATTAGACATCTCTACACGGGTAGCCTCGTTGATTTCAATTGTTTTTCTTCCGATCATTCCGAAATAAAGAAACATCAAATCTCTCTTTAACAAACCATCACCGGTCCATGTTATTACACTGATAAATCCTTCTCTGAAAGATAGCCTTTATCACAGTTAATTATTTCTCTGGATTTTACTATTTCAAATATTGAAAAGAATAAAATTAGTCGACATAATCTATTAGTCAGAGGAGTTTATAACCGAACATTTAGAGTTACGACAGTGTGCGAGTAAATAAATGAAAAGGTTTTTTTTATTCTTAAATAAATTGAACAGAAAATGAATCACTGTAGAGCAAGGTCGTATCTTAATGAAGTATGACCATGCTGGAAAATCCCATAGAAATGGTCAGTATCAAATTCAACAAGATATATTTCACTTTCATATGACCTTTGCTTCTATTAAAATTTAATCCTTTGATTGAGAGTATAGAACTTAACTGAATAAACTTCATCTATGATACGTATAATCAATAAGATTGAATTCCAAGAAGAAAATGATTTCTAGTGGCACCATAGAATTTCAAAACGAAATTTCTCTAAGAATTTTGAAATTCTCAAGATATTCTGATACGATATTAGAAAACGTTTTTTTTTTGTTAAATCTACCCCGTAATTCGAAAATGAAAACTGTCTTACGGAGAGATACGAGCATTAGCATTGATTCATTATGCGAGTAACGAATAGTTCATTCTCATATAAAACTCAAATATATAAATATTTGTCAATCGAATTCAAATTCAATTAATTCTATTGATATAAAATAAGTTATTCTTCGTATGAATATTACATACCGAACCAACATGCATAATCTGTTGTTGAATTTTATCTGTTATTCTTAATTCACCTTCAACGAATCTTGTCCAAACTTTTGATGATGGTTCAAATAAATATTCGCTAGAAAAGAAAATCGACTCGCTTATAATAGACATTGATACATTCATCTTTCGTGTCATTTACCAAACATCAACTAGTGTTGTTTTATTTTGTATAACTAATTGTGAAAAATTCATTTTAAGTACTTCTTCTAATGCCTTTAAAATCGAGAAAGAAATTCAAATGATAAATGACAAAATTGCTTCTGATTTTAAAAAATATAATTATGCTTTTATTTTTTTCATACTGGTTTCTTTTTCATATATAATTCTGACCAAATACGTTGTGCAGCATTAATAATTAAACTTTTATTTGGTTGTATGGGCGATGTTGGACTATCAAGACGATGATACCATGTTGATCGCGAACTTGAATCATCACTAAAGTTCAAAGAGAAAAATTTTGAAATAATTATCTATTATATTTTCATTGTACCTGAATTGTTTGGTTCCAGTTTCATCAATTAATATAATTAAACAATAACAAAGACAACCGAAAAATTCAACATCTTGATTGGAATCAGAAAAAATGAACTGTCGATTATTAGCTAAACGATGTAAGGCATCGAGTGCAATCATTTGATCTAGGAAAAAAGAATATAATAAACTAAAACGTTTGTATGCGGCTCGCGTGAACTTTACCACCAAACGAATCAATTTTTCTTGATAATTCAAATAAAATTGTTCGATTTAATGAACGAAATAATGAATCCATGAATGTATTTGAACCTCGTTTTTTAGCTTGATTGATTATTCTGATTATGAATTCAAATATTTTTTTTGGCTCACGATATTCAATATCCCAAATTTTATCCACCATGCGTTCAACATAATGGGTAACATTTTCAAGTAATAATTTATATGATGTCATGTTAAAATTGCTCGATGAACTATTTGATGACATATTTGAAAATGTACGTGAATATGTTGTTCGACCAGGATCATCGCCAATACCAAAATGATGAAGAGCATTCGTTTGATCTTCACTGATACTCAACGGACATAATTCCGAAGTTTCTAAATATTCAATTATCGATTTAAATATACACTCAACAAATATTTGATATGTTAAATCAGCATTCATATTTTCGGGAAGAGCCTAAAATATGTAGAACGATCATTTTTTAAAGATGCGATCGACATAGAAAACATACGGAGAGAAAGTAATCAATCACATTTGGTATACGTGCTGTAGTTGAATGGAGACTATCAACGATTATATCACGAACAATATCAACTACTGTTCCACGTAATGTTGTATTCGATGTGAATGTAGCTAAAAAGATATAAAATTAACATATGAATGCTTCGAAAACTTGTATATCCACAGAATAGACAAATTTCAATAGGAAACCAAATCATTAATGAACCCCTCAGAACACGTGTCTCTTACGATGATAGACAACGGATCATTATCATTTGAGAAAAAAAACTGCAAGTAATCGAATCGTTGAACTTGTTGAAATTTTTCTTTGATCGAAAAGTTTCAAGTTCAACGATGATTTCGACATGAGAGAAATAAATAAATAAGTATCCTTTACCAGTAAGAGCATCGAGTTGAAAATTTAACGAAGTAGGTTCTTCACTGTTGACATTTTTCTGTAAAAATAAGAAATGATAATAAATTTTGAATTGTTTCTTTGTTTTAACAAACAAGTTCAATGAATTTTACCTGACGAATGATTGTATTTGGTAAATCGAAAGATGTTTGATTTTGCTAGATGAAAATAATGATCTATGACATAGTACAACAACAATAAGTATTCACTTACACTCGCAGGAGGAAAAACAACGGCACATAAAAATGAAAGATATTCAACTGTTTGAACATAATTAAAAAATTCAGTTTTTCGACGATATAACTGATGGAAAAATTTCAATATAGCTAAACCGTTTTGTTCAGCTTGCTCATTTTCCTGAATTGTTTAAAAGTTAGAAGAACAAAAAAAAACAAGATTTCAATTTTACTTGTGCAGCTAAGCTTCGAATCATTGTAAGTAGTATAGGACAAGCATCTAATTCATATGGTTGTTGAGTTGGCACTTGCGGTTTTGATGTTGATGCAGTACTCGAAGAAGAAACACTAGTTGCGACTGAAGGAAGAATATTAACGAATTTTAAAAGTTTCTCAACGGTGAGCTAAAAGAAAACAAAGAAGAGAATTAAATTAGTCTAATGTTAATGTACTTTTGAGAATTTTAAAAGTAAAGCTAAGAAATAATTTCATTCAGAGAGATAAGATTTTTCAGTGTGAGAATGTTTTTGTTGGTTGTTTTATATGAAATATAAAAGTGAAATTTTTACTATTTCTAGTTGATACTGTTTGATAGTTATAATGAAGGATGGAGAATGGTAATATATATTCGATTCGTTTCTCAGTATTCATTTATTGAAAGTCATTTTTGATTGTTATTGTTTGTCAGAATAAAATTTGAATCAGATTTCAATCATTATGGATAGTAATGTACGAAATCGAAATGAATACACAGCTGAAACGTTTTCATACTATCAATGACATGGATTTCAATAGTTCGATAGAAAAACAGAATCAATATGAATTGTTTTTATTGTAAACGTTGAAATTATTATCACGATGAAACATTTCATCTCATGAGAAGCGTACATAAATTAGATTATTTAAAACTCAATACACACGAACATATAACTATTGTCCATTTAAAGTTTGTGACGTTTACAATCGACACAATATCTCTACTTAAGCCTATTATGAATAAATGCAAAGTTAATAACAAGTAGACAAGTACTTTGTTGGGTAGAAACTATTCTTATCAAGTCTAATGGATGAATCTTATTCATGTAACGTTCCTCGTGTTCTGAACATTTACATAGAAGAACATGATTTTATGAAACGTTCTAAATGCAATTCAATAGACTAGGAGCCGAGCTGACTCTAGATTGTCAATTCCTAGAATTGATAGTTAGTATTAACTGGCAACTATTATTAAGAAACTCGAATAGTTTCGATCATGGTTTGTCTAGGAGATGAATGATTTCATATGATTGAATATAGTAGATTCGAGTGGACTCGACATGGATTTCTGTTGATTATACTGATGCTATATTTTTAACTTAATTCTAGTTTGGTTTGATTTTCTAACCTCTGTCTGTTCCATCATTTCATCGGTTGGCATTTGTCGAAAGAGAAGTGCTGTTAATAGATAATACACTGGTACAATTTCTGATCGTTGAGAAAATATATATTGTAGAAGAACAAAACCAGGTAGAGGTATAGATGCATTTGTATTATTTCCCAGTGCTATTGGTGAATCAATGGCTATGGCAAATGTTGGCTTTGTTGTTGATCGATCATTGAAAACATTGATCCAATTATCATTGATTGCTGTTAATGGTGATAGCGGTGTTGCAGCCGTTGTATTTGATGTTGGTGATGATAAGCCGAATCCACCTGTTGCCGCTGTCATCGTTGTAGTTGATGTTGATGATGTTGAAGAATTATTTGTTGTTGATGGATTTACAAGTAACATTGCATTATCATGAAAACGTGTAAGAGCATGTGCTGATGATAATAGAAATGCAATGAGTAATTTAGTTGTTAATATAATTGTTCGTGGATGAAGATGTGATTGTAGAAAGAGAAGAAGCCAATCATAGCCAAGATGAGTTAAAAATTCATCAGTTAAACTACAGAAATAAAAAGACAATGAAAAATTAATTTTCAACATGAGACCATAATCTTTCTTCGATGAATTTTACTTTGTTTGCGATCGTTTTTCTTCCGCAACTGTTCGAGCTAACATTTCCAAAAGATAATTACGTAAAAGTATATTTTGTAAACCAATAGATAAATCATCAACAGCTGAAAAACAAAGTAAAATTAAATTTGAAGTAAAATTAATCATATTGATATAGGACTCACGCCCATTTATATTGACATTTTTCTCTGATATTGAACTTGACGGAAGTAGATAAACAAGAAATTGACCAAGCCTAAGAACACATGAACAAAAACATAAGATTATATTTTTTCTCGAAATTCATTTTTGTTTGTTTCAAAATCATTGTTATCAGAAACTAACTTCAAGGAGGAATTTTATTATCGCTCTTATAGCTACGGGTGATGCTTGAATTAAAGAGAGAGAGAGTTGAAAAGAAGCGACAGACAGTCCGCTACAAACAGAGATTAATTTTGCCTAAAAAAATGATTAAAGAATCTAACAAATATTCGTTTGCAATAGATGGACCATTCAGTTATTCCTTAGGTTTCCTATAGAAAAAAAAAGATGCGATGTGTACTCGTAGTATGACTCATACACAAAAGAATCTTTATCGGAACAAGTCAAGTTCAGTTCTGTGTGTATCAGCAATAAATCTGGTCATCTTTAAAACTTCTTTCAGATATTTAGCAAACGGTCTGTCATAAATATCCCATTGGTCGATGAAGAAAATACTCATCCAGTTGCGTATGTTGAAATTCGTTCGATGAAAGAAATACATTGCATTGTGAAAACTCATTATTTTTTGAGTTAAGGTCTAATGAGATTTTTTTTCCTAAACAAACACTGATTTTCTATAGGGTGTATCTTCATCACAGAACCATTAATTTCATTAATATTAGTTTACAGTTGATGCTCATACCATTAATAAGTATATCATAGAGGACAATATTCGGTGTTTACTGTTCAAATAATAATATTCCTGAGAAATTGATTTCAATAAGGCAAGAAATTTTGGTTTTGTTTAGTTCTTTTTTTCCGTGCAAAAAGTTGCTAAATTACAATGGTCAATGACTTATTATAAAACAATGTCGAATCAAACAGAGCTTTACAAATTCAATTTAATTAAAATGAAAAATAATAGTCGCTGAAAACTACCGAAAAAGATTCGTTTTGTAGGGTTCCTTCTCTACTATTTCGATGAGAATTTCATCATATACTTACTTAAATATGTCATTTATATTTTTATATGTTACAAGTAATACACGAATGAGACTTATAATAATTAAACGTGTTGATTCATGTAATGAACCATCTTTGAGTAAGTGTAATAAACGTGACATTAAATTAATTTTTTGTGCTAGTTTTTGATTCATCATTAGATTTTGCGTATCACTAATAAGAGAAAACAAAAAAAAACATTCATTTTCATTACGAACTATGAACATAATATTGGATTGTTTTTAACCTTGTTAAAAATACATCCAGTAAATGATCAAATAGAGATTTTTGTATATCAACACTAGCACCTTTCCAAATCTAAGAATGAAAATAAATTCGATACGATCAGTTTTCAGAATCTTTAAAAACCACATATGAAAATGTTTTTACTTCGAATTCACATAGAATATGTTCAAAAGCTGCTGGATTTGTGATCGCTGTAGATTCACGTATCGTATCTATTGTACCAACAAGTGTACATGTTAAATGTAAGATATGACTATTGATCAAATGACGCTTTTTCAGAAATAGAAAGCCAAGAATCTAAATGAAAATATGTGTGAACAATACGAAAACTAAGTAAAATAATGTCTACTTGATATGCCCTTGTTCGTAATAATTCATTTTGAATTTGTTTATTGGACTTAAGTATACAAACGAATGCTTTCACAGATGCATAAAATGATTCGATATCATTTGACATTGCAATTAGACCAAGCATGACATTAGAACCACCAATGTATTCAATAGTTTTTGATACAGAATTTGGAACAAATATCCGAACACCTAGAGAAAAAAAAACACATGCTTAATATTGTCAGTGTACGGGATCAATTTATTCCTATCGACGGAAATCAAATATAGTAGACATTCAAAATAGATTCCACTATCTACAGAAAAATAATCTCATATCTATCAAATACATCTCGATTCAGTACGTTAGAGTAGCTGATAAAGCACTATCACGATTTTTATTTCTATTAGATTGATCTGTTTTTTCCGAAATTCCAAGATTTTCCTACAAAACATTTTAGATAAGCAAAGAAATTTTTCACGGAGATTACACGGTATTGTACTTCATCGTTTTAAAAGGCGAAAATTGAAGTGTGCCATAGAATTAAGAGATGATTCTTGACAATATTCAACAAAGAGAAACATGGCAACCTATTGAACGTACCTAAATAACCGATCACTACACCGCCGATAGTTCGAGCAGGACCACTATATGGTGCTGCAATATTATATAAAATTCGAATAGGTACTGTTGCTTCATTGGTTGGCATATTCAACTAAAACAAATACAAAACATAGATTATTAAGTATAGAAATTAGAAGTGAGAAGTGAGAAGAAAATTTTATTGAATACTTGAGATATTTATATTAAGCATATAATTTTCAAATCATAAGAAGAAAGTGATCAATTACGTCAAGAGTTAAGACATTTATCTCAAGCAACTTCATGATTATTGACAAATAGTCTGATTTAAATACATGTAAGATTATCAAATCATAGATGATTTCGATTGCAACTGAACTAACTATGAGTACTGTATAAAAAAATCGAACTAATAGTTAATCAACACTTAAATACTCATTTGTTTTATTTTGATAACTTGATTATCTCAGACTTAACTGAGCTTTGAATATTCATCGGGTATTTTTCTTTTCTAGAAAATAGATTCTATTGATAATGATTAATTAGAAGCTTTTCAGATGATTACATTTCACTGTACACACAATCAATAATTCCGAAACTTACAGAAAAAAAAATTTACATGTACAGAAATGTAGATCATTCGAATGTTCGAATTCACTCTTTTCGTGACAGATCAACACATAAGATTGAGTTAGTAATAGGCTTTTATTTTGAACTCTTTTACTTGTCACGTAATTCAGATTCATAATGGAAAGTTTTCAAAAGAAAAACTAATCATCATCATTGATAATATCTATCTATCGAAAAGATAAATAATTCAAGTATCATCAATTATAAACAGTACGCTTCTTCTTTGCCCTACGATGACAATTTAATAATTGTCATTTCGAAAAAAAAAACAATTCATTAATAACACACAAAGAGGTATTAGGACAAGATTTATTCATAACAGAGAAATAAATATTCTATTTAGATTTTCACTAATCTTATCTGATCTGCATTTATAATTTATGTTCCATATTCAATGATTAAATTCTACGGGGATTCTAGTCAAATGAATACATCATTCGTTTCTTATTATTGTGATTGAATAGACGAAGAAAAAACAATGAATATTACTTGGATTGTAAATGTATACCTGTTTGGCAATGAGTTTAGCATCGTTTTTATTATAAAGTTTTTTGAAATGTGATAGAGTTGTTTCAAAAAAACTAGCTGGATGTAAACCAAAAACAATCCGGTCTTCAGGAAATAACGGTGAGAATACATCATTCAATGGATCTATAGAAAAGACAAGAAAACAAACATTTATCAAATGTTATTAGTCGATTCATCGAATTGAAATTTAATAGAAAAACAAAGCGATTGTCTATACCAATGCAAACTGCTTGAAATGAACCGATATAATTTGGACCAGCAGCATACATAGCGATAATAATTTGTGATGTAAGAATATCTTCAATAAGAAAACATGGACCTTGTCGCCATTGTACACTGGAATGAACGCGTTGCACTGGTAATGAACCAATATATGCAAATGTTGATATACTACTGCCAGGTGGAACAGTCATATTGTTGATATAATGAAGCTAAAAGTCATAAAACGAATAATTATGATGAAAATTATTTGTACAAGAATAATATGGATCGAACATTTCCAATGAGACTTCGTAGTTTTCTATTCTTTCATTCTGAACATACGAGACAACTATTTGCATTAGACTATTATCTCTCGTTTGATTGAAACAAGTTGTAATTGTTTTACTGAAACCTCGAAGGATATGTTAGAATATTCTTAATACTTTAACAGAAAATAATTGATCATCGATCAACAGATTTTTATTGCTTACAATCGATCACAAATCATAGGTGTGTTGTAGAAAATGAGTTTAGTTTGAACGTTTCATACATCGATAAATGAATATTGTTACAAATCATTCTAAAATTCATTAGATCGATCCAGAGGATCAAGTTCGAGTCGGCATAGCATCTGTTAGCTTTTTTTTAGTTTTAGCTAAAAAATTCAGTAGAACATTTCCAAGTCGGTAGCTGAAGTACATCGGTATAAGGCATCTCAACGTTTCTGTAGGCTTATCAAAAACGAAAAATTACAATTTCTCAAGGAAAAGCATCTTGCTCAATAAATTTTGATTCTTGAAATGTATATTCTAATCGATAGATTACTTATGATGACGTTATGTCTTTGAAAAACACATCAAAGCATCTCAAACAATTAGTTGATTAATGATTACGGTCTATCACAAGAATTTTTCTTGAATATTAAAAAGATTCATTGAATTGTGATTTCACAAGGTGTGCAATCGACATCCTATGCATGAACCGAGCTTCCAATGGAAAATCTTTTCGACAGAAAACATATACGAGTCGTTTGTTTAGAGTATTTTTTATGCAGATGATGTTGATGCAAACATATTCAAAGCTACTTTTTTTTGTAAAATTGACATGTTCCTCGCAAGCTGTCACATTACTTTAAACATGAAAGATAAAACAATGACAAAAGTTCAATTACTTTTTGTACAGCAATTTGTTTTCCATTGATATATAATGTAACAGCACTGTTCTTAAGCATTCCTTTCGCCCAAACAAGAGTTATATGTATCCATCGTTGTTCAATCATAATATCGGAACATACGAATTTAACCAGACCATCCGTTTTAATATCATCGATGCATGTTGAATCATTGTGGCAATCTTCAAAAATAAAATAAAATATTATTATTTTATGTCATAATAAGATAAATATATATATATATATTTCCTTACCTTGAAATGGATGTTCTTGCGTCGATACTAATAATGATTTATCTTTCGGATGTATATAGACTTGTAAAACGAATCGATAATCTTCACGATTGAATGTATGTCGAATGATAGATAAAAGTCGTATCGGATGTACATTTTCTTTTATTGGACCGAATTTTTCAACATAGAACCATGTTGAATAGGTCATTCCATACTGTGGTGGAAATGGTCGTTCACCACCGTTTGTTAATGTCATACCACCTTGAAAAATAATTTCATTTGTCATTGTAACCATACCAAAATTACCAACAACATTATTGGATGGTGTTACAGATTGAGGACTTAAACATGGTAATAATAATGCACCAAAACCTTCAATGCCCATATTAAACTCAACAAATGATGGTGTTACGATTGATGAAACATTTGTTAATGTGCCCATTGGAGAATTCGGCGATACTACTACTTGTGCTTCACGACGTATTTCACGTAATGTTGTCATTGAAACAAGACATTTTATTCGATTTAATGGTACAAATGATTTACTGGTTAAATTCATTTCTTTTGAATGAGTCATCAGCAGTGTTGGACTAACGATTGAATCGATACCCATTCGAAGAAATTGTCTTTAAAAAGAAAAAAATGAATATCTTTTGATTTCAAAAGCGTAAATCATTAGATACACTAAGATCTAGAAGAAATTCTAATCTATCTGTTTTGATTTTTAATTGAAATTAACCTTTCTTATTTTTTCATACGCATATGTCATTCAAAATTTAAAAAGAGAAAAACTTGTTTCATGATTGTATGTGTACGTAAACACAAGAATTTTTCAAAATCAGTCACATTTAAATATGTCTCATAAGTAGAATGCACACTATCGTATCACCTAGCTGCTATGAACTCTAACGAAAAGTTCATGTTCTCTATGTTGAATACTAAGTATATTATAGCTATCACGCTCTAGTTGATTTTTGCTGTTAATGTTTTATTTTGAGGCAACAGTTGAAGGTTACATAGAAATTGCAATATGTACATTCCCTCTCGTTTTCTTTAATATACCAAAGTCTTGTCGTTATTTATCATGTCTATCGATTCGACTTTTGGATTTTAATACATGCAACTACAATAACACTCTGGCCTACAAATGTTGATGAATAAATTTTCTTGGTTTCAGTTTAAAGCAGGCTGCCTCTAGCTGAATCTATTCATATTCTATCTATAGATCATTCTTCCATCGTTTTACTTGTTATTTAATATTTTTACAGTATTATTTTGAATTATCATTCTCATATTATATTCCAATGCTAGGACTTTATCATATAGCTTGTGTACAGGTATAGATAGTTTAGTTTTAAAATTTAATTGGAATAAACTATTTTTTCAGTTTGAACATGCAGTTCTTCATATGAGAGATGAAAAAAACGCAAGATACGATCCAACCTTGAGTATTCTCGGAGGGTAGCGAATAAGTAGCTTACACATTCATAATCTACTTATACATTTACAAAGACTGTGATCGAGTTTGATTTAAGATAAAATGCGAACTCAAATCGGCAGTTATCTATTTTTCGTTGTAGACTTGATATAATCTGATCTGTTCGATTCTTCATTGTGTAAACAAAACTTAAAAGCTCTAATTTTCTATTGAAACGTCAAACAAATCATAATTCTAAGATTGGTAACTGTTTTATGAATCGATCAATAGAAAGTCAATCTCGTTGAGTCATAATTTTGTTTTCTCTAAGTGCACGTTAAAGTCAATCGTACAAATTTGTATTCTCCTGTTTTACCTCAGTGTTCGTACTGGTAAAATGAATGTGGCTAATCGTTCAAAAATGTATTCAACTGATGTATGTAAATGATGATTTTCATTTTTTAATGCAGCTTCACATATATATAAGACATGTTGAGAAAAACCATATGTAGCCATGATTTGTAAATTACGATCATATTTAAGTAAATTTTTTAATGTTAACATTAAGAAGAATTGTAAACGATTTGAATACTAACATGAAAAAAAATTTTAAAATCAAATATACGATTGATGTTCTTTTTTTCTACCTGTTCATGCATCATATGCGGTATGCAAGAAATAATCTGTAGAAAACAGACGATAGCACCAGGATATACAATGATAGGTTCTTCCATGTAAGATGGAAATGTAAATGTGGCCGACGCTCGTGTTGTTGTCGATAGACCCATCGCACTCGTTCGAAATATTGGACTTGGTGGTGGTTCATCATTACTATCCATGGATGATGCATGTTTGTAGTGTTCATTTTTCGAATTTGGATTTACTAGTGATCTTCATAGATAGGGAAAAAAAAGTATAGAAGTTAAAATTCAATCGCACATTCGACAGATAATTCACTAGAATGCACTGTTTTGTGTAAAGTTCTAAGAAAAAACGTGCATCTAGAGTAATGCCATTCCCCACGATTAGTGTTTATTGATTTTTTTTAAATTTTTTAAAAATTCATCTCGCATGCGCTTACTGATAAATTTTGTCAATCGTAAAATCGTCAGCAAAATTCAAATAACTGAATAATTATATGCATAAAAATGAATGACATTTGCTAAGAACTTACTTATCAATACAATCAAGTGCAATATCATGAAAACATCTTGCTATATGACAAGCATTGATGAGTTCGAATGGTAGATCACTTGTTGAAACAATACGTTCATCAAGTGAATAAAATAGTTGTTCGAACATTTCATAACTTTGCTTCGATACATAGTCGAATTTCGATGATAATGCTGATGCCATGCTTTCCGTAAGACGATTTTCGTTTGTAAAACAACCAAGCAATTTAATAGCGTCAGATAAACTTTGCCAACGAACCTACGAAAAAAAAAATATTCAACGTAACAATTCAATTTAAAAAACAGCTAGTTTTGAATGAATACTTATAAAGAATCAGGATTCATGTTTTCTTTGTATTTTCTAGAAAAATGATGATCTTCATATCTTATCATCGCCTTCTGCTTCCTGCATGATTTTTAAACAATCAATAATTTATTTTCCCTTAGTGTTCTTATCTTCTTACCAGATATTTCATATAGTCAATTGTCAACCAATTTTAATGACAAAGATGTTCTAGGAGACAATAAAATTCAAAAGCGCAACACTGTATCTGCTATGATTCTAGTTTCATCTATGGTCTTGAATCAGTAACATGAACCATCGTTGTTCTAGAATTGTCTTATTTTCCATGTAAGATTTTTGGCTACTTGGAATTTTCATAGAATTAATTATCTTTATAAAAACATCTTATGATGTTCGTTTCAATGATTTTTTCTCGACATCAAAACACAAACGTGTTGAGTCTACGGTGATCGACATACAAGGTACATGGTTTTAATAATAGAAAATAGTTGATTTCGTAATCGTATTAGAACTGCTGAGTCTATATTGTAATGAACACATGTAAACCAATATAACAAAATCTCAGAAATTGAATACTCATTTATCATGAATAATAACGGCTTATTTAACTTGTGCAACCATCTATCAATGCCCGAGGGAATTCATTCTTCAAAACAACAGTTGATAATCATCAGGCTTTTAGCTTCATACAGATAAAATAACTAGATTATGCCATGAAAAACAAATCCTAACACGAAATTTTATTGCTCTTTTATTCTAACATAATAAGTTATTTTTGAAACATTTTCAATTATTCAACTCATTTAACTACATTAAAATTTAATCAAACTAATAGCATAATCGGCATCTGCGTAACCTATTCCCCATGGTTAACTCAGTACTGTTACTCCACTGGATTAGTATCCGGTAAGTGAAAGGTTAATTAAGCGATGTGCTAGACTATAATTCTTTCATGTCAAAATTATTTTTGCTGTTTTTCCTTGATAAAATAAACAAATCAAACGCCTCTATTTATCATTGATATTTATCTGCACATCAGGAATCAAATAACTAATTGGATGATTTTCTATAAATTAATAAACATCGGTTTAAAAAACGAATCATTGAAATACATTTTAGACAAAGCAACTATTCACATTATAGCGTTTTTCAACGAATTCAAACAGATTCAGCAATAATAGTTGATGGACGAATGAATTAACATTCGCCTTTTGATGTACATACCTCGTTTTCAAATAGACGAGCATTCCCGGGTTCAAAACGCATTGCTACCGTTAATGTGTTCAGTATAAGACGAATAATAGATAGAATTTCATGACGAGATACTGAATTTGAAACAAAGAAAAAATAAATAGATCCACAATCATCATCATCTAATGTGAACTTTTCGCAAGATGTATTATCTACCTGTTATCCATGGCTGTTTAGGTGGTACAGACAGACATCCTTCCATTGATATTAATAATGAAACAATATAGACAAAACCACCAACTTTTCGAAAGACAGTCCTTGTTCGATGACTTTCACGTAGTATATAAAGAAAACCCTTAATAAAATGATTGAAATGAATCCTATTTCATTGAACAATAAATATTACTTTAAGAATAACTGATTTCATTTCTAATTCTTCTAATTTTGCTGTATGTATAAGTCCTAATAATGTTCCTGTATCATCTTCACCTCCAGTACATAAAACAAGATGTAATACGACAGTTAATGCTGCTACTCGACATAATCGATATGGTATGATATTATGTGCGAGTCTTGCACCGCCATGTTCTCGAAAAATTTCTAAATATTTACATTTTTGTTTAAGTAATTCTTACGAATTTAAAATTTATTAAACCGAAAATAGAAAAAACGAAACAAATCAAACAATGATTTACTTGCATTCTTTTGATTATGTGATAGAAGTAAAGCTAATGCTTCCATAATCATGAAACCTAATTCTTTTTCTTGTTGATCCATATTATCACCTTTATCTATAATAGATAAAAATTCATATCAATAAACATAAGTATTGATTTTTAGTTCACCATTAGGATCTTGTATTGATTCTTTAAGTATTGTTGCAAAATGGTGTAATCGTGCGATAAGTACTTCAATGAAACCCAATTCACGAAGGGCATCTTTTAATACGTTATTAAATTTAAGTATATGTATTAAATATTTCACACAATTTTTATGACTCTGTACACAACTGAAAGAAGAAAAAAGAAACCCATAGTTCTATTTGTATGCGACACAAAAAAAAATAACAGAATACATGGATGTATAAAAAATTAATAATAGGAATTACGATCATGAATAAATATTCTCAACTAAATCCTATGAAAATCCATGAGGATTCATTGAACTATAATATTAAATTATCAAAGATTTTTTTCTTGAGATAGCAACGCATAATCTCAACTATAAAATCTCTGGATTTTTACGACTTCAACAAAACTATTCAAGTATTAATAATAATTTTTATTTTCATTGTTTGTCTATTCTCTAGTTTTCGAAAAACTTACTCATGTGATTTAAGCATGATAGATAAATTGACAAGTTCTCTATGTGGTATATATTTAAGTTGAAATACAATAAATTCCAGAAGATCATATATTTTCAATTGTACGTCGTTCGATTTATTATAAAGTACTTCGGTGATTGGCGAGAGATTTTCACCGCAAAGAAAATAATTTGCATTATCGGCTAGTATAATACTACTTATTGTATCGAATGCTATATTGACAAGAAATGGATGAGTCGACTAAGAACAGAAAAAGAAAATAGGAAATAATAATACGTTAATAATTGAATGACGAACTTGTTGAAAAATAGATTGAAGAATTGTAAATGCGGATGTATTACGAACAATGAAACCTAATTGAATTTTATAGATTTAATGGTCGAAATACAGAACAATATCTACCGGTTTTCTTGGCTTGTGGCATAACAAAATTTGGAATATCAATAATTGTTTCAGGTCGACCAGGTAATTTAAGCTCATTGTAACCTGAATACGTAAAGTCACCGAGTAATGTAATGAATCGTGCAAAAAATTTTTCCGATTCGTCATTAATCCATTCATTTTCTAGTCTATTGAGAAAGAAGAGAAAAATCAAAATTCTATTATTTCTTATTGAATACTATTTTTCAAAGAACAAAAAACCTTATATAAATATATCTATATTTATATATTATTTTGCTATTGTGATTAGGCTTTCTTCCCGCTAAATAAAATAGTACGTCCGAGAAAGCTTTCGTAATAGAATTATCAATAAAAAGAGATGGGTTTCATTTGATTGGTTGCTATGTTTACCTTAGAATAATATCTTTCATATGAACATAGCAATGAGCAAGACGAAAGTCATCCGTAAGATGTGATGATAATGATGCTGATTCAATTATTAAACATATTAATGTTTCATAAACACGAGCCATATCGATTAAAGATAAGTCGCATGTTGCTCGACGCAAATTATCAACACATTGAGATAAACATCGAGCACCTAATTACGTTTGAAAGAAAAGTTCGTTTATTTTTTTTTCTTTTTCATCTTGTATGATATTTATATAACAAAGAAAAAATATAAAATAAAAGTATGTCACGTACTATGAATGCAATGAATAGCTGATTCTAATGAATGTTTGCCAATTAAAATAAGCATTTCTGATGCTTGTATGCGCCATGGTTTGTTTCGTTCGGGACAATTGCTTGATATTGCATTGAACAATAATAATAGATCATCACGTCGAGTCAATTCATCGACACACGAATTCGACATTGCAATACGTGATAGAAGCTATATCATATTGTATATATATATTTTTTTAAATTACATATTGAGAAAAAAAAATGTCTCACTTGAAAAAATATTTGTTGAAGTAAAATACGTTTTTCTTTCGGTGATATATTATCATTATTTGTCTGTGTTAGTGAAATTTCTGGTAAATCAAAAAATAAATATAAACATTTGACAAATGTACTTGGTAATGATGCTTGTGCAAATTTATCCATGATAATATTTGGTCCTGTTGACAATAGTTTCAATGAACGTAATAATGACCATCCTGATAAAGCATTCGTTTCATCCGTCATTTCGAGATATTCAATAATAGCTTGACTTGCAGCACTTGTATTAGGTTCTTTGTCGGCACGCATACGTATTTCGTAAACAAGTAATTTGGCAAGTGTAAATCCATAATCACATAGTTCAGGAAAACGCTCTTCCCATTCATTATTTGTAAGTACGCTAAGTACTTTAATAACCATTGGTAATGTTGAATATAATCGGTCATTTTTATCTTGTTGTGTCCATTGTATTTTCGGATGTTGATATTCATAGAAAACTTTTCGAAGATGTGTCAACGTAAGGAGGATATCTTGTGATGATGAACTGTTACTTTGATGACTTGATACTACACCTTCCGTTGACACGCTTGTTGTTGCTGATGATGATGGTGATGTGCTACCATCCCGTTTTGTCATTAATGTTTTAAGGAATTTATTCATTGTTAATATTTGTAATCATTATCGTGTATTGTCTTTTTATTTATCGTCGAAAAGATCTGTATTAATTAACGGAGAGTAAATATGAAAAAAGATAAAAAACAGATTTCGTCCGAATATATTTAGTAAAAAATATCAATTAAGCATCTAAAGAGACATGATGAATATAGTATGTTCTATTTTTCTAGACGATAGTATTGAGCGAGCCCGTCAGCGTCGAACGAATGGTACCGCTCGCTCATGCATTTTGATTAAAGCAGAAGACGAAGAAGAAGAAGAAGAAGGGAAACCATGATTTTTTTATTCGATGAGTTTACTATTCCAACAGGACGCAACAACATAAGATGTCTCTGCTTGACAGATGTTTAGTCAATTATACTAATAATACAGGATAAGAAACTTCTCTGGAGATACGTTAGTTAGAAAGTTAGTTTTCTGTAATATCAGATCGACAAGAACAATTATTTTCTTAAAGGAAAATGATTTAATTGAAAATTTATAATCGATCCGATGTTGTCCTTTTAATAATTGTTTCATTAGAAAAAAAAATACAACAAGCAAAGATACTAGAAAAACTAAGTTTCATATTTATTTAGTCAAAGAATCATTTTTTTCCGTTCATAATTATGTTGATATAAAAAAAACGGCAGCACAGTTTTCTAGCAACAACAAAAAAATCTTTTCAATCGCATCATGATGTAAACATATAGTAAGTTTAAAAGGTCACACGACACATTGTATCGTAGTTTAAAAAAGAACAACTTGGTCATACCCATTAATTTATATATAGTAATCAATCAAATGAATTAAAATTTCTTATCGAAATTTGATAAAAAAATGAATTTATCTTTTGATTTAAAACAATGAAACATCAAAGATACTGTATATTAAGTACTGTAAATTTACTGGCTGGAAAAATTAATTTCTATTAGATTCTTCTGTTAATTCTATAGATTAAGCAATTGTCGTCTTAAAATGTAATCTTATTTTTCTCGTTTGTGCTTTAAGTTCATTACAGTTTGCTTCACTTACGTAACTATTACGTATCATTTTATAAGTCATTCAAATTTATGTTGCCCATGATGCATATATCTGTGACGTCATATATGTGCTTTAAATCAAGATCTATGATCAACGAATCTACATCGTTTTCAATCACAAGTTTAGTATACAGTAACTATCTTACACAAATTTGACATTCCAATGTTTGCACGAATTATTTAATAATTTCAAATACTTGACTGCTAGTATGTATCACAGACTAATTCAATAACACTTGTAGAAACAGCTGTCTACACTGTTATATGCTCTAATCAATTTATTAATAAATTGCTAATTTATATAAAAATATGTTTCGTAATATTTTCAAATCTTTCATCGTACTTGAACACATATCTGAGAATCTTTGATTTACTCAAAGAATACATTTTAGTTGATATAGATATTAGTTCTAATCTACTAACTACACATTGATGATGTTATAGATTGAAACCGGAGCGTCTAGTTTTTGCAATTTTAAATCGATCAAAGCTTGTTTCTGTCACATATGTATATACATATAATTATATATATATGTAAGTTATATACGGATTTAGACAATTATTCACACAAACAGTGCATATTTCTTCGTTTGCCAATAGATCTAAATTTCAAAGTCATGAAGCTACTTGATCATAAACAGCATAAATAAATATATTATTTAGACAAATTAATTATTCATGAATATAGATGAATATTAAATATAGAAATGATTTATGAAAATTATTTTTTTCTTGTTTACATGATAAGACCCAACATTATCTCTGTGAAATCAAACAAACTCAATCGAAGAGAAAATTTGATTGTGTGAGAAGATTAATATTGAAAGTAAATACTTGTTATTAGTTTTTAATCATCTTGATACATAAATATATTACTAGAATCGATATCTTTTGTTTTTATCTGTTACCATTAGAAGAAAAAAACTCAATTTTTATTTCATCTTATCCTATGATAAAGGCAAAATATTTATGTTCAGTTGAAAATGTATCATTAAACACTAATGGTTATCACTGTTAGTTGAACTGTTCTTGTTCACAAGCTTGAAATTGAAAGCTTGAAACAAATAATGCATAATATTAAATATTATTCTGATATGTATATTTTATGTAACACAGAATTTATTGATTTAATCATAAAGTTTCAGATACATGTTTCATTTTTTATTTCAGAGCTTTTTTATCGTATTGTAGAAGAATATTAATCGATTATAGGCGAGTCACTTTCATTCTTTTTTATCATTTTATCTACCTTTTGTTAATGAATCGTGTCCTACAAAAATCAAGCGTTCAATGAAAATCTCGTATCCACTTACAATGCAGGTTAAAACTTACCTTTCTGTTTAAATATCAGTAGATTCATCTAAAACGAACAGTTTTGCCCATTTGTCATTGCTATCTTACGCTCTATTGCATTCTTATTACCTTCAACATACGCATATTCATTTTAACACAAAACAGGTATGTACATGAACATGCGGTTGTTCTTCATCTATACTCCTCTTTACGCTTTCGTTTTTTACGAAACATAAGGTAACCTTCCTCTCTCACACAGACCACGACATTTATCATTCAATTTCAAAACTAGTGTCACACGACGTTCAAGTAACCAATGATCATAATCAACAACTAAATTCAGCATAGAAAGACACAGAGCGAAACAAGCGTGCTACTGACCGTTACACCAGTGAGTAGGACAGACAAAACGAAAAGCACTGTTACATATAACAACGACTGAGTCGTGTTTCAAATTGGTCACCTTATTGAACAAATCAAACGACAATCGAAATGGGTAATCGGGTAAGACTGATAAAAAACAATACTATTCCCTTTATACATCTTGTTTATCTGTCCTTGAGTATAATGAATGTCATTGAGATGGAAGGAGACACAAAACTATAATCATACAGTACTGGAAACATACATCTATGTAATAAAAAGATAGAAAAAACTAAGCCGCTGTTTGTTCTTTTCCACTATGTAGATGTCTATCATCAAAATAAAAATAACTAAAATTTAATCTTCCTCATTATCACAATCCTTTGATAGAAGTAACTGTTCACTGTCCGATGTATCATCTTTGTTAAGATTCGTTGCTCTTCGTTTGCGTCCCCGTCTCGAACCTCGTCTTTTATCATCCACCACAGATGTTATTGTTACTTGTGTACTACGTCCTCGTTTTGATGAAATTCGAGAGGTTTTGATCAATTCATCAGTTGTACATATTGAGTCTGTTGATTGTTGAAGTAAACCGGATTTAAGCTGTTCACGTAAGTTTGCATAAACTTTTCCCAAGTGAACTGAATCTGAATAGATAACTGATGTTTCACGATTGAATGTTTTGGCATTCTCAACAAGTAATTTAATGTCAGCATCGAACTCTTCTAAATTCGAATAGTGATATGCATCGATCTTTCTTTTTATACGCTGAAAATCTATTGGTTCTTGAATTACTTGATAATATAATGGCAATTGTTTCTGTCCTGGTAAACGAATAAATATTTGTGCTAATTGACGATCATCATCCGTACGATAAGCTAATAGATGATCCAACAGAAGACGACATTGTGTTGCAGTTTTTTCATCAGTATTTTCAGAACCTTTTTTAATATTATTACGTTTTGAATAAAAATTTGACTGATTAGATATCGATGTTGAAGGTATATCAAATGATGAACGTGTTTCGATTTCATCTAGATCAATATTAGTATCTTGTGATGAAGAATTATTTTTACGATTTTGTTTTTGTGCCCGTTTTCGTTCGTTAGCTTCATCTAAATTGCCTTCTTCTAATGCTTGTAAAAATTCTCTTTCAGTTAAATTATCACCATAGTCAATGTCTTTACGTTGACGACGTCCTTTACCGAAATCTTCTTCGATTTCAAGGGTTTTTTCAACTTGATCTACATTATTTGTTAACCATTCAGGTAGTTCGTCTTCAGTCATAAGACGATTCGTTTTCATTTTACGATGAACTCTCGGTTTTTCATGAATATAATCAACATCTTCTTCATCTTCAAGTTCTTCTAATAGTGAAGGATTTGTTTCATCACCTGTTGTCATCGTTCCTTCCCGAGTTATTTCATCATCACTAGGATCTATTGATGACATGGAAATTTCACTAAAATACAACGTAGAGATGTTGTGTAGAAACAAAGTTGACTGATAAGCTTTTTTGTTTTGCTCGTGCAATACCTTTTCTTTATTGTCTGATCAGTTGAATCCTCACGATCGGTTTCTTTCGTTCGTTTTATTCGAGAAATGATTTCTATTTTATCATTCGTGTTCGACAAGGTTTGTGTTCGAATTACATTAACATCATCGCAACTACTGCCAACACCATTGCGATATTCATTTTGACGTCGTGCAACATCTATACGATTGAATAAATTGAATTCAATTTCACTTCGAGCAATCATCTAGACACAAATAGAACAAGAATTTGATTCTAACATGTAAACTCAACTATTTAGGTTATTATTTTTTTTTAAAACACGCTCTGTGTCTCTCGTTTGCATTGTTCGAAATAGAAATATGACAGTTCTATTGTTTAAAAAGAAAATATTTGATACATCAGTCTATAGATTTCTCATGAAAATTAAGATTTCAATCATTGAAATGTTCAATTTTAAACATATCAATCTATGCAGCATTTTTCTTATGAAAGAATTCTTTGAATTACATAAGTATTCTTCATTTTGCACTTTACGCGTCATGAAGAGTCAGTTGAATTATGAAAAACTCCTAAAGGTCATTTTTCTTTAATTCATTGGTGCAGACTTACAGACATCGTATAACTATTTTAGTTCACGACATGGTGAATATCACGAAATCGAAATAAGGTATTTTATGTGGATGTCATACTTTCAAATAGATCTACTCACCAGTAAAGTGGGCTAAAAATTTTAGTATACAGAGAAACGTTGTCTTCTTACTTTCTCAATATGTAAACAGTCACTCCAATACGTACAGTGGGATTCGATTGAACTTTCGATTTCTTGAGACATAGATATCTTACGAACAAAAACTGTTTCGTTTAGCTGATATTGTTAAAATATTTTACTCCGAAATATATCTGCTCGTTGGCATGATTTCCAACAACAGTATCGTAATGCAATAGGACTGACATGGAACATGTTACAGATTGAAATTTCACGAATGAATCTATAAGTCTAGATCGAAGACTTGAGAAAATCAATCTTTTCTGAATTTTACAAAGCTTTATGAATTCTACATTAAGGAGAAAATTTTGCAATAGTCTATTCGACAGTTTTGCAATCGATATGTTCGTGTAAAATAAGTTTTCTGTTTCAGTTCTCTGTATCAAGTGAATACGTTTTCTAAACTTTCAGGAATTACTATTTTGAATTTATATTTGTGCTTAAGAAGTTTCCTTGGTTAGTTTGAGTATTAGTATTCTTTTCATTTTATTTCGACATCCCACCACCCACAAAGTAGCTAATCATATATTAAAAGATTTGAATCTGAACGAACCTCTGGTTCGAATTCAAATTCAATGTATGGTGAAGGTTCGTCCATAAATTTCTCAATCTCTATTTCACTAGTCAAGAACTTGGATGCCATATTGTAGTTGTTAGTTGAGTTAACCCAAGAAGCGCGTGACCAGTTGAAATTTCGATCCTAGATTTCTACATCTTCACAAAAAGTAGCATATATTCTCAGAGAAAAACATCATGCTTTTGCTCAAGTTCATAAAAATATGAGTTCTGGTCGCTTATCCTATATACAGAATAGAGTAAAAGGAGAAGTCACTGTTTCACTAGGATTCGTTTGTACCTGAATCAGGATACTTCATTGACCTTTTGTACCGGATCAAAACATTGAAACCTGATTTTTCAACATTTTAATCCTGGCCTACCCCTTAGGGATTGAAAAAACTATTTTATCTTTGATTTTGATTTATTATACTTACCTTGATAAAATTCGTTGTGCTGATCATGAATATGATACTTCTATTGAAGTTTGATGGAGAAATAACAAAAATATTAAATTCTCACTGATCCGATCCTTATAAGACTCTAAGCGTTTGTAACGCTAAGATTCTTTCAAATAAAAATTGGCGTAAACTTTTTTGATTCAAAAATACTCTTCAAGAAGTCTCAGTCACTTTTTAAAATAGAGAAGAAGCAAGTGATATCTTGTGCCTTTCAGTTGCATTCCTCGATATTTTAAGACTAAATCAATGGTTTGTGAGCTGTAAATCTGCCTTATGAGCGCTCGCGAGATATCTGGAGCGCGTTTCTTTTTGCTTTTGAATATGAATCCATAAGAAAGAGCAAATAAAATTGCCTATAAGATAGCACTTTCGAAATGGATGGAAACTCTTTTATGGAACTACGTTATATGAACATTTGATGAACTCTTGTAAAATATGACTAAATTGAGTGTGACAAGAGGCTATTATCGAAGAATGCAAATAATATTCTTAAAGATTTTTCCAGATCTAAATGAAGCATAATAAACTGAGTGATACTGAAGTTACTCGAACAAATTTTCGACGAACAGAGATGTGAAAAGAAAACATTATCTCTTGGTAAAAATGATATACGATCCAAATCGTGAAAGTACTTGGTAGTTTGTTTTGTTAATACTCGATCAAATTTTAATAGAAGTATCATATTCATGATCAGCGCAACGATTGCTATGAAGATAGCCGCACCAGATCAAAATCAAAGATAAAATAGTTTTTTTGATCTGTGGTGGGCAGACCAGATACAAAAGATTGATAAGTCAGATTTCAATGTTTTTTTGACCTGGCGCAAATTCTCAATGAAGAACCTTGATTGCAGTACAAACGAAAAATAGTGAAACTGTGACTCCTCCTTTATCGAGTAGTCCACTGTCGATGAGCTTTGATGTAAAAAGAAAACGACTAAATAATCGAAAATGTTCTCTTGTACGAGAGATTGATGAGTTTTCATGTTAGATCAAAGCAATTCTAGAACTGTTCGACGAGATCATTCATTAATCATGATCATCTTTTTTTAATAGTCAAACTTTTGAAACTGATCAGAAAAGTTCGATCCATATCCAGTGACAATCGAACTTCTCATTTCTAATTGTACGCGAAATTTTTTACGGATCGATTGATGACGAACATTTGAGTTTTTTTTATTTCTCTGTTCGTGTGTTTATCTCTGTAGAAAATTTTCTCATGCGAAACGTTAGAATCTACCTAAGCATCTAATCTCATCGCAATGTTTGATCTTCTTAAAAGTCGTTTTTTTACGAGAAGATAATGTACGATTGAGAAAAAAATTATTGACATTAGGACAGTGAACATACGTAAAAATGAAGTATACTTGAAATATCTATTTTTCATCATGTGAAAATTGTTCCAGTCTGAGATTAATTTAGTAAACATCAGAGACTATGTAGCATGTTTTTCTATCGGATTAAAACTATTCTGTCTTCAGAATCATATTCAGTGAAAGATTTCGTGCCTTGGTTTTCTTACATTCGGATATATCCAGCTTAAATATAGATCGTACATCATGAGTGCAACTCGATTTCTTGTTGAAATCTACAAATTTTAAAATTAAAAATCTTTTTCTTATGCATTTAGCATTTCAGTTCATAATAAAACTAGAATTATTTGTTAATTTATTCCGTTACACATTCATAAAATAGACAGTGGGCGAACTCACTTGATTGAGAATTTCATCATCAGGTATATCTTCATCATCATCTTTACATTCGTCTTCACCTTCAATTAATTGCTCAAGGTAATCTTGTCGTTCGCTTGATGTTGATGAACGATTGAATTTTCCTGCTTGAATAACTTTCTCATCAACATTCAATTTGTATCTTGCACATGCCAATATTCTTTCTTCGATCGTATTCACTGTGATCAAGCGTAAAACTCGTACTTCATTTTTTTGCCCTATACGATGTGCACGATCTTGTGCTTGTTGATCTTGATGTGGATTCCAATCGGAATCAAATAATATTACAGTATCGGCTCTCTGTAAATTTAATCCAACACCACCAGCACGTGTTGATAATAAAAAAATAAAACAATTTACATTATCATCATTGAAATTTTTCAATAATTCACAACGATCATCAGCTTTTGTTGTACCATCTAAACGTAGATAAGAATAATCACGATAAGCAAAATAAGATTCAAGTAAATCCATCACAGATGTCATTTGACAAAATAATAAAATTTTATGTCCAGTCACTTTTAATTTTGGTAATATACGATCAAGTAATTCAAATTTACCCGATACGCGAAATAGATCAGCTCCGTTTATAGTACCATCTTTATGTCCCAATGATTGTGCAAGACGTTCTTCTATTTCACGAAATAGAAATGGATGGTTACAAATTTTACGTAGTTGCATAATTTTATTCATCAATGCACGACGGCCACTTTTACCATTTTGATTTTCAATGATTAACGTACGATTTTTCGCCATGGCATGATATAAACATCGTTGTAGAGCAGATAATTCACATTTTATTATGCATTCAACCTGAACGAAACATGAATATTAACTAATTCGGTGAAAATAGAATGTTCTCATAAGTAATAAAGAATTTGGATCCTTAAATACGTGCATTTAACATAGTTTCTATTGTAAAATGAATAAACATCTTTCTTCTGCTAAGTACAATAAACAATTTTAGTACACGAATTTCAACTCATAAGGAATAAAAACAACTCTGACCCATGAATACACAGCAACATTTCATTCTAGTTTCTTGTTTTATGACAGCTTGTATAATTAGAAAAACGAGTAGTTTGTAAATTTCTTAATTGTCTTTTGCTAGATTATGATTGATAAAATATTGATTATTTGCTTTAGCTTTATGATATTCTCTTAATATCTTATGAAAACAACCAGACAATCTGATTCGACCGTGCAATGTTAAACGGAAGATAAACATGAGATATACTTTTTCAAGTATTTTTTCATAGTTGGTAAAATTTTCGAAATAGATTGACAAAGAATGTGTCTCAATTTGAAGATAGTTTTCAATGTATAAGATAATCGTAGACTTTGTCTATCGATTTATCACCAGCCCTGCAATATTCTAGGCGGTGGTACCAGGAGTCTCAGCAAATTGTATAAAAATATTTCGATATCGGATTTGATTTATTGATGAGCCTAGTGAATCCATTGAAATCTTCAACTGAAAGAAATATTTATTTCTAAGATAATCGAAGCTCAAAAAACCAAACATAAGATTCAAAATGTTTTCGTGAAACAGGTCTGATTTGAAAAATTTATATATGTCATGCTTGAATTATTCTTTTCAACTGAAATCTTCACATAATTCTAATAACTACTTACCAGAGCTCCGCGAGGCGCGGGACGGGACGAGTTTTGGATTCGTTCTGCGTCCCGCAAGGAATATTTTCTTCGTTTTTTAGCTGAAAAACAATTCTTTTTTGTGACTTTTCATCAGAGAAGTGTCGCTTTCGGTCAAAACAACTGACTCAACCATTTCAAACCCCAAAAGGTAGTGTTTTACTAATGAAACAGTTCGAAAGTTTTTGGTAAACCATGTCAGACGGAACGTGGGACGGGACGGAACTGAAAAATAAAGAGTAGCCAGCACGGGATGGGACGACTTTTTTGTCACCCCGCGGAGCTCTGTTACTTACGTTAGTTGACTTACATATCAGGAAAATATCCTATCAAAATCTTGTCATTGTATTCTTTAGCACACGACATCTTGAAAACTTTACTTTTTGTTGAATGCCTTCGAAATTCTAGGAAAAATGCATGGGTCTCTCTATCCTTTTAAACTGAACAAAACAGATCATTGAATTTTAATCCAAATAACTATGAAACTCAACCTCCCACAAGATGTTGAGACTGAAAAACTGATAGAGCCATATAGAGGCAACGTACACATAAATTGCAGAAATATCTTAGATAGAATAACAAAAAATATCGTTCTCTTCTCTAGAAACTTTTAAATATTTGTTAAATATAATGATTTATATTGTGCTTAGTCATGATGTCGAAGTTGAATGTTTAAATGAGATCGTTTAACAGAATAAGCATTGTACTAAATCAAATTCTTGAAAGACAAACTAATAGAGAACTACTAACCTTTTCTGGTAATTGTGACTCGACTTCTTTCTTCAGACGACGTAGAAGAAACGGTCGTAAAACTTTATGTAAACGCTTAATAATTAATAATGTTTCTTCATGATTTAATTCAACTTTTTCACTTGGCAATGTGGCAAACGGTGCATTAAACCAATCGGTGAATGTTGTTGAAGATTTGAATATAGTCGGTAAAATAAAATTTAATAATGCCCATAATTCAGGTAGATTATTTTGTAATGGTGTACCCGTTAATAGTAAACGACGTTGAGCATTTGCATAGTATGTATTTAATATTTGTGTTAATTTGCAATGATGATTTTTCATTCGATGCCCTTCGTCGATAATCAAATACTTCCATGATACTTTTGATAATATTGAACGATCACGCATTATATATTCATATGTCGTTAGTAGAACATTGAAACGCATTGTACGCATAGTTTGTGACAGCGTTTTTCGTGCATGAGGTAAACCTCTATATTGTATAACACTGACTTCTGGTGCCCAATGTCGGAATTCTGCAGCCCAATTAGATAATGTTGATAATGGAACAATAATTAATGATGGGCCCGGATTCTTTTTACAATCCATCAAATGAACAATCAATGCAATCGTTTGTATTGTTTTTCCAAGACCCATTTCATCGGCGAGTATACCATTTAAATTATTATTATATAATGAAACAAGCCATTCAACACCTTGCAATTGATATGGTTTAAGTTGTCCACCAACTAACATTTTTGATTGTTCTCTTATTGGTTCAGTTATACGATGAGCAATGGAATAGTAAGATTCTTTTCCATTGTATTCATCGTCTTCGTTTGTTGTTGTAAGATTAACAGTACCACGTGTTGTATCACAATTATTCGTTTCATTAGTTATTGGACTAAAATTAAGTTTTAAAAATTTTTAGTTTGTTTTTTATTTTTTTTTCATGTGTTGAACTTACATGTTTTTTGATTCCTGATCGGTTGGTATAGGATTGTTGAGTGTTGCGATAGATTCTTCTGATTTTTGAGCAGCTATTGTAGTAGTATCCGGTCGTGATTGTGAACGATTAGCTTGTTGATGTTGCCGTACTAATTGTTTCAAATTATCGATATAAGCATCTGTTTGTGATAGTAATAATGCTAAACGTGCATCCTTCTTTTCATCAACTAATCTCCTATACTCGTCTTCATCATTGGCCACCAAAAATAAGAGACGACGCTTGTCATCACGTTGTTTTTGTTTTAATAATTCACGTTCATTATTAGCAAAATAGACTTGAATTGATTTATTCATACGCATCGTTGCCGTCGTACAACGACGATGATATTCACGAAAATCTTTTGCATGTGTTACGATAGCATTTAAGAAAGCTTGATGTCTAGCATGTTTTTGTTGTTTGATTTCTAATTTACGTTGTCGTTCGTAATGTTCTGTTGTACGTGCTTCACGAAGATGATGACTTTTGGGACGTTTATATGCACGAGGGTTAAGAGAAGTTTGAATTAATGTATCTTTCTATTATGAGATTAGAATATGGAAAAGTATATTTTAAAGTTGTTTCTATAAATTCCATCGATAGACATGTATTCAGTCTCAGTATCGATCGGAGTAGAGTAGTCAAAAATAGGTCAACTGAAAAACTGATTGATGTGAAATCTATGTTTATACTGATTTGATACTGATGAGATCTTATCCCATTTCCATATTGGCATGATTCTGTCATCAGCCGTTTTAAAGATATTTCAATTGCATACTCTCTAGAAGATAGTAAAAGCAAGTCAGACAGAAAAGAAATGCCGATCTTAGGGGAGCATCCGTGAGAAAAGTGAGAATTGTTCCATTGTAGATTTGATTTTGCTGTGCATTTGAAAGGTTACCCTATATGAAACCACAAAACTCGAAAATTTCATCTCATTTGGATCTATTATAGGAAACTTAACTAAAACCGATTTAGATCCCTATCAGCTTAGTGTAAAAAAATCTGTTCCTTAAATGTTTATGCCGATTATATTACAACAAATCAAGGGAGTTGTTTTGTACAATACACCGATAGATTGAGCATTAAAAAATGAGCAATTTGGTTTAATAGACAAAGTTAAATTTTGAATAGTATATCTCTTGTCATTCTTTTTGAACACATACGTAAGGTCAAGTTAAACTTGTCATATTTTATGCAACTTTTATTGCATTACAAAATGTTCGAGAACTATTAAAAGAAAAAGTTCTCGACGGAAGCGAAACTGGTCTAACAATTTTCGTTCTACATTGTGATTTTCAATGATGTTTCAATTTCAGCAATATTTTTCCAGGACATTTTCATTTGTAAAGGACGATTCTAAGTCAAAAGATTGTGAAATTCGAATTCAACATCAGAAACTGTATTGAGTTGAGTAAAGTCTTGCAAACTTTTGTTCCGATAAAAAAAATACTTATCATTCAGAGGCACTAATGAAAGCACTCTAATAATTGATCTGTGTGGAGAAAAGAGCACAGGTTATTTTTTATCGAAACAAAAATTTTCTAGAATCTATTCAGTTCAATAGAGTTTCCGACGCTGATTTCGAATTGTGCTGTAAGAATGAAAAATTCCTCAAAAATTATTGTTGAAATTGAAAAATTATTGAAAATCACAATGAAGAAAGAAATTTGTTAGACTAGTTTAGGCTCGATAGTGCACAGTTGTTTTCAATATTTCTTGAACTTTTTGTAATGCAATAAAAGTTGCATAAAATATGACACATTTAGCTTAGCCCTACGTATGCGTTTAAAAAAAACTGCCAGCAGTTATACTATCGAAAATTTACTTTCGTGCACTCATAAATTATTCTGTATTCGAATTAAATCAAACTCCTGAATCAGAAAAAACAGATCACATTCAGCAGTTGAAATAACTCAATTTGTTCAGTAGTGGCTGATTTATCAACACTGATTTTGTCTTTGCTTGGAAAGATTCTAATATTGAACGTACGTTCAGTTTTTTTGCCATTTGAAGAGAATCCGTTCTATTCAATTTCATCTTATGATTACAGATATTCTCTATTCTTGTTTGCATGATAATGAACGAGGTATTATTACCGCTGGACTAGATTTCAATCTTCTATCCATTTACTAGAGCATTACTTTAGCATTGTATCTCAAAAAGAAAAACGTTTCATAAAAACCTTTGTGGTATTGAGAATTTCACTACGAATTCGCTTTTGAAATTGAAGTAATTTAAGTGATTTCAATTCAATGAGTGCTCGTGTACGTAATTCAATGTTCATATTAGCTGGCATGTGTTCTAATTCTTGTAGACGAGTTGATATACGATTAAGAACACTAAGAAATAAAAAAATGAATTCGTTGAAAATTTCAACGTAGATGAAAGCACTTCGAAACAAAAAAAAAACGCATGAGCTATTTATATGACTTACCGTTTCTCTCGTTCTTGTTCATCATATAATGGATTCAGACAGATAGGATGTTTACTGATTCGATGAACGGTAGGTTCTTCATTCGTTTCATTAGATCCAACTAACGATCGATACATATTGGTTGTTGATGAAAATGTTAAGCATGCATCAGCAGTATTGTGATCATGTCCTTGCGATGCATGTGTTAGCACGATAGAAGTTGGATGTGATTGTTCTTGTGCAAGATGATTGTGAATTAGGTCAGCGAGTCGTAATTTATATGAACATGAATTGAGTAAAGAATCTGATACGGGTAAATTTCGAGCTAGACAACGGTATGTAGCTATTTGAGAGTTGAGAACATTCGAACGAAGACGGTCGAGTTCAGACGAATCGATTGTGATGGCAGAACTAGTGTTATAATCCACTGCTGCCATTCAAAGATTTATCTAGAAAAAGGTCTATTTTTTTCGACGATAAGAACCAATCTTTTAGCTACAGACAAAGCCATCGCTATAATAATATCTAAGTTTATTTAAATTAATTAACTGGATTTATCGTGAAGTAAAATATTTCATCTGAGAACAAACCCTTGTCTCTGTGATTGCACCCAACGGTAAAAAATGTTCGCATTCATGGCTGATGTTACAGCTGGAGTTCCGTATCATTTTGCACGCTAATTTGTAGAAATTTATCCCATCATACATTTCTACGTCAATACTAGTGATAAACATCAGACATAAAAAGAAAAACAGTTGTCACAAAAAACGATCGAACTAGCATCACATAGGATTCGGATTCTAATCAAACACACAAGTATATAGCTCTCTTTTATGGAAACTAATCAAGATGATTGATAACAATACAAATTACTAGCAACAATAACAGAATAACTTTTTCTTTCATAGATGTTGGCATAAAAATTAATTATATGGAAATATTTCTCTATTGAAAACTTTAATAAAAAACAACACAAATCGACTTAGGAAAAATCTACCGATATTACTGAACTTTCTTTTTAGTTGAAAACTTCATTTTTAAAGAAAAGATTTCGTATTCATTTCACTTTTACTATTTTAGTTGGCCAAACCGCCACCAACAGGTCGTGCTGTCATAGCACCAAAATCGAGAAATCCTGCGTATCCAAGACCTTTTCCTGTGCTTACACCACAATCATATCTTCCAGGAGCTGCCGGCGGTGGCGGTTACTATCCAGGCATGCCACCTACTGGAGGGCAGAGTAATTTTCCTGTAATTACGCCAAACTCGTATCTTCCTCCGCCAGGTACTATGGAACCACCAATAATGAATTATAGTGGTCACGCTGGTATGTATCCTCCTCAGGTACCTTATGCTCCAATGCCACCTACTATACTGCCACCACCGCCGATACCTCCACCAATGATGCCTGCACCGACTTCTCTACCATATCCAATGTCTTATCAAAGTCAAGGTCCAATGTCAATAATGGGTCCCCAACCACCATTTTACGAACCCCCCGGATCTCAATTATATTCGCGTCGTCGTCCGATGCGTATTTGTCGTCGACGTCGTCGTTCTCGACGATGTCGTCCTGTTTTACATATTGTTGATTCAAGTTCATGTTCATCATTATCATCCTGTACAACCACAAGTTCATGTTCACGACGTCGTCGTCGTCGATCACGTTCTCGTTCACGACGATGTGCACCAATGCCTCAACAACAACCCATTATAGTCTTACCTGTTCAATGCCAACAACCACAAACAGCACAAGCAACTCCAATACAAAATCAAATTCAACAGCAACCTCAACAAATTTTTCTACCACCTTTACAAATGCAACAATCAGGACCTTTCCAGCAATCACAATTAGCATTACCAGGAATCCCATGTCAACAGCAAGCTCTTGCCCTACCACCTATACAGTTTAGTGGCTCTAATATAATTCCCAGTACAAATTCAAGTCCAATCATAATACCTAGTGGTCAACCGATGATACAACCATCAATATCATTACCACAGATCACTTCAATTGGGCATCCCAAACAAATGCAAGGTGGCACCGTTCAATATGTCCAAGCTGTACAACAATCCTCTTCACCGTTACAATATATATCAGGTGAGCCACGTTCAACGATTGCACCACAACGTATTCTTGTCAGCAGTACCAAGAAAAAACAACCTGCCAAGGTCAAACCAGTTGTAAGATCTAATTCAGTACGAAATTTGCCCCAAAATGATCTGAAATTCGGTCGGCATCCATTTGATTGGTATGCAAGCGAAAAGAATAATAATATTGTTAATGAAAAACTGCAAATCGGACAGCGAGGAACTACGACTGCTCGTTAATTGAGAAATAAAAACTAAAGACTCAACTATCTAACGTATTTAACTTATTGTATCTTTTAGACTAATGAATAAGAAATAAATATCAACTTTTTTTCCATCGCTAAAGTTTTACCAAATCGGGCTCTTGAATCCATACAATAATAATAATAATAATAAGCAAAATAACCTTTGCTTTTATTGGTTGTTTCGAATCATTGAAACAGAGTAGCACGTAGATGTCGCATATGCTGGATTAAACCTATGATCATCATTTTTTTTATTAAATAAATATATGTTGAAATATGTCACGAGCTTTGACTAATTAATCGAATCTCATCAAATAAAATGTGCTTTAAAATAATATCATGCATTGGCATTCATTAAGAATCAATACGCTTTAGAAAATTACTAGTTCTTAACGAACCATGACAAATGTACAACCAGCTGCATAATGCGACAATAAAGATTAGAGAGAGGAATGCAGTTGGGTTGAATCCCTTAGAAAAATATGCATTTCACGAATGTTTTGTTAAAGTAGAAACGGTTAATCGGAAAATGAAGAAATATGAAATGT
The DNA here is from genome assembly GCA_900239685.1 of Rotaria macrura. NCBI lineage: Eukaryota > Metazoa > Rotifera > Eurotatoria > Philodinida > Philodinidae > Rotaria > Rotaria macrura. Next base: position 277,304 of record OENT01000020.1, read on the forward strand.
CTTACATTATGATTATCAACTCTGGTATCATAGTGCTCTGAATTTTGAAGATTCATAAAGTGCAAACTCGAAGCAACATAAAAAAGCAAATTAAGCATTTGTATCAATACATTTCAAAACAACCTTGGTTAGTAACGAAAAACCCTTGTCATCCGTATCAAATTAATTCGAATCTTTTGTGATTAATAGCTTCCTATTGTAGCAGTGTCCCATGCACATATTTCATATTCAACGTGTATTAAAACAAAAACATTGATTCTTCGTGTCTATTGCTAATGTGCAACTCATTTTCCTTGGTGAACGAATTCCTATACGTCAAATGATCGTAACAATGATGCATCTGATAAGTTCATTCGATTCATAAGTGAACATAATAATTTATTACTATGTGTATTACTCATTGAATGAATACTTGTAATATAATTTGCACTTTTTTGTCTATCGAAAATATCAACCTATTTCATTATCTATTTTTTTTCCTTAAATTCTATGGTTTCTTCCAAATGTTTGTATTATATTTCTTTTATTTTTCTTTGATCTTATCAAAATCAGAGTCGTCACTATGAAATTAAAGTAGTTCGTAATCAACAAGTAATCTTACGAACTTTGTCCGCTGCTCGAATGTTTATCCTTTAATTTCTATTTCTTACTTTTTCGTACGCTCTTTCTAAATGCAAATCACAGCATTTATTAAAAACAATTGACTCTCAATGTCTTCCTCTTAGTTTTTTGTTGTTGTTATTGCCCCACGGATGCTACATGTAAAATAGTTGAAAAAAACCATTTCGCTGCACTCATTCTCACGATTTGATCATACACCATCTATCAAATTGCATGAAGTCATCACACTTATACACACGTAAAATGTATGTCGTACAACTTGTCATATCTCTCAATAGTGTCTCCAATAGTTTGCAATATGGAACGTGTATCCAATGTGACGTTGAAGCAGCTTATTGCCTATCGAATAATAATCAAAATTTCACGTGATCTCTCAATCATTTCCTTTCTAAATACAGATTTACAGAAGTGAATAACAAATACGTGTGTGATAATCCAAGATGTTATTTAACTAAAAATGACTAAATCTTGACAATACGAAAATAATCTCTGTTATTCCAGAAAAGAGAATAGCTGCATGAGATGAAACAAAGAATAGATCATGCCTATTAAAAATAAGTTCGTCATCATTCTTGTTGATTCTTTTCTTGTTTCTGTAGTCTTAAATCATTTAGTTACATTCCAATATTTTTAATTTCGAAATTAATTCCTGTCAAAATTCAAGTATCATTCATATCGCTTATTAATACTTATTACTAAAACTTAATTTCAAAACATTTTACTGATTAATGAAACATTTTCGATCAGAAAATAATATGATTATCATGGCTATATATCTACTAATGACAAACAAGTTTAATATGTTATGAAATTGCGAAAAATTCTATAAAAGATTTATATCATCTACAAAGCATATATACCACTACTCGCATTTGAACCCTATCAATATATATCTAGAATTTTATTGGATTGATTGGTACGTACGAACTTTGGCAACATGGATCTTTAACGTTTCTATTCTCTTGTTTCGTTGAAAAATATAGAGAAAAAAATTTGTCGTGATCATTCGTACAATGATATAAAGTAATGTGTCAAGGATCAAACTATCAGAACATGTAACAATCGATCGGTGCATTTGATGTAAATTAAATGTTAGAAGGTTCGAATGATTATTGACACTAAAACAAAAACAGTATTTCTTGTTTTCTTTATTATAAGATTATTTCATGACATCAAGTTCTATTCTATTTTATAACACTTTGTTGATTCTAATCGATAGATATCAAACGTTTCTATTGTTACATTCAATCGAACTTCGTCTCTTTTTTTCTTTCAGACTTTGTCATATTTTAAAAAATATGAATCAAATAAGTAACCGTTCGGATATTAAAAGAAAAACAGAAGTTGATTTCGTCGTATCACTAGTTATATCATATTGAATCAAACGAGCAATCAAATCTCATAATTAGTAAAATTGCAGGTATCGAAATGAAATCGAAAGCTTCATTGTTCTGTTGATTAGATTTCATATTCATTCGAAAATTAGTTGCTGATAGTCATCTTTTCCAAACATAATTGAGAAAAATTCGTTCAGATTTGTATTGAAGTAGTAACTAGTCAGTCCGGTTACTCATTTTCTACAAAACACGTTCGAACTGTCAACATAGTTTAAACGACATTGAGAAAAGTTTCGAAAAGCATTAAAAAAAGCATAGGAATAGGGATGAATAATCTAATTCTAGACACAACGAAAAACAAACAATCTTATCTCTCGAAAGGTCTCACAGATGTTAGAATTGTTGAAGATAAAACAATGTTGCATCTTTCTTAAAACATCCACGTAAATATATATCTCATCTAAATATATACGTTGTGAAAGTAAGGCTTTTTTCTTGAAGAGATATGGAGCCTAATTAACTCGAAATCATGCAATTAGAAAAAGTTAATTCTTAATTCTTATCAATGTTAGCAAGAGAATACTGAGGTTTTTAAAAAATAAAATAAACTCTTGTTCACATAAGTTTCGAATTGCTTCGCAATAGAAAATAATTTCTTCAATTCGAAAACGGCCATCATTTCTTTGTGAAACTTTCGTGTGACATCTACTTCATTATGTTAGTTAAGGCAAACACTTTCTATGAAAGATTGAGTTGTTAATGTGTATTAAAAAATGTATTTTATAATTCTATACTCATGAATTTTTTATGAAGTTTAATAAAAATTACAAAAGTATGTTGCATTTCATTTTAATTCGAACGTAAACGTATGTGTAAATCATGGTTGAAATAATGGAATTGTCTTTTAAATAGATACAGATATTGTATGTTTATGTTTATGTTTAATAAAATATTCTACATAATCATTGAATACGATTCTTTTCATTATATCTTAATCGGCTTTCTCGTTTTTTTTCTTCGTTGCAACTTTACTTATAATGTTATTATATTATTGGCGGATTGCTTAATCATTGGTTCTGTTCCTTCATCTCTCTTTTTTCTTTTTCAATCCTTACGAATCATAAATAATTCTCTCGTTCGGAGAACGACCAATTAGCCACGGCGAACGAACACTCTACTTGTAAAAAAGAAAGAAAGAAGAGAGATGAAGAGAGATCGAACGTCATTGCCCAAAGAAAAAAAAAAGGCCGAGAGAAAGAATAGAAAAAATATAATATATATTCACATTTAATGATCAACACTCGTCACTATTATGTTCTAATTGAACGATGTTTGGACTACCACCATCAACATTCTATCATCCATCTTTTATGTATGTACCATCCCAAGATATGACTAAAACACATCTTCTCACGAATGTATCTGATGGAAAACGAAAAAAATTTGGAAAATATCAATCTACAATGAAAAAGTATGTTGATAATTCTTTTGTAACATCAATCGTCAAGTGGTATTTAATGTTCGACCTTGTTATTTAGATTTTCTAGCAATAATCATTCTGATCGTCCGGTGAAAAAATGTTCATTTGATATTGAATCACTTTTAGAATTGAAAACGAAAGATAATCAAATATCAAATCGAAGTTATAATGAAGATACTGAGGATGGTTCAAGTGACGACGGTCATACATCGTACCGTAGTCCACCTATATCATCTTATGCTCTATTTAATCAACTTAAAACACTTGATATGACATCATCCAATACCAACACTACCAACAATAAAAATGATCTAACCCGTATAAATAAAAACTAATGCGTGAATAACATCATTGTCTTTTTCCTTTACTTGTATTTTAGTATCATCATCGTCTGAATCCGATCATTCTCCATATAGAATAACATCAAATAAACATCTAACGAATACTCGTCATGGAATAAATCATAAAATTAAACCAAAACGTATTCGTACAATATTTACACCTGAACAACTTGAAAGACTCGAATCCGAATTCGATAAGCAACAATATATGGTCGGTAATGAAAGATTTTATCTTGCAACAACACTCGATCTAACAGAAGCACAAGTGAAAGTAAATTCTGCTTGATATAAGAATCGATTCAATGACGAAAAAAATAAATTATATCTTTGTTTTTTTAATAAGGTCTGGTTTCAAAATCGTCGTATTAAATGGCGTCGTCAAACATTAGATGATCATCAACAACGATTGACATCTCTTTCTGGTAATACTCAAGCACCAACAACAATAAATGATGAACATCATGATTCCGATGTTGACGAATAATTTGTCTTCTTTTTCTGATGTGTTAAACTAATGAATTGTTTTTTCACATTACATGTAAATATGCGTATTTTCAATAATTCTTGTCTAATTCACAAGTTCTTGTCAGTAAACACAGTCGTGTGTGAGTGTTCTCATGAAAAAAAAACACAACAAGAAAAAAGCAATGAAGAGCAATGATCATTGTTATTACTTCTGTAGATTTATAGATAATACTTTTTAACACGCTTTTGCATTAATTTGTTATGTTCAACTAACACCTTTCATCGATCGATCAGGTGGAAAACAGAAGAAAAAAGAGAATTGGTAAATATTGAATAAAAATTAGTGCATGTTTAATAATTCAATATGATACCAATTAATCCGTTTTTCTAAAGCGATAAGTGTGTTTGTATGCATTCTCAAACAATGAAGATGAGAACAGCCACCGTATGGATGCATCATAACGACTTGTTCTATTTAGAGTAGGAAGAAAAAGAGAAAGAGAAAAAAAATTCTTTCTATTGTCTTGATGATTTTCAAGTGTTTGATTTTGTCTACGATAATGCTAATGATAACAAACAATAACCTACGGTGTTCTATTGTCAACGAGGAAAAAATCATGTGAAAAAAGATAGTAATGAACATTTGACTCTTGATCATTGAAGACAAACTTATATAATAAGATCATCAATATGCACAGGCATAAAGAGAAGTAATGAATATTGAGTGTTTTTTTTTTATTTGTAAGAAGAAACAATAGTAATTGTTAATAAACGAGAATAAAGTATTACATAAGAATGATTACAATCAAATAAAATATCATTTCAAACGGAGTATCTTATTATCAAGAATCTTTGTCAATAAGCCAAGAAAGATCTATGCGTCTCTCCTCTCTCATTGGACAAAAAAAAACGATCGATTCATTCGTCGTCGTTTACATTTCATGTTCGATGTCACATGAAATCTTGATGATTACTTATTTATGACGAATTTTTTTTTTGTCTTTGAAGTTTCACTAATGATTATAATATTAGTGCGATGGATAAATGCATGTAACAGACGAATAGAGGAATAGTTACTTTTCTTCACATAATAATTAATTTAACAATTATGTGTTAATCGTTTTAAAATCAAGTCATGAACAAAACAAACGTAGTATATTAATGTTTAATGAAGTTAAGTGTGACATTTAAAACGATTCGATTTCATTTTCATTAGTTCTAAGGAAAAGTTTCAATTCATAATAAGATAATGAACTAATATAGAGCAATACGACGATAAAGAAGATAAAATTGTTGAAATAGAAATTCAAGTTTAGTTCATTGAAATATCCAAAAGTAGACATGAACTTGATCGCACATGATTAACGAAATGATTTTTTTATTGATAGTAAAACTTAGTTCAATGTCTTGTACAAGTTATTCACGAATAGAAACTACTTAAAATCGTCTTTGACAATGACTGGCAAAATCAGATATATTTTCTGCTCACTGTATTGCTATTTGACATTATAAAAAAGTAAATAATGGTTGATTAGTATTTGTTATGAGTATCTAGTGTGTAGAATTGCAATGCATTTTGTTAGCAGTATATTTTCTAATAGAAGAGAGTGCTAATTTTGTAACAATGTGATCTGATTCATTTGAATTCTTTTCATTTTCATACATAGCTATTAATCTATCCTGTTAGAATACATGAATAAGAAACTTTTCTTTTGCTTATAGTGATTGGATCGGTAGACCCCTTAAAATATCTATTCGTGTTCGAGTCTTCTTCCTCATTTTTTCTTATGAATTTTAGTTGACAAAGAAAAGGTAATACAGAAAAAAATCTAAATAATATCCAAGACTATATTCATTCATTCGACAAATTCGGGATAATAAAGCCAAAGAAGAACAAGAAAACAATACAGTATATACGTGCGTATATTGTAGCGACTACTTATACATTAGATAGATAAAATAGTTTTGAAACAACAACACCATTGTCATCAAGGGGGAAACAGCTGATTTCTGATTTCTGTGATATTTTTGATTTAAAATTAAAAAAAGCAGCTGTTTCTCCCTTGATTGTCATCGTATTACTCTATACATATTCACTATTAACTTCATCTACTGAATCTTAATTTTTTGTATCCTGATACGTACTCCTATTAGAGTATTCAGATCCTTCGAGTCGATGATTCAAATGCTGCTGAAATCTTATTTACAAAGAAAACTCATAAAAAATGTATGATTGTGATTGAACGATATATCTTCAAGATACAAGAACAGTTTGTGAAAATCTGTCCAGTTCTCTTTGACAGATCCTGTTTTTTCAATAGCTTCTTCCCTATTTCACTCGAATTCGAATTCGTATTTCTTCTAGATGATGGTGAAACTGTTTATTTCGATTTATATCATATATATATATTTATATGTATTGTCAATTTTTTAATATTCAGGTTCCGGTAGAACGAATAACTTTAAAAAGCAAGGTTCATGAAACTTTTCATTTCTGTCCACTACAATAGTTGAGATAATGATTAGAAGATTGTAACGATATACTTTTTATTTGAAAAAAAGAGTTATTTCCATAAGGAAAATCAAGTTCTTCTAAAAATCTACCATAGTTTTACCTGTATACAACAGAATTAGGAGCAGAAAATACACATTGATCGATAGAGTAAGCAAAACACAAGAGAATTTGATAAAAAATTCAGCCTTCTGGTATTGTCAATCTTTTTCTATGACATCAACTGAATATTTTTCAATAGATTTGACATCAGTAGACAAAGAAATGTTTATTCTAATCCAGAAACTAAAATTCAAATTTGTATGTCACTCAGAACTTGAGTTATTATCGTTTATATGGAGATTTTGTTTCCTAACAGAATTATGCTCATCCACTCTATGTACTGCAATTTATCTTTTCTTATACTCTTCCGACAAAATCTTTCTGATTCAACTACACTTAGAACCGAAGATGTATTAAATAACTCATGGACATACGTTCCTATACCCATCCAATTGAAGCTATATAGATTTAGGTAAATCAGATGCCTTATTATACGTAGACATTGAAACGTGATATCGAATTTCTCGTGATTACAACGTTGAGCTGTATATGACAAGAAGCATTTCATTTCGGATAGGATACGAACTTATCTATTGTGTTGTACTCGTTCGGTACAGTACAGATCGTCTTCATGAAAACCTATTCACGACACAGCGCAAAGGTACAAAACTGCGAATGTCGAATGAAGAACTCTTTCAGTAAATTATAGTACATCGTGATTTGGAATAAAATTCATCAAGAAAAACAAGAACAAAGTTAATTTTTAACTGAGCTCAGTATTATATATTTTCAAGTGTTAGATTACAAAATCAGAAAAATAATACTCATTCTTAACATTCATTTGTGAACTTAAACTGTTCAGTTATTCAGATTCCGTTATTGAGAAGGTCAAGTATGGAAAATTGTCATTTACTCATACTGAACATTTTCTACATTCATGAGAAATTTTCAGATTAAAAATAAAACATTGATCCCAACAAAATATTCATATTGATCAAATAAAAGTTTGTCAAAATGATTTAATCGGTACATGCTGCTTCATGAATAATAATAACACGAGTTAATACTTTAACACTATGTGTTGTACTTCAATGCTAGTGTATGGGTACTGATTTTTATAAGTATTTATCTGATGCTAGAAATGAAAGGATTGTTTATAAATAGGTATATTGTCGGTTAAAGACATAGATTTTCTTCTTATTTTAAGAGGTGATAGGATTTCGCATAGAGATTAGTTCTGATAATATACATGAAATGACACTATGTGACACTATTACTTTGATAGTTTTATTTTTCCAATAATTAATGTCTTATCTCTATATTAGTAATTATTCAATCGTTTTTGTCATTCATGTGGAATAAAGAGGATATAAGATATGTTTGCCTATTAGTTTAAGCTTGTTTGAAATAATCTCTCAATGGAAAAAGAATGATTTAGATGTTAGATTTTTGATTGCCGATCTTTATGTATTTCAATAATGATTTTTAAGTTTTAATATTGCTAACTTAAGAATTAATTCGTATGAATTTATGATGCATATGTATATATTTTTAGGTTATATGAAATTTAGTCACGGTCTATTCAACCGTTTTTCATGACTGAAATCATTATCGTGGATTTAAGCTTGTCCGCTAATTCTTACTATTTATAACACAAGAGATAAAGTACTTTATTACATGTAGAATACTTATACGTTCGACAAATGAAAATTTTAAAGTTTGCTAAGATATGAATAATCATTCAAGATTTTTATTATGGCAGAATATAAGCGCTTGCATATGATTAGACACGTTACTGATGATATCATTCCAATACTTACTGTTCTATGCAAACTGCTGATATATTTTCTTCATCATCGAATGGAATGATTAAATTCTTAACATTGTTTTTGTATTGAAAAAAAACTGAACGTAGAAAAAATACACTCTATTATTAGTAGATAGGAAACGTGTGATGTATTAAGAACTTTATCGAGTGATAGAATAATGATTAAACTGAGTTTCGATGACATTCAAAATTCGTCTACTTTGCTTTCTTTCTCATGTGATATAAATATCTTTTCAAAAGATAGCAGTCATGTTTTATTCTATATTTAGTTATTTATCACTAACAAAATTCGATAACATAACTGGAAAATTTCACTCTGTGTAAAAATAGTATTCTTTCATCGTTGAAAATTACCATCCGATTCAAGTCTTTTTTTAAATTCTATGTGCTGTTTTATTTTTCGATTGATAAATTAATTATCACTAGATTTCTAGAGATGGGCTGACCAATGAACAACTTATAAACTTTTAGTTCTGTTTGCATATAAACTAAACTTGATTTTCCTCATCAAATGATGAGACTTAGTTGGTTAGTTCATTCAAGTCGATTTCTCATTAATATTTAATATCGTGCACATTCAGTAGTTTCAATATTTTCTTGATATGAAGCTTGCAGGTTTCACGGAAATAGTTCATTCATTTTACGTAAGATATACATATGGTGTATTCATCTGTACAGATGAATATTTTAAGTATCAATAAAATGTAGACATGCTTGTTTTTTTTCATTCAACTTTTCTGGTAAGACCAATCATGTATGTATATGTTGCTGATCGTTTCATTAAAGTATTTGAGATGCTATATAGTAATTCGATAAGCGATGGCTATCTTTAACATTTGTCTGAATGTGTCATCCACATCAGTACAAGCATATGAAATCAGCTAATGAATTCTTAGATTTATTTTTCTGGTTATTGAAGAAATGTTCTCATAAAAGACTGTCACCTTGACAACAGAGATCATCACATCGTAATTATTTATACGTTTCTTTTAACAATAGACGTTGCGTTTATGGTAATCATTTGAGTTGTTCTCGTTGAGTCGATAGTAGCTTTCGATGGTGTAGTCTCGGTGATCGATGACGTCGGTGACAATTTAGTAGTATTACTAATATGTGTATGACTATCATCAATTGTATGTTTTATTGTAGTAAATACAGTTGTTGTTACTGAGTTTGATGTTCGAAGTGCAAGTGCTGAAACGAGAAAAAAAAACAGTATGTAAAATCAATTTAGTATTCATTAATATACAATCGAACTCAGATTCAGGAAAAGGTAATCTTTTAGTTAGGTAAAGTTCGACACTAGAAAGGTGATGATATTAGAGTAGAAAACGGTTGGAATATTTATGTCTTTATATATAGAGGCATTTAAAAATATCACCGGCTGTTTCATAAGATAGATGATGAATTTGATGGAATTCTGAAGTAAAATAATTGTATTCACATATGAAACATAAACGATCACTCACCAATCGAAATAAGTACAATGGTTGCTATTAAACCTAATCCAGCAATAATACCAATAAATATGAAAACAATTGTCTTTTTCGAGTGAATTGTTTTTTTGTTAATTTGATTTTCACATTCTTCATTGGTACTATTCTAAAGTAAATTGAAATTCGGCATAGTTTATTGAATACTATTCCCTTACTTGATTCTCTCGTATTTTAATACTGTTAAGTAGATTAATCTGTTGCATTGGTCTTTTTTATTGATTCAATTTTTCAGAAATGATGATGATGATGATAAGATGAATACGAGAAAAAATATGAGAAACGTAAATTGAAAGATATTTATTAATTCAAAACACATCAGCATCATGAACAAATCAAACGATAAATATACACAAGCAAAGAATTTCCAGATACAAGAATGATGAAGAACATATTGTATGAATTTAATGAACTTATTATTGGATGATATTGATACTTAAAAGTTTTTCGATTTCTTCTTATTCATTGTGAATTGAAGGTATTATCAAAGAATGATCTGCAGTAAGTGTAGGCAATGATTGACACCAAAATTTCAAACGATCATGTTGACATTTGTATTTTCTGAAGCATAATGCCCGACAAAAAAAAATAACAACAACAATAACATGTCTATTTTATAATTATTGGTCCTTACCGAATACATCGACGAACAAAAGAAATTATCGAATAGACAAGAAAATGACTGACTGTTGTAATCATGGATGTAAGTAAATAGTGAAACTATGAAGAGAAACAAACAGATTTTATATTTATAAAAGAAATAAAACATGAGTATCATTAAACGAACTAGATGTTTCAAAAACGCATGACAAAACAAATGTATAAAATTATTATGAATTTCGTACAGAATTTGACATCGACCGAAGTGTTGACTATATTTGATATCATTCTAAAATACGTAGATATACGTTTTGAAAGTATGCACTAATACTAACGATTGTTTGCATATGCTTTAATGGTAAGATTTCAATCTATATTAGCGACCATCATGATGAACCTTTGGTTTTTTTTCTATTCTACCTGAAATTTATCAGGACATCAACCAGTTCGTCTAAAATTTACTGCGAGTTAAACATGAAATTCGTTCAACTGTGCGGAATAATATTGAATATCAGAGACATGAGGCTAATACGCGGCGGCAGCCATTTACAATTGAATAACTATGTAGACAAATCAAGTATTCTATTTTTTTTTGTAGACATAAATTTAGGCTCTATATTTATCATACAATAAGATCATGTAAAATTAGACTGATTGTCATACATAATACTAGACTAGAATTTCATGGATAACGATCAATCATGCAAACAAAATATCCTACGTTCTGAAATATAATTATCCTAGATTTAACTTTTTTTCAAAATAGATGAGGTTATCTGTAAGATAAATACATATATTAGGAGAGTTCTTTTTCCCATAATGAATACTTAGTTATAGACTCGGTTGTTTCTAAACGATTCTACTGAAACTTGGAACATGTTTTTTCGAGAAACGATTTGTGATGATTTTCATTGAAGTAGAAAAAACTCAGTACAATAACGTGTGTAGTAAAGGAAAATATAAGTCTACGTTTTCAATCGTAATACAATACTTATAACTTGAACATGTTGATCAAGTCAATTCCAAATTTTCTTCACTGAAACAGTTTCAAATTCTAAATCGGAAGCCACTAATGACAATCGATCCGAACTCGACAATTTCTTATTCTTATAATTCTTTATAATATTCAGTATTGAATGAATGATATCTTTACATTCGGATTCTATTTTTAACTCAGCTATTCGTAAATGAATCATTCTATATCTTCTTTGACATTTATTATAAAAATTATCATTATGTTTAAAAAATCTTACTGAATAGTATTGATCAAGATCAATAGTTCTATGCTACAAATAAACAACATTAACTTATTCATAATTCGATCAAACTTTATCTATGTAAATTACCTGATTCTCTAATAATCCTAAACGAATAAAATCATTCATCGACCACAATGTCTCGTTTTGTTTACATTTTCTAGAAACAAATAAATTTTTTTATCCATTGTTCTTCCATTTTTCTGTCTAATTTGAGTTATACTCAATGATTTGATCAATACTAAAATAATTATTATTCATCGCTTTGGCCAAAGTTGAATTAAACCATGAACTAGCAAACAATAACTAGGTAAATTCATAACACTTTTGTGAATTGTATAGATAGTAAAATTCATCATACTGAATTATAAATTTGTTTTTGTTTCAAATCATTACAAGCTGTGCACGTAGCAGCTGCATGTGGAAGAAGAATAATGAATTGAGTAAACCTAAATAGAATCGAACGAGATAAAAGAAAAAGACGATTGACTAGAATAGATTTTTAATAATGTTGCAACAAAATCACCAAAGAGCAAATCCAATCCAGTAGATGATTGATAATCTAGAGTAGAACAGTAGATGAAATTCGTATTAATCATAAATAACATACATGAAAGTCAATTTCGTATATCGGAATAATTCAAACTTTGAACAAGGTCGTTTTTTTAATAGAAGATAAACAGCAACTCCACATAGAACGAGAAATGTAAGGGTACAAACAATTGTTATTAGACGCAAACTAGATAGATACATCATAGAGCATGTATTTTCTTTTCTGAAATGATTTTACATGAACCATGGATGAAATAAATGTTCGAAATTTTTCAAATTTATCGATAGATCATGAAAAATCTATTCATAAAATTCAATTCATGTCATAAAAAATCTTTCCGTAAAATCTATGTTACATTTTTTAGAAACAAGACACCTTTTAATGCAACATGTAATTCAAAATTAACCTAGAATAAATTTAAATCTTATCAATAAAGTATTAGAATATTCTGTTTATATTTTACACGTTGAGTGGTATTAGTCAATAATTTAGACTCGAACTGTTGATTACCGATTTCTATAGCATGAAAAAAACAATTTGTTATCTAAACAATGAAGATTTCTGGAAAATAATAGAAAGAACACGTGCTCTGTAATATTTACCGATGATGTATGTTCAATAAATGATATTAATTCTAATGAAGATTTTTGAATATAATTATGAATTTTTTTCTCAATAGTCATGCCTTCAATAATAATCATGATCATCAATAAAAGAAAACCACTGTAAAAAAAAACATGTATAAATTTTTTTCTTTATGCCCTAGCAGTGAAATTGAATCGCCCCCGCGCACCTTCAATAAGAAATTTTTCTGTTCGTTTTATTTCTGAGAAGAAATATCTGTCTATTTTTATTGACAATATTTCATATTTGATCCTCAACACATACTATTAGTGTGCATCTTATTTTTACGCAAACTTTGATAATTGACTCACGTTTTGATACTATTGAGATTCAGAATGTTATCAAGTATCTTTTCTTAGTTTCATTAATATTCTAAGTTATGAAACGATCAAAATCAAACACTTATTAAAATTCCTTTCAAATGAAAATTGTTCCCAAGTGTTAACTAAATTTTCTGAAGGCTATCAATGAAATTTGAATACTTTGGATATTCACATCAGTTTAACAAATGAGAATGAATTCGTTTAACTCGAAGATTTTCAAACAGCAATCATATAATCATACAGATTTCAACCTGAAATAAACATTACTTTGGTGGCATATAGGTAGTACAAATGTGACAGTGTTGTACAACGACTGATGATCTATTATTTTGATGATTATTAGAACAGATGGTTTCATTTTGTTGAAAGTTTTTTCCTTTTTTCTTTCAAAATTCTCTGCCGTTATGTTTCAGTGCTTTTCAATGATCCATGTTACCGTCCATTCCGTTAAATGTGTGTTCTATTTTAAATCTAATAAGTTTCTTTCGATCTAATTATGAATATTGTCGCTCCTTCCTATATGTATCTTGTACTTCTCTGTCTATTTATTAAATAAGGGCTTGCGTCATTATTGATACTCTCATCTCAAATTTATGCGTATCATAAACTATTATCATTTTTACGACAACTGTATCTCTCATTCACGTAACTAATCACTTGACAGAGTATAGTGAGCAGTGTTCAACAGAAAGTTGTACCTTGTTAACACTAGCGAAATTAAAACTATTGAATAAGTACATTTCAATAAAATATGGTAAGTTTTGAATCTTTTTGAATGATAATTATTATTGAATAGGACTTGTAGAGAATTGATTGCATGCGAATAGGATCGAATATTGCCTTGTTTCCATTCATTATTCTGATGTAGTTGATAATTACTCTCCATTGATGATTGTTGCTGTGTAAAATATCGATCGTTTTTGTTGTATTTAAAAAATATATTTTTGGTTGATATGATGAAGAAAATCAATAGACAAAATACGGAAAGAATAATAGTAAGAAACACCCATGGATTGTTTGAAATCTGTTTACAAACGTAAGATGTCAAAAAAAGAAAAATAGAGTTGAAACTAAATTGTATTACTAATTGATATGTGAATTGAATCAAAAATGATTTACGGTTATTATCATCTAGTTGTTGACCGATGAGATCTATGAATGACAAGAAACATTCTAGTGATTGTTAATTTCAAATTTTTTCTTTCTTATTAGGTTTAGTTTTACTCCAAGGAAATTGCAAATCCAACTGAACAAACTTTTCATAAAACCAATTGATCATGGGTTCATTTTCTATTGAAATATCATCATAAGATGTTGATATAAATTTAGCTTTATATTCTATTGAAATATGTTCACATGACAGTGATACCGTTTGCTGCATCATATTGAAAAGTATTACTAGAACTAGTGTTTTGTAATGATCATTTAATCGATCAGCTGATATTTCTTTCATTAGCGACATTTGATTTGACATTCATGCTTAATGATAGTCATTATAGTCGATGCTTGGTTTTTTCCTTTTATTGAAACAGCTCTTCGATTGAATTATCGAATTTGTCTATTTCCTTTTCTTATTTCTTCTGGTTTCTCTTCATTAAGATAGATTTTGCTTGGATGCAGTCAATTCTAGTATCGATTGATCAACATATGCATTGAAGAACGTGAGAAAAAAAATGAAAACATTCTCAACATATGAATATCTTAAATCGCGAGTCTGATTTTCTTACTTTCAAAAATTGACTCATTTAATCATCTTACAATTCTACGTTTTATCATGATAGACAACACATTGAATGATGGATAAGATATTTGAACGGTGTAATCGAGAAATAAACGGTTCAATACAGGCATAGAACTAAGACCTAAGAAGACTTCTATTTTAAATGCGATTTTTTTGTAATGATTCATTTTTGTTTGTCCAGTGGATGCACATGATATTTACAGAATATCATTTCATGGTGATCGATTCAATGAAGAAAAAAGCAATGAATCTGAACTAAAATGCGTCACGTTTATTTTACCGTGTTAATCACGGTGACATGAGAACGATCTACTTTGTTGACTCATCGCTGACTTCGTTTAGTACAGAATATTATTATATTTAGTAGTGTACGATATGAACCAATGTACAGTTTTAAGTATTCTTCTCACGCTCTGATTTCAACATGAATAAACATAGCCGTTCAATATACTGATATGACAGGTGAGATAGATGGCACCGAAGGACCTGTTAATTCTAGGAGCGATTCAATGGATGGATTTCAGTTTCTGATGAACATCTGAACACTATGTCACACTTTTTCGACAAGACATTTTTCTGTAGGTACGCGACGAAACACGACACAATTCAATGCGTAGTTTTCAAATCATGCGAATTATGTTTTCTGATATGATCGAAATTCAATTGAGTAGAAAGAATTATCATTCCATAAGTGTCTTGTTCTCGTACCATCGAAATCTAGAGAATAAATAAGGTACACGAGTACCGGACTGGTAAAAAATTCATCAATACGACTCTCACTTATCCGATATTCGTCCATCAATACTGTAAAGTTTAGCTAATTAATGTAAAAATACATTTTACATTGAAGAGTGATCCATTGGGAGAAGTCTTATACATGAAATTCTAGAATCTCCAATAAATCTGATTCTGTTTCGTTGAATATCGAAATTAATACTTGAATACTGTTATTCGATGAAAATTATTTTTTCACCATATATGAAAAAAGATGAGAACTTCAGACTAGCTAGTTTCACGTAGTTTCAAATATTGGGTTCAGTGTTAGTTGAACGAAAGTAAAAAGACCGAATGGCAAAATCCCGCAAAAAAAAAAGAACGAAAAAAAAATCTCGAAAATGAAAAAAGTGAAATTAATTGAAGTACTTGATAGATAGATGGTTTATTAATGATAGGTATGTTAATTCGTGAACAAACAGTACAAATAAAGATGATGTAAAAATGACTATGATGTGGTGCTCTACCGCGTGAATAAGAACTGTAAAATGAATAACTCACAAGAAAAATTAATAGAAATAAGTTCACAAGAGCAAATATAGTATTAATTAAATATTTATTTTTCCGATTTCGTGTCCTTTGGTAGAAGTAATCATAGATTCAGAAGATATTCTTTTAAATCCATTTCAGAATTTTCAAATATTGATGATAAAATACTAAGTAGTTGTTCGATGAGAGTAGTTTTTTTTATTTCGTTCCCCAGCGTGAATATGAATAAGTTGTTGCTGATCACCTTTTTTAAGACGCGGATCATTGGCATCGGTGTGCACCGTGATAGTGCAATATTTCACTTCACATTTTCAATATTTCTTTTTAATAGTTGATTTATTTAATTAGTATACATTCGAATCAAGTACTAACAAAGGTTTACCTTTGTTACTCGATATAAATTCAATCGAGGTCATTGTATAACGGCGGAACGCCTTTTTATGAACTAACGATAAATGAATTTAGGTGAACACCACTTGTTTATATATACGTACAAGACCGTATAGATAGGCAAGAAACACAAAGGAACGGACGAACTAATAACAGATGAGTCATCAACCATTCAACATTAGTTCTTTCTCAAAATTTTCGAGATATCTTCTTTAGTGATTTCGCACTTCGAGATTTTGCATTTCGGGATTGGCGCCTTTCGAGATTTTTTTGTCGGGATTTATTTCTCGACATTTTGTTTTTCGAGATTTTTCCTTACCGTCAATTAACACTTCCCCAAATATTGTCAGGTGACTTTTAACTATATTGAATATTAAATATTATTTGAAAAATTATAAAATTAAAATTATTTTATATTGATTCTATTTATCAGTTTTAATTTCGGTCTGGCTTATCTTTGTTGGTACACTTCAAATTATTCTTTAGACATGTTGATTTTATTTTAATAATCAATATTGTAAATGACTTCAAGTGTTGAAAATGATTTTCAGGGCTTACGATAGATTTCTTTCATTCATACACCTAACGACGTAAATCAAATATTATTTAAATACTTGTCAAGACATCAAAACCAAGTGCGAGAGAAGATTCAGTGTATTGTAGTTCTCGTCATTCTCTCTGTGTCTAAAAGTTAGAAAATAGAGTAGAATAAATAGAACATATGTAACTTCAAGTTTTCATTTACACCGTGATAATCATCACCTGTTCTTTCTTTCTTTTTTTTTGTTAAATGTATTTGAGTATTATAGTATTTTGTAAGTGAGTACTTGTAAAACCATCATAGAAACGAGCGTGCAAACGATAGAGAGCATAGTGTTCAAAAATTCTTGAAACCACCTTTATTTCAATGCGAATATTGTCTTGTTTGACTGAAATCAAATAGACCTTAATAGTTCTTACAATACTATCGTGAGTAAAGACTGTGTCAGCTTCCTCATAAAGAATAAAAAAAGTATAGTTTTGAATTACACTGATTTTTTTGCATTTCTTTTCGATTTCTGCCGTCTTAATCAACTCGAATCGTCTTTTTTTATAAGAGTACAAACAAATGTAGGATATGAATTAATAGAATACTTGAACTTAGTAAACATGGCTACTCTTGAGTACGAAAAGCATCCAGTAAAAAGTTGATTTGTCAGTATTGTTTGATTGTAGTGTGAAGAAGAAGTGTGTAATTAAAACATGGCCTATGTCTTTTGGTATCAAGTGTGACAATAAGTAACAGTAAATATGATACTACTAAATTCGAAGATTAAAAATTCCGAAATTGACACTTCTTTCGTGTGAATTGAATTTTGTGATTCTAGTCGGTTCATTGATATAAACCGTCTCGTTTTTTAACTTACATTTGTTATATGTATTGATAATATGTCGCATGTTTTAAAATATAAGATAGCAGTTTTAGTAAGTCTGAACATTCTCAAAATAAATTATCATGCCAGATATATAATTACTCTAAATTTGGTCTATGTAAATTTTTCTACAGTACATTAGAATGAACGCAAGATTTAGATTTATTTATTTTCATTGATTAGTTTAAACTTGCGAATTCAAAAGTCAAACTTCTATACTTGTACAACAGTATTCTCTGAAATACTTCTAACCTCGCTTTTTATTCATTAAGCTGATGTAACTGCCATTGTAAAATTATGAGAAAAGAAGAAAGAGAAAAGAAAAGGAATTGCGAACACATAAGATTGCTTGACTCTAACGAACAATAAATAAGTATTGAATCACCAGTTCTTTTTACATCCTGTCATTGCTTTTTGAATCAAAAAAAAGGTTGTTTCTGAGAAAATTTAAAAATTCATTAAATAAGCGAGGACGGTAAGAGACCGTCTACTTTCCAATTTCTATTTACATTTCATTTCAACCTTCAAAGTACATTCAATGAAGCCACTTTTCCTTTTCTTTCTTTTTTTTTCTCGCACAGATTCTCGGTTTGAAGTCATTATGAGTCTCTCGAATCTTGTATTCAAATATGTTTTATTCGTTATTTTCTTCATAAAACTAAACACTTATCTTACTTAGCTTCTAGTCAATCTCTTCCATGAATAAAAGGGAGTATCTTTCGAATCTTGTTTTTGTTTTTAAACTTGCAATACGTGTTATTTACAGTGTATTAGACAATGCTTTAGTGTCCATTTAAGAGTTTGGCTACCCCCCCCCCGCCCTATAATAGAAGACCCCTGTGGAGATAAATTTCGTCCAACGTAATAGAAAACCCCCTTTAATTAATCAATTTTTTGCTGATTAGGGATTTTAATTAGTGTTTTTCCATCAAAATATGCTTGATTCTTAGGGTTTTCAGTTGTAAATATTAAGAGAATGTGTTCATAATGACAATGACACTCTTAAAACCCTGAAACTTCCAATGGGAATCTTGAAAATCGCCATCGTTTTCTGTAAAACCTTTTTTAGTTAAATATTGGGAAAAAATTTGGTTCTTAATAGAAGACCCCCTTGGAAATTTTTTACGCTGGAACATGATAGAAGTCCCGGGGTCTTTTATTGTAGGGGGGGAGGATTTAACAAAAGTCTATATGAAAATCGTTTCTAATCAAAAAAAAATGTAGATAATTCTTTGTTCAAAAACCAAAACACACAAATTTTTCTTGCCGTTCGGAATCAATCGCAAATGGGAAAAAAAGGAAATTGAATGAAACTCTATTAGCACATCGACAATTTTCATTGCCTCTCACTCATACTTTCCATCTACTCTATAGTTTGAATAATCATGCTAAATCATCATTTACATAAATTTTCAATCACCATAAACTGTAGTTTTCATAGTTCTACGAATACATGAATACTTAAGTACAGAATTTCCAATAAATACACACATAGTTGTATTCATTCTAGATATATTGGTATTTTTATTATTTGTTCTAACGTAAGTTTTTCTAGCATTCATTTGCATTTTGGTTTTATTCAGATATCATATTTCATTACGAATTACATTTGACTGTTACTAAGAGAAAAAAAAAGAAAAGTTGAATTTGAATTGATGTAGGAAACATAGAAATTGATTTACTTGAATTGCGCTGATCACAACAAATATTTCTAATTATATGTATTGCTTATTTTTTTCAATCAAGTAATGTATTTTAAATGAAGATGTATGTATTATTGTTATAAATCCAGGTAATGTATTTGAACCGAATATAAACTAAGTAGGCAGTACCAAGATGATGAAGAAGGGAAGGCACACACACACACACATTCGAAAAGATACATGGGCATATATAGTTCTAAGTGAGTCAAGACTACTGAGTCAAGCATCCCATGCTCATGGCTCAAAGAATCTTGACTCAAAAGAGTAAACAATCATAACAAAGATGATGTATCATGGCTGAAGGCCATGACATCTCTCCCTCTCAATGCAGCAGTTTACATTGTAGCGAACGAAGATAGTGATAAAAGGAAGAGTAAAACAGAACGAGGAGCAAAAGAGAAGGGAACAAACCAGAGACAAATAAAAAAGTAAAAGAGAATAAATCATCAGTTATCACATTCACTTTTCTGTAAGTCCACTAATCCATGAAAGAGCGCAGCTGGTATTAATCAGGAACGCATGATGATAGTAAATTTGGAATGAGTAAAAGTGCGTATCTGAAACATGCCGGCTGCCACTACCCGATTATAGACTTTACGGAGAATATAATAAGAAATCAACAATGATATTACTATGTTGATGTGCTTCCATAGTGGTAGTAGGAACAGTTATGTCTGAATATGAGGACCCAGGTTGTATAATCGATCTACTGATCAGTGATTTTAGTAGACCGGCTAGTGCACCATTATTATAATTCCAGAAAATGTATTTAAACCGAATATAAACTAAGTAGGGAGTACCAAGATGATGAAGAAGGGAAGGCACACACACACACACATTCGAAAAGATACATGGGCATATATAGTTCTAAGTGAGTCAAGACTCCCATGCTCATGGCTCAAAGAATCCTGATTCAAAAGAGTAAACAAAGATGATGTATCATGGCTGAAGGCCATGACAATAATTTACTAACATTGAGACTTGTCAATTTTGTATCTCTATTTCATCATGAACAAACAGGATGTTATTTCTTTTTGTTGCCTCAATGTTGATATAAAAGTCATGTGTTCAGATCCGTAGAATAATTTATTCATATACCTTAATATATATATATATATATATATATAGTGCATGGTAAAATCGGTTTCTATTTCGTTTATTATGAAACATGTTATTTGATCATACTCATGCTCTGTTGTCATGCATTCAAATTTTTTGATTTAGCATTGACTTTAAACATTAAGTTTTATATTGCTAAACATATTTATTCTCATTTTATGAGTTAAACTTCATACAGATAGCGTTAAGTTACTTTTCGCTTATTTATAACATGTAGAAAACCGATGTCTTCTTTGATCAATGAATTTCTATTCTTATCAGTCAGATGATCCTTGATGTTTTTCTCATCAGATATTGATACTATTGAAACCTTTGCAAACCTTGGAAGAGGCTAAACATTGCGTTATTCTTCATGCATCTCTCATTAGATAGATGATCTATATTTGTTTTGCATGATTAAAAATACATTTTCTTTTCTTTCTTCTGTGACGACTTCTGATCAAGATGTTGCTTATATACAGCATGCTGTTTAACTCATTTGAATAGTAATAATACGTGGTTGACTGACAAATATAGGCATAGAATATTTTCAATAAAAAAGAAATCTTACATTTTATGCAGTAAATCAAAGTTAAATATTTAGTTGATAGGGAATGAAACGTAGAAAGTGACAAATAAGAATACATATTCATTCTATTTTATTTGGCATCAGCTGGGTACGCTTTTCTTTCGATTTTATTGTTGGTCCTATGCTTATCAACAGTAATGATGGTGCGAGCATACTTAGATTGCCATTTATATAGAAAATGAGTTAAGAGAAGAAAAACTAAAAGAAGTAATTTCTTTCAACAAGAATATCTTTTTATAGAAGTTTCTCCCCATCTATAATTGCTGTGATGAAGTTTTCTCGTTTTTTATTTTAATTTAAACTGAATTGAATGTCTATATTGCAAGTATTTATGACAGTTACACTTATATCATATAACCTTTTCACATGTTGCTCTCATCTATTATTTTTAATATACCTAATGATAATAGTGACAGATGTAATATGATGCGTGCAAGTATTCATATCTATTTTCGATCATCATAAAATTATAAATTTTAGAGTAAAATGAGGTTTTTCAATAACGCTAATGAAATGAGTATTTTATCTCTCAAATGTCGAGAACAGATAGAAAAAGAAAGTGAACAAGAAGTAAGTTACTCGCTATAGAAGATACTATATCATAATACTCTGATTTATATCACTAATCAATAAATCTTTCATCTGATTGTTTTAAATAGCCATCAAGACAATAGCAGCCATGAATCATGCCAATGGTAAGCATTTTTGCTTTCGATGTTAATACTTAAAACTTAATTTATTTTTAGTGACTAAGATCCACATTGATGAATGGTCTGTACTATTTAACGTACCTAACACACTATCATGGATTCGTATTGTACTTCTGTTTGCCTGTATTCGATATTTTGGGTATGAATAGATTTTCAATTAAGAAAACGAGCAATATTCCCTTCTTTTTCGTTCGAAGCAATTAAAGAGACGAATGCGTTCTGTAGAAAAAAAATCAGGATAAAATAATATTCGTATTTTGGCATTTCGGTTAGGAAAAAAGTTTGTTATTATGATCAAATATTTACTTTTGAGATTATTGTATTGATATAGAAAGATGGTCCTTTTTTTTTCTTCAGCCAACGAAACTACGTATTATTTATTATTTATCATACAGTATCGGGTTTCCTCGATTCATTCGATGGCATATTAGCACGTCATTTAAATCAAAGATCATTACTCGGAGAATATTTTGAATTTATATTAGATAAATATGCTCATTTCGTCATTTATGTGTGTATAGGATTACTTTATCCAACATATATAGTTTATTTTTATCTTGAAACTGCACTTGAACTATGGAACGCACTATTCGATTTATATGTGCACACATTACCGAAAGGTGATTTTTCGTGGTTACATAGAACAACATATTTATCGACAACATGTTCAATATCCATTTATCATCATCCTAATCTTCGACTATTGAATTGGTATGGACCCGATATATTTCATACAGTATTAGTGCTACGCTACATTCTAGTTCATGATAGTAATAAAAAGATAACCCGATACATTCAACGTTATGTAACATTGGATAAACTTTATTTACTAATTAAATATATACTCCTTTTCACTGGGTTTTTTTCAATGTTACGCACAAGTGTATCATCATGTTTTTTACTTGACAAACTATATAAAATATCTGGAGCGAACTAGATTACTTTACTAGCATATTCATTTTATTTTGCATTGAACTTGTTGATTTTCGTGATGATCTGATTTACTGATATGTTCGTTGTTTTTTCTTGTTCTCAAACATATATCTCATAAGCATTTCGATTATATGTTATGAAAAAATCGGAAAGCATGATTTCTTCAAATAGATAAATATAAGCAACTGCATAAGTAAAAAGTGTTTCGTTCTGTTTTCGACAAATAACTGACAATAGAGCAGCTGGTCCTAATTCGATCATCTATTTCGACCGATTTTCGAAAAAAATTCATATCTTTTCTCAGCAACGTTCGTTTCAGCTCATTTTATCTTTCCGAAATTGTCAAATTCACAAAATTATTCTTTCTGTTACTTTCCTAATGTGATCACTTCAGCTATATTTTCATCCTAATTCGATCAATACATGGGATTTCGATAGAACGCTCTGAAGAAAAAGTTGTTTCATCAGAAAAATGTTTCCTTTCTATAAAACAAAGTATACCATTCGATTCCTCGTTTAATAATCTATTTTTTGATATATTTTTTATTCACATTACTGTTTATCTTCTACTTTTTCTTTGCACTTCTTTTCTGACTAAATTAGGGCGCTCGGCCTAACTCGGTCACTACCGCCATTTCTTTGCCCTAATTTTATCACCACATACAAAAATACATGAAATTACAATCGATTTTAGAAACGAACATGCTCGCGCTACCCGAAGTACCAAATTTCGACTTGATGTTGGAACAAAATATTTAGCCCTGACCATCAGCTATCGATAGATACAAGAATGAGTCTTTTGGATTATTTTCAAGTGTGCTTTTGTATTAAGAAAGAAAGAGTGAAATAGTAGTCATGCTAACGTTTGGAAAAGTTAGTGAAAGTCGGTAATATTAGTTTTAGGCGAAGTTTTTGAACGAGAATATTTCATGGACTCTAGGTTACTTAATAATCATTGGCTAGTGATCTAATGACTCATGGTTCGTTTCCCTGTGTCCGACTAGACCATTCTGTGAAGAGAAAAACAAAATAATGTTCCCAATGATCTTCACATTGCTATTGCTCTTCGACACCTCAGAATGTGGTTTAAGTTACTCATGAAACATTGGATACTGACATTTTAGTTGACCAATTTTGGTTTCACTCTGTATATTTTAATCTGTTTAATCGATAATTGAGCTAACATTCAAGCTTGTATTTTATGTTATTCTGTCGAAAATAATGTATATATGTGTCTCTTCATGATTTCCAATGTTTGTGCTTTCGAATCTTGATGAAAATGGAACTAGCAAATTTTTATAAAAATGCTTTCTCATCTCTATACAAAAGCACACTTGAAAATAATCCAAAAGACTCATTCTTGTATCTATCGATAGCTGATGGTCAGGGCTAAATATTTTGTTCCAACATCAAGTCGAAATTTGGTACTTCGGGTAGCGCGAGCATGTTCGTTTCTAAAATCGATTGTAATTTCATGTATTTTTGTATGTGGTGATAAAATTAGGGCAAAGAAATGGCGGTAGTGACCGAGTTAGGCCGAGCGCCCTAATTTAGTCAGAAAAATTGTGCAAAGAAAAAGTAGAAGATAAACAGTAATGGGAGTAAAAAAAATATCAAAAGATAGATTATTAAACGAGGAATCGAATGGTATACTTTGTTTTATAGAAAAGAAACATTTTTCTGATGAAACAACTTTTTCTTCAGAGCGTTCTATCGAAATCCCATGTATCGATCGAATTTGGACGAAAATATAGCTGGAGTGATCACATTAGGAAAGTAACAGAAAGAATAATTTTGTGAATTTGACAGTTTCGTCATCACGATTACTCGTAGAAGAGTAATTCATTTTGAAGAAGAAATGTAGAGCATCGATGAATCTATCTCGGAAAGAAAAACTGAGCTGAAACGAACGTTGCTGAGAAAAGATATGAATTTTTTTCGAAAATCGGTCGAAATAGATGATCGAATTAGGGCCAGCTGCTCTATTGTGAGTTGTATTTCGAATAATGATATTTAAAAAATAACATCGCCACTTCATGGATTGTTTTTATTATAACAAAATCTTATCTCTTTCTCTACTATGTTGAGATCGTTAGTGTCAATAAAGAAATAACCTATAAAAAAGAAATATTTCGCATATGTTCGAATTTCATTTTATTTCAGAAGATCTGTTCTCGATATACTATGACATGTATCACCTTCGTTTCGTTTTAATAAATAGTTTTCATAATATTTGGAACTGAACGACATATATCGACCCCTACATTTAAAAATATATAATTTCCTTCGTTTGCCTACCAAATCACTTATCACATTATTTTGGCTCATTTTTTTTTCTAACTCTTATCAATGCTCCCTTTGTTGAATGCTTTGTCACTGACGAATTGCAAATGTAAATATAATTTTCATTGCACTACAATCTTTTTTATTTATATAAATTCAACCGCTTGTGCATTCGTTTTACATACTGATATTAACATTCAAGGACACAACAAAGAATGCACTTTTGTTGGTCTCTGCTGTTTATCACTACATACATTTTTCACTCTGCTTACGGTTTCGATCCACTACGACGTCTACTAGCAGGTATTCCACAAACACCAATTCATCCAAATGATGATCCTGGCCAACCTCTGTTCTTAACACCTTACATTGAATCAGGTCAAATCGACCAAGCAAGAAATCTTAGTCGTGTTGACTTACAACCAGATTACTCGTATCTATCTTATTCGGGTTACTTAACTGTAAATAAAACACATCAGAGTAATCTATTTTTCTGGTTCTTTCCTGCTCAAGATGCTCATACAGATGCACCGTTGGTTGTCTGGTTACAAGGTGGACCTGGTTCATCGTCGTTGTTCGGTCTATTCGCCGAACAAGGTCCTATCATGGTTGACAAAGATAAAA
Source organism: Rotaria macrura (assembly GCA_900239685.1). Classification (NCBI taxonomy): domain Eukaryota; kingdom Metazoa; phylum Rotifera; class Eurotatoria; order Philodinida; family Philodinidae; genus Rotaria; species Rotaria macrura. Next base: position 303,525 of record OENT01000020.1, read on the forward strand.
AGCTTCATCCAAGCAGCATAACGTGGAATTCGAAGTATCATCTACTTTATATTGATCAACCCGTTGGAACAGGCTTTAGTTTTACTAAAAGTGAAGAGGGCTATGTACAGAATGAAGACGAAGTAGCTCGAGATTTGTATGCAATGTTACTACAATTCTTTGAACTCTACAATGAATATGTTACATGTCCATTTTATGTCACTGGTGAATCGTACGGTGGAAAATATGTGCCAGCTATTACCTATAAAATTCATATGGAAAATCAGCAAGCAAAACTTAAAATAAATCTCCATGGCATGGCGGTCGGTGATGGTCTCATTGATCCATACAATGAATGGGATTATGGACCAGTTATGTATCAGTTTGGACTCATTGATGAACGTCAACTTGAATACGTTAATTTACAAACGGCATTAGCTAGAAACGCCATAAGATTAGGACAATTCAGTTTAGCTTATGATTTGTTTGGTAATTTATTTGACGAGTTTTATTCTAATACAACTGGTCTCAATGATGTTTATAATTATCTATTGACACAGTTACCAGATGCATTTGGTTATTATGTGCCATGGGTAACAGCAAGTGATAATCGTCGTAGAATTCATGTTGGCAATTTAACTTATAACGATGGTGAAAGAGTTCGAACAGGCTTAGCAAACGATGTTATGCAGACAATCGTCGGAAAGGTTGCTGTTATTGCTAATAACTATAAAGTATTGATCTACAACGGATTACTCGATGTAATTATAGCATCATCTTTAACTGTGGATTGGGTAGATAAACTCGAATGGCAATATGCCAATGAACTTCGAAGTGCAGAACGAAAAATCTGGAAAGTTAAAGATGATGATCGAGAAGTCGCTGGTTATATCAAACAAGCACATTCATTTTTTGTTGCTTGGGTACGTAATGCTGGTCATATGGTACCGGCTGATCAACCACGTGCTGCATTTGACCTTATCGATCGTTTTATATCAAACTGACTGTTGTTATAAGTTTGGTTTCTCGTTTTTATTCACTATTTTATTAAATCTTCTTAGACGACTTTTTTTATCGCCGTCAAATAGGCACACACGCACAGATAGAAAAAGACAAGAAAAACACAACAACATCAACAAATGACCAGCAAACAACAATAAAGGAACAAGAAAAAAAACTTAATTAACAAGTGTTTTCTTTTGTACGTGATGAAAAAGTATGAATGAATTGAATTAGTTCCTATCTTCTATTTTTAAATATTTTTTTCACGCGATGAAAATGATCACTGCCTGGCACGAAGGAATTGATAATGGTCAGTAGACAAAAAAAAAGAACGATAGAAAAAAAAAGAAATCTTAATTTACATAGTTTGATGATTTGTACGATTCGATTGAGTACATACACGTACTGATATACAAATTGAAAATACATCCATAGAAATAGAAACTAAACTGAGAGATCCATCGAATAATAATACAGACGCTGAGATATACATAGAAGAATACATATTGAGATGACCATCTGTGTCTCTTTCGCCTAAGACTTCACCGAATATGCATATATATATATATTTGATAAATTTTTTTTCTTGTTGCCTTACATTGATTCATATGAAAAGGTTTGTTTTACAACGATTAATATTATTATTATTATTATTATTATTATTATTATTGTCTTTGCATTGGAATAGAAGTTGACGTTATTGTTTTAGAATGACTACTTTTATTATCTGTTGATATATCAGATACGGTCGGATCAAGTTCGAATTCAACTAGTAAAGAAAAATGATCCGATGGAACATTCGGATGTGGACAACCAACGATTTTATTTGATAGCAACCATTCAGGATCAAGAGGTCCCAATACACCAAGTACACGCATTAATTGGGACGAATAGAAAACATAATCAATGATACCTTTGAAATCATATCTACAGAAGAGTATTATGGTTTAAAACAGAGACGACAATATCTAATCAACAACATACGTATAGTTTGTGTAAGGCATTATAGGAGATGACGTTGTTTCATATGCTGATTGTAATTCAAAATGATGTATTATATCTGTACTTTGTGTTGCATTGACATCAGCGCGAGCAATTTTTTGTAAATATGATTGATAGGAAAGTTCTTTAAAGTCGGCATGATTCATTGAAATTTTTCCATTACGCATTAATTCGATGACCCCTTTTTAAAAAATTGGTACAAACATAAAAATCATTTATTATTTTGTTCTTCTTTTAATTTGAATTAGTTTTTATCTACCTGAATCGGGCAAGGAATTAAAATCTCCACATAGAACTAGTGGTACAGATGTACAATCGATTGGTGTACTAGAATGTTTTCGATGTTTTTTCATGGCATCTTCCATAATTGTTTTTAATTCTGATAATAACATTAAAGTTTGAATTACTTTCACATCACAATATTCCGGATCCCAATGTATATGTGCTGTACAAACAAATAATAGTTGTTTATGATCCGCTGGTGAAATACCTGAAACGAAGAATGCCAGTTTTCGTTTGCTCTTTTTGTTCAACAATAAAATGTTTCATTAAATTTACTATTTGAGAATGTATGTGAATAGATTTCTTCTTTTGTTTCAAGTAATGCAACGAGACCAATGTTATCTTTAGTCATGACACGATTCATCATATCATGACACGCTGGACCATTTGCAGCTGACATAGCTAGTTGATTGAATTCGACAAGATAATCTTTTATTAAACGAAACCTTAACAACAAATTAATCAAATAGATTCTTTAGACATTAAAAAAAATGAGAAGAAATTCATTCTTATTTACTTTGATTGACGATAAAATATAGCACAGCCGTCGACAAATCGACGATCTTGTTCACACATGGTTTTGGCCCGAGATTTCGGACTAAATACACCATCATAGCCAATCTTTTGCAATTCCGGTAAAAAGTATAAATGATATTGATCAGTTTCGATCTCCTAGAATGTATTTACTTTTTGATTATACGTATTTGAAATTATCAATCTTTTTCTTTTAGTGTTCAAATAGCCATCGTATTCTTCAATGTCAGAAGAAATATTTCATTAGCTATTAGTCTACATAAGTAAAAATGATTTGAGAACCAACGAGTTTTCTATGGATGTAAACAATAGATAATGGTGGGAAACAAAGTTCAAAGAATATCTATATTGCATTACTCGTGTTGACATAGAATTAAATCACTGATCAGACAAAGAATTACAATGAACATTTGATTGTATAGTTCTATGTCGTGTAAAATGATGTTCTACTTGAGCGTTTCATCGAATATAATTAATGCAAATGAGTTTGACGAAAGGATGGCGTAAAAAACTTTCACGTACAACGAATGGTTCTCACGTTTCGTGTACCTGGATGATTGGGTACGTTAGAACTATTGAGTAAACTTTCTAGTGATCAATGATTGTGGCTATTCTAAAGATTCTTTGTAACGAAATTTTGATAACAGGAAAATTTCATTAGAAGAATATACATAGATCATTCAGAGAGAGAGAGAGATTTTTAAGTTTCATCTGGCAATCATCATTCAAAGCAATTCGTCATAAAGAAGTGAAGTGATACTTTCATGCCGTGGGAAATTTTCACTAGTCTCAGACCAATTTATCGAGTTAAGCGCTAAAGACTAGTGTATGCAAAATGACTGATATAAATTCTAAAAGCATGAAGAAGTTTCTCATTGCTATCGAGTGTTTCAAACTCCTTTCGAATTCTTCGATATTTGTTTGTGCAATATTTTTCTTAAACTCTAAAAAGAAAACTGTGTACTGTAGTACTGATTGATTTAGAGTGGCACCATTTTTTAATTTCTTTCAAGTTTGAGTAAATGCGTAATATGAATGCAAGAAATACCATTGACCAATTGGCAATGAAGAGAGAAATTCAAATAGTTTTAAGTTGTTGTATACAAAACTTGAATAAATCTGAATAGTGTTTACTTTTCATATTTCGATTAAAAGAATAATCAACATCGCAAAAAAAGTTCTCTTTTTCTATACTTAACAATGTCACTAGAGACTTAAATTGAATTATAGCAAGATTTCCATTTTGTCAAATCCTATTTCTCTTGTCTCTCATTAAGTGTAAAAAATATGACTATCAATGCCACAGTATATATATAATCCTTGCATTCAAATATGCAAAAGAAAAAGCAACTAGGCTAAAACATGATATTCTATTATATTGGAAATAGTGTTATAGTAGTTCATATTTTGCATTAAGAACAGTAATAAATAAATAAAACACGATATGTGTAACTGGTTATTTTCAATTACACTCTCACGATATCCAATTATATTCAACCGTACGACCTTCACTAAATCATTGATGATAAACAGAAAATATTCGATTAACTAAAGTTCTATTTTGCTTCATGAGATTGAAACATGTACGGTCTTTTTTTACTTGATATTATTTTTAATATTGTGCAAATAAACAAACGTAAACAAACCTGTAGAGCAATAATATCTGCGGCATAGGAACGTAATTCATCGAGTATTTGTTTTCGTCTATATTCCCATTTCAAAGCCCATGATGGACAGTAGCCATAAACATGTCTTGTAGCATATTTATCACAAAGAATGTTGTAATTCATAACAGTAAATATTGCTGTTGATTGTGTTGCATTTGGTGATGCTAAACGAAGCCATGATCTTGTCGGTGGTGGTTGAATTGCTAAAATAGGAGAAACAAATTGTGATATCATATGTTATTCTTTCGACAATGAAAACAAAAACTCAGATTGCCATGAGTTAGTATGTTTAAAAATTTCCTATGGGCTTGTTTCTATTTCTCTCACACTCAGATTCGATCCATGGCATCATGCATCGTAGATAATACGATGATGGTAAATGTTCATTTCCATCGATAAAAGTATTGTCATCAAAATAAATTGTTGATACATTATTATTTTCATCTAATTTTGCTACATAGAAATCATAATAGTTGAATGTTGAAGTCGTTTGTTGCTGTTGTTGTAACCAAGAATTATTACTATTTGTATCAATATAGTATAATTCGTTGTTATATTCATTGTATGCATCCACCACTGAATAGGATGGCCCATCATTAACTGACGAACATTTACAACGATTTACATATGATATATTTGTATAGGGTTGATATACTGTTGAACATGTAAATTTGATATTATCATGGTATTCTATTGAATAATCTATGTTCAAACCAGTTAAATCAACAGCAAATCTGATTGGTGTGGTTGATGAATCATAGTATCGATTATTATTAAAACGATGTTTTTGTTGTCGATTAGAATAGTATTTCAGTCGTGTATTAGATTTAAGACGTTTGGCATGACAATTTTCACAATAATTTATTGTTGTGTAACGTCGGTTTGGATAAGAATTAAAACGGTTACGTTTACGATTGGAGAAATTTTCTTTTTCACAATGGCATACGATTAAATCATTGAACGTAGTATTATTGTTATTGTTATTGCTATTATTTATAATTAACGTTTTTTTATTTGATAAACGATTTTGGTTATGAAAATTTTTCTGAAGCTCTGATGAAGATGATAATGAAGAAAGATTACTAATACTGGATGATGGAGATGTTGGAGAAGAAGATGACGACGATGACGACGATGATGATGATAGAGAAACACGACGAGTTGATGTTGTTAGATTATCAGCAGTATCTACTGAATATCCAAATGTTGGCTCTTCAAAATCGAATGTAAATAGTGATGAATCTGTAATTGGTGATTTATGTTGAATTGACTGCAGTTCAAGATCAGTACCACTACTATAATCTGATGTTTCAGATAATAATGGAACTTTTATATCACTAGAAGTTATCGAAAAAGAAAAATTGATAATTTCGAATAGGATTAATTATATTCATATTTCATCGTTCTTCAATTTGAATTACTCGTTTTAAAATACATAAAATATTTAGGTGGAAGTTTTCAAACTCATAATTACTTTGACAGTTAAACTAAGGAATTTTGAACTTTACTTTTTTCCCTATAGTATTCATTAAGTTGAAAGACGTTTTCATTTCAGGTTTTGCCAGTTTCAATTCACCATTTCAATCACATTTTCTAATTAAAAGATGATAGCTACTGGGATGACGTACATTACAATTATTTAGCCAGTTTTTGTACATTCGATAATCAATGCGCTGTATATATTTCTCAAGCAGCTAGAGACTATTGGGCTCAATACTGTGGTAAGCAGTTACCAGAAAATTTTCATAAACGTATCTAACAACTTTGAACCGTTGGTTTACATAGTTCGAGATGCCCGTAGGCTTTGAACATTAATAAAACTTATACTTGATAATCTTCAGCTATTAATTTAGCTAGCTATTTTCATCTTTACATAGAACATTTAAGAGTTTGTCAAGAGAGAGGGAATATTTTTGAAATTTACTAGAGTCAAGATTTCGAATCTAAGTCCTGTTCAATTAAGAAACGATTGAAATTGAAATTTTTTTGGTGAAATGATTTTTCTTCTTATTTCAAATCCTAACAAAGTCGATGAACTAGATTCAGTCGTCATAAAAATATTATTGCAACTATTTTTCATATGATCAATCCATAATATAAACGGTCAATACTTGAATTGCTCGGCTATCGTAATGAACCGTTACGTTGTAATAGTGTCACTATTAGAACATTATTTTGATTCAAGTGCATCTTGTCACGTAACATAAGAACATAAATATACTTCGGCGTAATTAGAATTACAATCAAATTTCAACAGGAATGAATAGATGAACTGATAGTGAAATCATACATGAAAGTTTATTGTCACATCAAGACATCTTTTCTTGATCTTTTCCTCTAAGTCGAGGCACGCATGTTCTGGTTATATCTATTTTATGTTAAAAAAATATCGAAAGTATATACTGATCTTTGTTATTTATTAATCAAGCAACGCAAATATCAGTAATTGATTGTCGAAGTTTATCGATCGAATAGGCTTTATTGAACAACTTTATAGTCCATGAAAAGTTCAATAATTACTATCTGCATGTAACCTACTAGTCGTGTAATTAGAAAATATTGTATTAAAATCGGCTGCATAACTCATAAGCCTTTTCTTCGAGGAAGTCATGTCAAACCTTGAAACATTTTTTTTAATATTCTCCAGGGAAAAACTCAAATCCCTTCTGACTGCGCTATTAATGTGTAACCATAGACCTTAAGTCTCAATTTTGTATAGAAAAATAATTTATTTTCTTTGACTGATAATTTTTATGACTGCTAGTAAATTGCACTTTGAGTATGATGCTGGATATAATGCATGTTATTCTCTATAGATATATTAAATTTTGATCATTAAATCGAACTAACATGTTTTTGTTTTCTTATTTCCTTTCATTCGTATCTCCATGGAACTTAGGAAAACAAATCTTATCGCCTACAGTTAATATGAAATATTTCTTCTATAATTAATAGTTTGCGCTGTATGCTACGAGATTCCTAAGGAAGACTTTTCTTCTATTTTCGAGTCAACAAATTAGTTTTATTATTATCCTGGGATCATTTAGTAGGATAATCAATCGACTTACTTTGGCACTATATCTTGTTTTTGCTGTAATAAAATTGAAGTTTGTCGAGTAGAATGAAATGCTGGCGACAACGGATTTAATGATGTTCTTAGGAATTTAGTATTACTTTTTGAGACGCTTCGTTTTTCATTATCATTTATTTTTTCAATACATAATGGCACATGGCAGATATTTGAATGTGAAAAATTTTCATTTTGCATATTGATAAATTTCTTTTGTAATTTTGTTGGATAGTTTGATGCTCGTACAGGTGTATGATGATGGTTATTATTATTATTATTATTATTATTATTGGCAGTAGTAATAATCGTAGTAGTATTTCGTTTAACATTTGAATTATTATTGTTATTATTATGTCTTCGAGATGATAAGGTCGATGTGGAACGATCATCAGCCGGAAATAAATTTTTACATGAAACAGTTGCACGACGTGATTCAGTAATACAGTACATGAGACTGACTTAATTTATTTTTCTTGTATGAATACAGTAAAAAAGGGTAAAAAAATAAGTTATTGAATGTATATCAAAAGGACGGTCATGTCATTTTGTTTAACTAAAATGAGAAAGAAAGAAAAGTATAATATGAAAAATACAATTTGCTTTTTTCTTCTTCTTATAGTTTCTATTTTTTCTCTGATTAACGATGGCAATGAAGAAAATTGACAAACGAACTAGAAATTATCATGAACGATTTCGAATAACATGAAAGTCATTGATTCACCTCATACTTTTTCTAACGGTTTCACTTGTTCTTATGATGTTCTTACGAGAAAGAACACGAACAAGGTCAACAATTTCACTCACCCTTATTACTCCTGTCTTATTCCAATGATCATGATCGTTCGTCAACGTTGTGTTCATAATGGAGTAAAAGAAAATAGAATCATGAAGGTCAAGAGAGACAGAGAGAACTGAAATTCTTTGTTGTTTATTTTTTTATTCTTATTAATTTTCAATTTATTGAGCGCATTTCATTCTCTCAGAAACGAGCTTTTATTCATGTGATAAATATTTTAATAATTATCTTTTCGAGTTAGTAGAAAAAAAGAATAAATATGTAAAGAATTATAATCGGACTTTGATTATACTTATCATTTTTCTCGTTCCGTTCGCTATCCTTTCTTCGTCAAAGTAGTGATGGCAAAAGAAAAGAGGAATAGAGGGAAATAATCTTCGCTCTCTTTTCTGTTCAACACATCGAATGAGAAGCAGAAGTTGAAAAGGAGAAGAAGAAAAACTTATGTGCCTTTTCACCGTCCCTGGATAGTGCTCTTTCTGTTGCTCATCTATTTTCAGTCGGATGATAATAAGTATTGAACAAGGCTCTCACATGCTCACGCATCTATTCAGTCGAACCTAATTGTGTTGGCCAAATTCGTAGAGAAAAATGACAAAATAGTTCTCTTGACGATTCGATAGGATCTTAGTGCATGGACATAGTCTACAAAGCAGAAAAGAAATAACTAGAGCTATTCAATGATCAAAATAATATTATGAATATGACTTTATGGTAACTATAGTGATGCGGCGTACTCGTGTAAGAAAATAAGCTACATTAGAAAACTCGACAAATCGTCAACGGTTGTTTTTGAATAAAAATTTATTCACTTTTCATTATTACCTTCATCGCATCACAATTTCTAATTTGTCAATTATTACAGTATGTATATCTATGCATTTCAAAGCCTTACTCGATGATTCGGCAATGGTGCAACACAGAAAAAGAGGAAAAGAAAAGAAAAATCAGACAGAAAAAAAAATCTATCATAGAGAATTTGGAGAGCTACAAAAATACCGACGTTTGCCGATTATTTTTGAATGAGACTCGATTATATAGACCTCTAATTGTAAAAGAATAAACAAGAAAGAAAAAGATAATCACTTCTTCAAACGACATTTCGGATCAGAACTCATCATTTTTTCCCTTCATTTTCTGGCCGTCTCTTTTTGCATTTACAAGTGCATGTACATATAATGCGATTGGTCATGAGCACTGACGCGTGAAATACAATGACACGTTTATTCACATGGGTGCATGTCTCTTTTGAAACATAAGTTGCATTTTTTTCCTTTCTCTTATATTGCCAATATCAAATAGACGATGTAAAAATTACCCATAAACATTAGTTAACCAGAATTATACGTGGGATGACGTAGTAATATGATGATTGAGTTTATGATTCTTTGGTTAAAATATTACGCACAATAATCTATTCGAAGTATCGATAAACGTTTTTCCAATTTATTATAATTTCTTTTGTCTTTCCGTCAGGGAAAAATTTAGACAGAACAATGTACTTGATAATAATGACAAAAATGAAATGCAACAATATCAAAAGTCGCGTGGCACATTCTAATTTTTAAGTCACATGAAAAGCTGTATATTATCGAATAAATACGATTACATACTGGTAGACTGATGCTTAGAAACACTTTGTAGATCCTAAAGAGTACTACAAACTTAACTATAAACGCGTGAGCTCCACAATTAAGATAGGATAGGTACGGTTCAAAAGTATCGAAAAAGTTTGCCTGGTTACGACCGGTTCAAAGGAGCAAAAATGCCAACTAACCTCAATTTTGTTGTACAATGCCAGTACGATATGATTTTTTTGAAAAATTTGAATAGCTTTATAAAACATATTAAAATCCAATGAAGTGTTAGATCGAAATCGAACAAATATCATTGCAAAGATGCTATAGGCATGGCATTTCTTTGTAGTTTTTCATTTACCATGTTCGAAGAATTTTCGAAAAGGAAAAAAAAGCAGATTTGAACCAATGAAATGTAGTGTAAATTGTTTCGATTGATCTCTGTAATATTGAATAATTTGTCAGAGACTAGTATTCAAAAGAAATATTTTATAAAGTAGGACCTTGATCATCAATAGACATCATAGAGATGTCTAGCCGAGCAAGAAAATGTATTGATCCGTGACAAAGAAAAAACATCATGTCGTATAGTGCCAAAAAATCAAGGATAGCATTCATTAGTCACAGAACAAAAATCAGCGATGACATTGGATGAGGAACAGTCTAGCATAGAGAAAGAACCTATTTAATATCGATATGAACATTAAAATATTACAGGTGAGTAAAACGTATATAAAAGCTATTGATTTTCAAGAAAACATTGTTATTTCTCATAACAATTGTGAACATTAACAACATGCTATGCTTTATTTTTATTTCATGGTTGTTCTTATTGGAACGAAAGTTTCTACTTCTTAATCTTGTTATTTTAAATATTCGATCGACTTTTTTTCTAATGTATCTATACTCAATATTCAATACCTAACTTGCAATAAGTACATAGTAATAATAATCAAAATAATAATAACGAGTTCATCCTGCACATTTTCCATGCAAGACCTGGTGATTAAAAAAATACGCCTAGACCTGTGACTCCCACAGCTTACATCAGTATGAAATTTTTAATTATAATATTTACCTCGATAAAAATAGCAAACCTTTTATCTTTCTGTGTCTTTCGTATTATAGTAAATGATCAATTATATTGATAAATTGGAATAGTATTTCAAGAAACGAGTCTTAGCACGTAGGATGACGTTTAAGACTTTGTTTAGCCTGTATATTAACCTGATTTTTCTCCCTCTCAACTATACTTTTTATACTCGACAATGTGTAAACAAACGGCACACAACAGGTTGCTTGTACAGTATATCTTGGTTACGAGTTTGTTATTGACAGTTGCTAAGGGCAAAAAAATATGAATGTGCGCAAAAAAATAATATGACGTGGCAAGATCGAATTAAGAAAAAACTACAGGTGACGTTTTCAATAATCATATAGTGTGATGTCCGCACATAAAGTATATAAAAGCTACCAATCATGCATTATTACCAACATGTGCAAATGAAAACAAAAAATTTAAGAAAATTCATTTACTGATATCTAGGTTAAATTCGATGTTTTTCCTGCAAAAAACAGGAAGCTTTTAAAGAGCCATAGTTAGATAAAATAAATATTTGGGTCTTGTTGAAGTAACAGTAATGTTGAAATATAAAATTTTTAAGAAAAAGAAAAGTGCAAAAAAAAACTCGTGTCTTAAAGTCACTTCTTCTATAGATGACTATAATTCTTCTATGTTCGACTATGGATGCATAAAAAAGGAATTTAACATACAAAACATTAGAAAATGCTTTAACATAATTTTTTTCGGTTACAATTAATAAGCAGCAACAAAGGATAAAACCTCTGACTGCAATGATGTAAAAACAATCATATATATATATATATATATATATATATATATATATGGATGAATGTATGCATACATTATGAAGGAGATAGAAATGACATATAAGCTATTAGTGCATGAATGTTATTTACCGATGAAATAGTATTTTGTAGTTCTTCTTGAAAATTTTGATTCCATCAAAAGAAAGCTTTCAACATGGAAAAATTTCATTTCAACCATGGGTGGTTTTCACAAACTAGACATAACATTATCAACACAAAACTAATGATGAAGGACATATTTATCGGTCCTCTTCACAATAAAATGAAAGGCATGTTTTTTAGTTTCCATAGCTCTACGCTCGTTAGATATCTGTATCAGATGTTCTCATGGATCGGGGATTATGGCGTATCCTATGCTAATTACACTACACATAAGCTATTTTTAAGGCATGGGAGCTGCAACACCCATCGAGTTATTTCTGTCCTTCTATGCTATTGAAATTTACTAAAAATACAGCAACATTTCTATACATCCTTGCTTGAAAATTTAAATTTTTTACTTTTTCATATTTCTTTAAAACAGACGCGGAAGCATAATCGATAATTAGAAGTATGTGTCTACTACTATATCTATCGTGTTTGTTTATTTAGAAGGATATGACTATTTTTCCTGCGATGATAATACAACTTTCTTAAACAAAATTATTCTTATGAAAATAGATATTCATTGCTAACTTACTTTTTGAAAACATTTTCTTCATATTGTAATTGCATTTGTTTGTCATCATATTGACAAGAGAAATTAATAACATGGAAATAATAATACCTAGGCTTCGAAAAACAGAGACAACCACCGGAAACACCAAGAAAACAACAAAACGAGAAGGGAAAAAATCTCATGGCATTCTGATAGAAATACTCTGTTTATCGTCATACCATTGAGAGACGTTGAGAAATTATCAAGGAAAAAAACTAGCAGTTTTTGTAGACCATTTGATTCACTGTATATTGCAAAAATTTCATTTGGCAATGGATTACCCAACAATCCTATGGAGTAAAGAACAAGTTAACAATGGTTTTTTTTTCAAATAGTAGAATAACTAGATTACCTAGACTTTTTAAACGAAATAGTTTGCCAATTTCATACGGTAGATTTCGAATGGAATTATTTGTTAAATTTAATTCACGCAATGTAATCAGATCACCTAGCAATGAAAAAGATCATTTTGAAAAATTTTCACATTAGACAAAGTTTCTAGGGGACTTTTTCCGTCGATCAATCATTCATTATCGGAATACTAGGTCAATGGAAGCTATCGAACATGTCGATTTCAAAATAACTTTTTACTAGTCGACCGTGCACACGATAGTGATCATAGTTGTTTGCCAAAATGAGCTTTCAGAGAAATATTTTCATCGAAAAACTTTCTAGATAAAAATGTCAATATTCATTTTCTCTTTCAGGCATTGAAACTTATGTATCTTTATAATCTGAAAGGTTCAATAACAACACAAGCGACTTATTCTAGAAGAATTACAGCATGCAAACCTATGAGTATATATCGTTTTCGATGATCAAAAATCTATCGACAATTAGTTACACAGCACTTGATCAATCTAACACGTTTGTTTCAATAGGTAAGATCGATCTTGCTTTGTTTTACATGAAACTTTCTCTACAATCGAGACTATGATACTGCACGCGATTATTCGTGAAAAAATATTGGATCATAGAGTTTCGAAATTAAACCGCAATAAATCGTAACATTCATATTGTACTTTCCTGACAATGCTGGTACTTACTTCAATCATATTTTATAAATATGATGATGCCTGAATATTTGTAAAATTTATAATTAAAAACAGTAATTTTTGGGGCTGTAATATTGAGGAGATCGTTTTTGACATGACCTACATAGATACGTACTCGAAAAAGTAGGTAGTGTCAAACATTAGAATAATCATCGCATGATAGTACCGTTCGTTCAATGCGCTACGCACCCCGTCCCCTCTTCCCCCTTATCATAACCTCACACACGTGCTCCAACGATTGTGTTCTTTTTTCATTTGTGATCACATTTTCGAAGTATACAACTAAACCGTATTTGGCGGTTATCTACGTTTTCCCGAGAAATACTGCGGTTAGCATAACCCTCAATACAATTATATATCTACGTGCCACATACATGGAAATGTCATTATTAACCATGATCTAATGCTCCCATAATGTCATCGCAAATGAAGGTCACATACAAGCTCGACTATAGTTAGTTTTCTGTCACCGAGATATAACAATATGACATCAAACGAAGTAAATCTCTCATGAAACGACGTGTTTGTTGACGAGGCGATACAAATTATATACATATTTCTCCTCCTAAAAATTCATCATAGACTGTCATAGATTACAACGAATAATTTAATTAAAATCAGCTGCTCTGTCCAATAATTTTTATGCTGTCTTCTAGAAAAAGATATATACTAGTTGTAGATGACCAAAAGAAACTCTCATATTTTGTTGCTCTGCATCAAATTGCAGTAGCTTAATATTGCAACTAAACGAATCTTAAAGTTGTAGTTTTTTTTATACTGATAAAACATACCGATTTCAGACGGAAGATTTCTCAATTTATTATTTGACAGATCAAGCGTGACTAGATTAGTTAAACAAGCTATTTCCGACGGTAATCGTGTTAGCTGATTATCATTCAAATATAAAACAGTTAATTGTGATAGTGTCCATAATGTTGGCGATAAATTTCGAACGTTGCCCGTTACTTCAAGTTCATACCCTTGAGAGAAAAAAATTGGAAAGAATATTTTTGATTTTAAAATAGTTTTTGTGTTTTTTTTTTCTATTTAAAATTTACATTCAAACTTTTTTTCTGTTGATTCTTCGTTAGTTAATGGAACTGAACGCTTTGTAGATTTTGCTTTATGATCATGAGACTTAGCGAACCTATTTGTTGATGACAATGGAAATTGATACGGATAGAAATGAGATGGCTGTTGTTCTTGAATGGATTGACAATGATATTGCTGTAACGAATGACTCGATTGCGAATGATACATGGATGGTTGTTCAACTGATACACTATGATGCTAAATAGAATGAAATAACATTGAAAAACTTATATTTTTCCTTTAATTTGAAGATAATTTACATAGTTTATATTGACACCAGGCATTTAAATTCTTATTTTTTATATTTAGTATGTTGAATTCTGAAAGACAGAAAAAAAATTCATTAAAGTTTAATTGCGTTTAAATGAAATAATCATGTGTTTTCTTGTTAACTACGCCTATAATTTTGTGTGGGTGTGGGCGTGGTTGTAATTGTGTGTGCGTGTTTGAATAGTGGAGTCGCATAGGTATCTTAACGCCTGTTAAATCCACATGGACCATAAAAACGATACATAGCACTACAAAATCGCATAAACACCTTCTAAAATCGATACTTTAATCATCTTAAGTTATTATTGCTGTTGTAATACTACTTTTGCAATAGGAAAAATTACATTTCTATTTATCTGCTCGATATTATTGACAAGAGAAGATTCAAAATTTTCGTTCTAAACTTTCGATTGTACTATTTGTCAGTCACAAGAGACAATACTAATGCCTATTTATTTTAGTAAACTAAAATATTTGTACAATAAAGTGTCAGAAATATTCATGTTCATGATTTTATCATAGCTCATTAGGCTCCATACCTACGAATGCCTGTATGATATTCATATCTTCTACATTCCGTTTTTACATTTACATTTTACCATCGTATATAATTTCTATTGATTACATAATGTGTGCATCTTGCATATTCATCACTGTTCTTAACGTACTGATGTATAGTTGAAACCCATATTGATTGTGATTATCATTTTCTTTACATGACTTATCGATAAAATTAATCCCAAGGATGTAACGTAAATGTAAGTGTCTCAGTCTTTTCGTGTTCTATAGCATCAGTCAAAACCTATCTATGCGCGTGCACTGATCGAGAAGGTTGTCCACACCTCGTGATATTCTACTGGCCTTGTATTTATTTTGATTTTTTCAATGAGAGTCACTGTTTCAATAAAATAATTCAATATTATCAATTATAGATTAAACGTTTTCAAAGATTAGGACTTTCAATCTATCGAAAAGTTGTCGAAGTCTTCTATTTCAACTATCTCATTCGAAAACTCTTGATGAAGACTCCTCTATAAGTATCTTCCTCGTGAGTTAAATGAGACATTTATCTATGAATACTAGTCGATTTTCTAGTAAAGATTTAAAACAAAATTTTCGATTCATATTATGATTTATTTAAGGTATTACATTTTGAGCATGTTAATGAATTAGATTTCTAGAAAAAATGACTCGTAGAATGATAAATTGAAATCTTGTACATTCATAGTTCTTAATTGAACTGAAACGTAATGAAACATATCAGAAGATTTGCATGATGCTTCTTTGTGGTATAGATCCTCAGTACATGCGTAGCGTCTAGAGCATGAAATGGTTCAAAACAGTTGACATATCGACGTAAGCCTGAAATCGAAATTCTAATCTATCAAAACAATGAAAAATTTGCGCTGAATCCGAAAAGTCTCAATATTAAGGGACTATCGAGGTATTAGTTTTTCTACCGGGTGTTTTTAGTTATTCGTGATGTATCAGCTATGATAATGTTTCAGCACATTCTATACTCAATCACACACACACCTAGAATATATTGCAAATCGAAAAATGTTTACGAACTTATTGAAATGTCCTAATGAATTGTAAAAATAATAAGTTCCAGTAAAAGTTACTGACCATATGAAATGAATTTAACATCACTTCACATTCAAAATGATGACAAAATTCTACAAGGAATCATGATTTAAGTGGAATTCTTTCTAGTTTGAATGGATATTGAGGTGATAGAGCTATGCTGTGGTACTTAACATTCTTATTATAATACTTTTCATTTTACTCGTTTCTGTTAAAGTAATCGTTTGAATTTGTCAGCTCTTTTGCAAAACTAATATATCTATGATGAAGAGATTTTTCTCAGTTATCTTAAGAAAGAAACAGAAGACAAACATTGATTTCACAGATAAATTAACTTCAAACATACCAAAAATGAAACAAAAATAATCTAAAATATAAAGAATCAATTTTATTTTATTTTTAATTCTTCGAGTTGTTACATTAAAAAGATAAAAGAAATATGTACTGTTATTCCAGCACCATCTAATCGGTTTTTTTTTGTAATTTTGAGCAAAAATCTTTCTGATTGCAGAAAATCAAAATCAAACATTACTAGATTGGTTTTTTCTTCTAGCTTTGACAATAAAACAAAGAAAAAGAGAGAAAAAAGTTCAAAAGTAGACGACGAAGAAAAAAATTCGATGAATAAAAATAGTAGTAAACTCGTTGTTATTATTGTGTGTGTGTATTTATTTTCCCTTGTTAGTTTATTAAACAGTACCATGAGAAATAGTCGATTGAGCAAAGCAAAAAGAAAGAAAAATAAAAAATATCTCAGGTCAGATATTAGCATTGTTTTCATTCGAATCTGTTTCTGTATTATCCCATGATAATGGTATCTAGAAAGATTTCAAAAGTAAAACAGAAAACGTTTCATGGATTATCACCTGTATACCTTATAAGAGGAAATCTTTGAAAATGAACAAATTAAATTCCATTTGTCACGTAGGTAATTCATAACTTCCCGTGTACCATTGGGCCGAGCGAACAAACTTAATATATGATCACCAAGTGGATTATTATTCAAACCTAAATGACAACGAAAATAATTCATTCTATTTTTGAATAAAACGAAATTAACAAGAAAGTTGTCATTTACCAAGATCTTCAATATTGAGTTTGCCTAATTCGTATGGTAAATTTTTAAGAAAATTTGATTCAAGATAAAGTCGTTTTAGATTAATTAAATCTCCTAGAAGAAACAAAAAAAAAGCAGATCATAGTTTCCAAAACATTTACATAGAGCGAGAATCGTTTCACTCGTTCCGTTAGTGTCTATGAAAATTATGTCGAAAGATTCTTAACTAATTGATAGTTGCTGTCAATCGAATTTGAATCATGTCAATAAGAACAAGCAAATCGATGTCGCTCAATGTGGTTAATACATGTTTATCGGAATGGAAAAAAACAATTCCGTTTTAATTAGACTTCTTTCTCGGAAAAATAATACTTCCATACATCTGGTGAATGTGAAGTTTACAGTTAATAATAGTATATTCTTGAGAGAAAATAAAACAATAAATAATTATATAGCAAACCTATTTGAGATGGCAATGTTTTTAAACGATTGTGTGACAGATCAAGATAGACAAGATTGATTAAATTACCAATTTCTGAAAAATATAATACTATATAAATCGATCGAATGAATAGATAAAGAATATAGAAGAAAAAAAACAACAAACACTTCACAGCTTACCGATCGATTTTTTCGTCAATACATTCACAAAAAACATCCAGTTCAATTTACTAATATTTCATCTATCAAAAAAACATAAAACCTGCTTCGTACTATTTTCTATTGTATTTTTCATTTTTGAATATCTTCTAAACAATGTTTTCTCTCTTCCATCGAATACAATGCACCAACGATCTACTGATAGTCATTAAATTACATATCCGGAAGATACTTCAAGCTCTAGTTTTAAGTACTAACTATTAAGCAGTAATATCATTTTACAGCCGTTACAAGACGTTATCTAAAAATGTCTATTCGGTAATTCCCTATAGATTGATGAATTAACAATTATAATAGTATTACATTCAGCGAAGTTTATACAAATAGAAAGCACAGAAAAGAGAAACATAGACATAAACTAGTACAAAACAACAGAGAAAATATGGTGATTGATAAATAACTACATATCGATAGTTCATAGATATGATGAAAATTCTTACGTTATCGATTATTGGAATGATGAATAACTAGAAAATAGATTATATCTTTTATATATTAATATCTTTGGAATAAATAGAAACTTGATATAGGGTATATATTAACGACTGATATAGAACGAATATTACTATGAAACATTTATCGAAGCAAAATGATTTTGAAAATAAACCATAAAATAAGCAGCCATATGATACGATGCCGTAATAAATATAAATCATTCTTTAAAATTTCTGACAACGTAAAACAAATGTCTCGTATTGTAAATATATCTTCACACGTCATACTTTTAAAGTGCATTTCTAATTTAAGACTAACATGCCTAGAAAAATACACTCGTTAAAAGTATTTCATCTAATCTTACAGTAAAAAAATCAAGTAAATACGAGAATACAATGATAATATAAAATATTTTGAAAAAAATATGGTTATTAATTGTATATCATTCTTTTTACAGCTGCAATAGAATTTATACAGTGTTTGATGATTTCATCGAAAACTAGACTATAAAAGAAATTTTCTCAAACTAAGAATGATTTATTCATTCGTAGTACAGTGTTTATTTATAAGAATCACCATTCTCAGCTCATTAGTAGTGTGTACTGAAAACCAGTAAGTTGAATTCGACGATAGAAAAACAACAAACTTCTGTACTCAAAATTTAACTAGGAAATGACCAATATCGAACAAGATGTAGTGCGATTGGTTAGTGGAGAAAAATGAAATTCTGTTTGTAGTTAAACATAGTAAAATGTTCTATTTATATGGTACACCTTAGTCAAGTTATAGTGCAGTATCTATTTTTAAACACGAGTATTCAATCATAATTTTCTACATTATCATTCATGATATTTAGCAAGATACCAAACATTTGATCATTGTTCATTTTTTCTAAAATTATCATTCACTTTTTCTCTTACAAAAACTTCGCATCTATAACGCTTCTATCAATACAAATATGACAAAATTGTTCAGTAAATTTTGCATGAATAAATTATCAGCTCGTGAAAAAGCAAAGAACGCGATATAAGTCTTCTTGACGATTGCACCGCTTACTCATCGTTTGCGAACAAGAGAGGTTTTTTTAGCACGAGCCCATGCAATATGTGATTCTGATAATAAGAAAAATATCACATTAAAACTTCATAAGTCTATTATGTCAAAGAATAAAACAACTTAGGTCTTTTTGATGCTCGATAATTCAATGTAGAATATTCTTGTTTACATTGACAGTTTTTTATGTTAAACTTTGAAAACATGAAATCAATCACTATCAAATGAATGGCCTTTAAGTCTTCGAACTTTGATCAACACATATTATGTTAACAAGTAGAAATTCTCAAAAACATTGATGAATGAAGTAAAAAAGTCTTTCTAATATTTATTTCTTTTATCGTCTTCTATTGTTTCTATATTCAATTGAGTTGAATTGTAAGTTGACGAGATACATCGACAAGTTCATAGATAGAACTGTAAAATAGAATTTTTTCTTGTACAGAAAAAGTGCATCATGCATAATATTCAGATGTAATCATATTCTCACAATCGATTTCTTTTTACAAGCAATACTAATCGATATTGTGCTATTTACCTGCTGGTAAATATTTTAACTCGTTATGACTCATAATTAAGTATCGAGTATTGGTTTGATAAAAAAGAACAGGACTCAATGTTCGTACGTTGCCTTTTATTTCCAATCCGGCTAAGCCAGTTTCCATACCTAGAGAAAGAAAAACTTTGAAAATTGTACCAATGATATTTAATGTATGAGTACCGTTCATCGGGCCACGTAAATAATATTCATCTTCTTCGGATTCATGCTGATCACTTATAATTGGTTGTGATGGCAAAAATAATTGTTTATTTTCATGATCATCATTATAAAAAAAACTATCGTTAAATTCGTCTGGTAAATAATGATTATTAATCGATGATTGCATTCTTTTAAAAAGAACAATAACACAAAACAAATAAACAAAAAAAATATGTTTTCCTCTTCGAATGAAAAAATTATATAATACGTAATGCCATTTGATAATATGTTTAGGTCGTGACTGATGTGCCCGCACACACACGACTATTTAGATATATAGTATCAATCTAGAAAAAAAAAAGGACTTCAGAAATTTGTAGTACAGTATTCTACAGGAGGAAATACAAAACAGATAAAATAAAGGAAAATATTGCATAATAAGAATGGTCCTGATATCTGTTTATTAAATCTGCCATTGAGTTCCATTAGCATCTAAGTGCTGTGTTAATGGTCGAGCAAGTGCATAGCAGTGAAAGTATATGTGATCGATCAGGAAAGAATGTAAGCGATTTAAATACTTTTTCACCAAACCATGTACCGATTTTCCAACTAGGTACATCGTTCATTAGTTTTGTTTCTTCGTCACGATTGATACGATATTCCCTTAGAACAAGGCAATCTTGTCCAGCTAATAATGCTGGTACAATACAAGAACGACTTTCTTCCATTTACATTTCTAAAGAAAAAAAGAAAACCATTCTTGATTTAGGTAAATAATGAAAATGAATGCATGTCTATACCATTTCGCCAATATTCACGTTTTTCTGATGTATGATAAAAGTATCCAACTATATTTGATGCTAATCAAATGGTCGTAGAGATATGCGACTTCTAAGTAATTGTGACCAAAGTGTCGGAGTACAGCCACTACGAGGTAGCATATCGTGCCGATAGACGGCAACTTTAGAAAAGTCCATCATGATCTATGAGAGACAGAAGAAATAGCGACAGTGGCGTTCTGTTTGCATCCATGTATCTGCATGAGGTTTTTTGTGTCTGAATACACTGTTGTACCATTACTGGCTTTGTTTTTCTCCAGAATATGAAACGATTGATTTTTACCAGTAAGATTATTTGTAAAAATTTTCTTTTCGTTTTATTATTATGGTTATTTATTTATTTGTTTTTATCGAGATTTATTGATTTATTTGAAAAGAAATATTATGCATATATCAAGCGACATCTATAAATGATAGTTGGTTTTGTTGAAAAAAAATACAGAAGAGGTATCGAAAACTCCACCAGAATTATAATGATTACTTTCTAAAAATGAAATAAGGGAGAAAATCATAATTTTCATTGGGAGTTCCAACAACACAGGAATCATTGTCTACAGTCCTCATTTTCACGTCACGTATATGTCCTTTGATTCGAGTCGTACTTTTGATGTACTTGAGGTACCTGGTGCCTTTTCTATTTGGGTATATATTTGATCGATAGCATTAAATGTATCGAATTGTTTAAAAACTAGAATTTTTCCACTTTGTTGTATTTCAAATAAATTTTTTTCTTTAAAAGAATTCGAGGTTTTTGACGAGAGTATTCCTCTCGAAGGCGTTATGTGTAACGAATTAGCTCTATGATGAAATTAATATTAACTACGTTTCTTGGCGCATTTCAGTATGATGAAAATACTAGTCTAAACGATATTAGATCATGTCATGTTATATCGTTACATTGATATAAATCTCGGCCACGTAATGACTAACAAACATTAATAAACTTTATTTAGTTAGAAAACTTCGGCAACAAACTCCTGTATCTTATTTAGTTAGTATAAACATTAGCTTCATATTGATAATAATTCACATCGGATGTTTAGTCGTCTTTATACGGATATTTAGAAATTCTAATCAAAAGAATTTTTTGAGCAGATCTAGTTTATTATTTCCTCGACATCGACTTAAGTAATGACTGAGAGTGTGAAGTTCTATACCGAAAAGCTTACTTTCATTTATGTTTCATAACCTTGCTATTTTCCTAACAAAACCTCATTAACTTTAATAGACTGAAAAATAAAATCAAAAGCCAACTAATAGTCACTCCTCAGGTGTTCATTGATATTTACATTTAATGCAACTTACGTACGAGAGGAATTTGAAAATGACTCATGTTCTCGTATGTTCAAAGTCAAAATTGATATCAATAGCTCATTCGTTTAGACATGGACAACTTTTCATTTCGATTGTTTAGCACTCATCCTTCTTCAAAAATCAAATGACTTCCTGATGCTCAACTGAAATTCTTGATTATTTTTCGAGAGATCGAAACATGTTCTGTATGGAACTAAGTAATAATATTCAATAGATCTGTGGTCACCAAAAAAATTACCTACAATAATATCTAAAATGTAAGTTTCAGACGTCTGCATCAATGTTATTCTTCCATTTAAGACGAATTCATGCATAATCAAATTCGATGTAATCATGCTGGAAAAATAGCTACAATCAATTTTCTTAAATAAATTCTGCGAGAAATCTGTGTTCAAAAATCATCTGATGGTAATTATGATATAAAAACTGTTGTGACATAAACGATCGTTCGAGTAGAAAATCTATTTTCTTCATGCATAGAAAGAGATTTTCGTGCAATGCCATCAAAATAATATTCAATGGACTAATAATAGGATTTTATTATATTTGTGGTATTGATATCAACAAAGATTTGCGTCTTATAGGATTTATTATGAATTGCATGAGTCTAGAAACTAGCACACATACAAAAAAAACACAACTGTTCATGCAAAACGCAATAAAATTTAATTAATCAGTTAACATGATGCATGAAAATGCTTATTTATCTCATTCGAGGTCATGTTTTTCTTTTGACAAAGATATAATCTAGCTAAATGATGAATATGTTTACAAATTCAGTACATTTTAATACAACGTGTGAAGAAAAAAAACACAAATATGTATATAGATATTATCATGATGAGGTTTTAATGGATATCTGTTTTTTTTATAAAATATTGTATTAAATGAATTCTCAATAGGAATGAAAGAAAAACCGACTGGAAAAGAATCCGATTCTATCTTAAACTCGTTGTTCGATTCGTTTTCTCAATAAAACAACTTTGATAACGAGAAAAAAAGATTTTTTCCTCTTGAAATATAGTTATATTGCTGTAAAACTAAAAATCAAGCTACTTTCAAGTGTTGGTATTGTTGTCCATCAGTATAGATTATTGTTTTATTAGCACTTGCCTAGGTTACGGATAACAGAGAAATTAACTTATTGTTTGCCTATATCGCATTTTATGATAGTCTTATGAGAATAAAACGTCTTTGACTCACCTCAATTTCATTCGTTATCATAGGATTATGCTTAGAGGATACAAAATGTTGAATTCATACTGTATTGTGGTTCTATTCTTTCTTATGTGTAATCATTCAATCTTAGCACTACAATGTTTCGAATGTGAATCGACATTTCCAGCCAGTAGTGTCTGTTTGCCACCATGTTCTGTCACAGATCAAACGAGTTTGACATGTTATCTAACTCGAAATATTTCATTAGAGCCAGGTTATCTCGGTTCACTTCGTGCTGGACACATTAGTAATGAACCTATAATTTCAAATGCTCAAGAAAAACTTTTTGTTTTTGGCGAAGAAGCAGTGTATCAAAATCCAAATCCAGCCGTAGGCTGGGATTGGGAATATGGACCAATAACTTATGGATGTGATACGGCGTGAGTAAAATTAAGATTTTCTAAACCATCGATCCTATTTTATCTTACATGTATATATATATGTGTATATATAGTGCTTGTAATAATCCAGAAGATGTTAATCGTTTACCTAATGCATTAAATATACGTATACCGAATGCAACACTTGATCGATTACTTACTGGTGAACTTGATAATAATTGTTATGTATGTGATACATGTCTTGATGCAGATGTAACTACGACAGACATGTCCGTTTGTGAAATGATAACTTGTCCTAATCATGCTTGTAACTTTGTTGCTACACGTAATTCCACTACTAGTATAGCACAATGTGGTAGCGGATGGCACTTTAGTAGTACTTGTATTCCTTCTAGAGAGCCAGCTCAAGTTGATATGACTCTAATGTATTATATTCGTTCGAAAACATTTTTTCTCTATCAAATGGCAGCTGTTTGCCTGAGTAACGATTGTAATAATTTTACCACTTTCAAACAGCTGAAAGATGCTGTTTCTGTCGATCCTGATCTCACTTGTCTAGTCGATGGTAATACGACTACGACAACATTTTCAACACCACCGACAGGAACGGGATCAAGTAGTACTGCTACCACTTCACCTACACAAACAACACCAGGCACTGGTAGTACAACATCAGGTAGTGGTAGTACAACACCAGGTAGCACAACACCAGGTAGCACAACACCAGGCACTGGTCCAACATCATCAGTTACACCCAGTGGTTCAACTACGAGACCAACTGGACCAACAACTACTTCAGGAGGCTCTGGTGGTTCAAGTGAAAAAATATTGACGAATACAAAACTCTTTATATTCATAATTTTGTTCTTTTTGTTTAATTAAAATTTTAACAAGAAAATATTTTAACATATTTTTTTTCACTCTATCTGACAAATGGAAACTAAAAAGAAAAAGACAAACAATAAAATTTATCTTATTTAATACATTGACAGAATTTTCTTAAATGTGAATGACTTTTTTCGATGCATAGTGCGGATGATTTATATGCATTAAGACGGCTAATATGATTAAGATCAGTATTAAAAGCATTTGACCTATTTGAATATTGTGTTGTGGCTTCATATATAGCTCGATTTGGTTGAGTTTCAAATGTTATCTGATAAAATGTGATGTCTGTAGTTTTATCATCATATGTGGGTATTCTACCATCAACATCAGCCGAACTTGAAAATGTTAACAGCGCTTGATTGGGTTGATAGATTTGTGCATTACGAATTGAGACAAGTTTAATTTGATGGCATAGATTGTTTTCCACTGATAGCAATTGTTTATTTATGTGATTGATTATATGAGTTGTTGCTTGTTGAACTTTAGTATCATTAATATCACGATTTACCCATTGCAAGCATGAACACCAATGTGCTTCCACATTAATATCATCACATGTTCGTTGTGCAGGTATTAAATCAAATAACGATATATTACGTTGTTTTTTAAAATTACTTGCTGAATAATTCATTTGAGTCATATTCATTAAAGATAATAAAGTTGAATGAATATCAAATGGTGTTGTTAAACGATGAATATTTTTCTTTAAAGTTTTTATTTGTTTAGAATATTTTTTTTGAAATATTTTTGGAAAAATAAAACTCATAAATGGTAAGCGTTCTTCAAGTTTGCCTTGTGGTGTTTGTCGAGCAATCGAAAAACGTGCACCATGATCAGTCATAATTAAAATAATTGTCTTTTTATAATCATTCGTTTGATTGAATTTCTTTAAAAAATTTAATAAGGATGAATCCAATACTGTAGTTGCTGTATAACCATCATGCGTATATTGTTTGAAAAAGGCAAAGAAAAATTTTTTATTCTCCGGGTAGGACAACCAAAATTGATCAATATATGAAAGAAATAAGTCGAACGATGTTTCATTACGTATACAATGTGCATCGTATTTCTCTAATAATGATTTAGTTGCTTGCATTCGATAGAATGGTAATAAATAATGATCTGTTGGAGTTTTTTCGAAACCTTTTAAACGTAATGTCCATGTACCATATTCAGCTCGGTCTTCAGCGTAACCTGTTACATAACCTTGTTGCTGATATTTATTCCAAATAAATGGATATACATCAACAAACGAACTATTAGGATCACGATCAAGTGTAGAAGGTAATTCTGTTTCTTTGAAACCTGTTAGCATCGGTATTAATTGTTGTGGTGTACCATCGCCCAATATATTATAGCCTTATCGAAAAACAAAGAGTTCAGTTTAATTCATGAGCAAATATATTTTACAATAGTACGAAAGCGAGAATCAATTTGAACACTATTCTAAACGAAGTGAAACTGTTTGATGAAAATCTAATCAATGACTATTGCAATCAAGACACTGAGATAAGGAGAATTCAGCAAAATATGATAAAGTTAATATCCCATGCAAGTCGTTTAGTCCAAGGCTAAAAAATACTCTAGAGACATGTTTCAACTCAACGAACGAAATAAGGATGAATAGAACATTTTTTTTTGAGATTTTACATGAATGGATTGTTTCACATAGGTGAAGATTCTTCTAGGGTTGCCACCTCATGAGGTGGAAAAAGCAGAAAGCTATACTGTTGCTGGACTTTTGAGCTTTGTATAGTTTTATGAAGTGAAAGTCTATCTAAATGAAGACAATCCGTGGATGCATAAGCATCCCTTGTGGTTTCTACAGCTTTATGTTGATCTAAATTTAACCCCCCCCCCCCAATATTACAAGACCCTCCTATAATAGAAGACCCCTACGGAGATAAATTTCGTCCGACGTAATAGAAGACCCCCTTTAATTAATTAATCTTTGCTGATTAGGGATTTTAATGAGTGTTTTTCCATCAAAATATGCTTGATTCTTAGGGTTTTCAGTTGTAAATATTAAGAGAATGTGTTCACAATGACAATGACACTCTTAAAACCCTGAAAATCCCGTTTGGGAATCCTGAAAATCGCCCTCGTTTTCTCGAAAACCTTTTTAATTAAATATTGAGAAAAAATTTGGTTCTTAATAGAGACCCACTTGGAAAATTTTTACGCTGGAACATAATAGAAGACCCGGGGTCTTTTATTGTAGAGGGGGGGGGGGTTAGCATTATTGTTGCTGTTGTCGATCATCACGATTGTGTTCATTCTCAAATATTATCTCGTTATGCATTGGTTGCAAAAACAGTCCTTTAAATTTTCGCATTTGTGCCGTTTTTTTTTGTGTCAATGCGGCAGAAAAAAAATGGGGCAGCAGAATTATCTATCAATGGAAAGTAGAATGGTGTTTTTACTTCATTAATCTGAACTGAAAATCGTCTTTCATTTATGTCAAAAGTTTTAATTTTGTGTCAGTAAGTTAGCAAATTGATTAAAAACTGTCACAGGAGACCTTGTACCACAGTGATCATAGTTTATTGAACAATATCAGATTCTTCTCTATGTCGAATTATGAAGAACCAAATGATAGTCTTTTAACCGAAAAAGCGGAAGAGATGGCAACCCTGGTGAAGATACTTTTCTGATCACAAGAAGATTAGACGTCTATTGTAATTTAAAATTACTATGTCTGTCAGTATGAATGTGCGTAGCTCCTTTAAATCTATAGAGTATTTAATGATAACCTTGATTTGTACTTTAAATAAAAATTTTTGCATAGATCCAATTTGGTACATATCTAATTATGATGCATATTTCAATGGTTCTTCATAATATCTATTATCTATCTATGGTTGCAACTATGGATAAAATAAGTTTATCTCTATCGAATTAATACTGCTAAATTCAAAAAGAAGCTCTTATTCAAAAGACGACGACATGGTTTGCATGCATATTCGTATAAAAACACTTTGATTCTATGAATCAACGGTGATTATAAGCATTGAATGAAATATAAAGTGGCATCATTTTCAGTTGGAACGAAATATTTCTTTCTACTTGTTAGCAATCAAACGCAAAGAGTTGATTAGTACTGTCGAGCACAAGTCATCTTTTCGAAAAATTTTCAATATATAATCAATCATAAATCAAGCAAATCATGTTTTGATAAGATTTTTTTTATTGTTTGTTTATGTTTCAATGAAAATCTATCTACAAACCTTTAAGAAAAATACCATCCATGTCTTTCGTTATATAATCAAATGTTTTTGGTAACATTCGTTCGAATTGTAATCTTGATATGCTGTCAAGACCCAAAATAAGAATATTATAATCATCTTCTTCAATTTTTACATTTGCAAGTCTTTTTCGAGTATTAGAATTATAATGTATTGATGCATAAGGAAACTTAGGATAAAATTTTACATTTGTATGATCTTCACATTCTATAGTAAAATAATCACTTAAAAGTAACATACTAACATTATAAATTAATTTAATTGGAACCATTTTATAATTTCTATCACCTTCACCGACATAAAATATAGCCATACAATTAAGATATGAAAGAATAAGTCGTACATTATAGTTATCTACAACAACTGGATAGAACCATGAACGACAAATAGGTTGAGAAGTTGTTGAAACACTAAAATCTAAGATATTAACATTCAATGATAATTGCGGAAAATGACACTAAAATAATAAATGAATTTATTAATACAATATTAGAAATATTCTTTTCTATCTACCTGAATGATTTCATTTTTGTCTACTGAAGATTCTAATAGATATGTCGATATCATATTACCATAGGATTGATTATAAACAAGTATGATAGTTGAAAAAGAAACTAATATACAATAAGCTATAAATAATTTGTAATTCCAATATTTTGGTAGTAGTAACGCATACATTGATTGTGAATAGAGAGGCCTTATTTTGTATAAACTTCTCACAAGGAAACGAGTTAGATATCGATACATGAAATCGTCTTTTTCTAAAAGATGAAAATGAACTAGATGAAATTATTGTCATAACTAATATACAAACTAAAATCAATCGAGAATCATTCAATCGACGTAGTTGACAAAATATTATCGTCAGTTCTATTTTCTTACGATGAAAAAAGAAACAATTAACTTCATACATACTTGTTCTACTACTCGCAAGACAATAGATTATGAAAGTAGAATGATAATATATTCTTTCATTAACTCATTCATACTCTGCGGTCTCCTATGTTAAACATCAATTTTTATATTGTCAAGACTAGTACGAGAAAGAAATTTTCATGCATTTCCCTGCTCCTTAAATAAAGTAAAAGCAATGATTGTTGATTGTATGTCATAGAACATTTTGGGAAACGATGTTAATCAATATGAGTAAGATATTAATGATCATGCTTGTATCTTCTCCCGAAAGACATCTATGACACATATTTCCATATGTCTTTCATTAATGTACAAGTATGTATAAAATGAATAGTCAAATGAATTTTAATACTATCTTATAGTTTATTGTTAAGTAAGTAAATTTACACACTGCCTACGAAGTAAAAAAATGAAGATTTCTCTTCACACAATGATGTGGATATTTATATTAGTAGTTCATAAATAGAATGTGCTTGAAGAAAAATTGTCAAAAAAAAACTGTTGTCAGTTGTTTGGTACTACTCCACAAAATCAACCGTACAAATATTTAGAATTAGATATATTCTACATTGAATACTTGTCGATTGTGTTTTAGATAAAATACTGTCATTGAAATTGTTTGAATAGTAAAATCAAAGCTGCATGCAAAATTCAGCACAAAAAGTACGAACACTAAGGTATGCCTTCAAACTACTTCAGGGAATTAGTTTTGTCATAACAAAAAATATGAAAGAGAATTGAATAACATGAATAATGTGTGTAGAAGCAAGTAACGATCGAACATTTGGTCTATTGCACAAATTTGTCTTACCATCACTTATAAAAACATATTGATTCTTACTTAAGCTATTGATAGTATTATATACGTACGAAAGTTCTATGCACAACAATTACATAGATCAAAATTTTGTACAACTACTGATATGGAGCGTGTTGAGTATCTTTTTCTTAAATTCTATATATAACTGTCATTTTACAATTATAATTAACTAGATTCAGATCATAAATTAATTTGTTTTAATACTTACTCTTTTGTTTCTTTTTGAAGTAAATTACAAACATATAATCTGAGAATAATTTTTTTTCGTCAATATTTTATTTTACTTTGTTGAATATTATCTATTAGAAAACACGTAGAACGAAATCATTATACATACCAAAATATGATGTAGAATCATAATATTTAACATATAGTCGTAAATCATTCGATACTAAAATATGTCGATTTTTAAATGTGCAGTGCCCAAACAATTCATTCATTTCTTCTAACCACATGTGCTTATACCCTCGATATATAGTAACTTTAAAAAAATGCTTCGATCGATGTTTTATTATAAGATGAGTGCCACTCTATGAAGAAGGATGAGGACTACTGGGAAAAAAATCAACTTCATACGAATAGATCTTTGTCGAGAATCAATTGTTCTATGATATGCTGTACACTTGAACTGCCGACATTTTTCTACAATCAGCAAAATAGAAGAGAAATAAGATTTAGAAACTGTTTTCTTTTTCTCCAGCATTGGGCAAAAGATCGTGTCAATTTGAACTGTTTCCTTTCTCGTCGTACTTAACATGTTCTCTTTATCTAAAGGGCTCATATTTATGTTTGCATAATGTTTTGCATAAGTATTTTTATTACTTCAGACATTTTTATTATCAGAACTAAAATGTACTTATATGTATACATACATGTTACGATTTATATGACATACTGTACCATGCATCTTTTTCATGCTTAATATAACCACTGTTTAAGCATGTAAAAAGTTCAGTATTTTTGAACAATTGCTAATTTTAAGTATGACTATAAAATTTTTTTCAATCCTCACTTGAACTCTTATCTCAATACACAAACTCTATTTATAATTATTAACCTAGATTTTAGTGAATACTGTAATTACGTTCTGATCAATAAAATTCTACATGTAGTACAATAGTGCGATTCAACATTAAGATCGACTACTTCGAATTTTTTCGGATATTTTATGCTAATACATTGTCGACTACAAACAGTTAAAAACTCTTACTTTTTATTTGATGATTCCCATCGGAACCGGTAGCAATCAACGGAAAAATCGAATTCTGCATTCATCAAAACTGTTACATGCTCAACAACGGATATCAACAGGAAATACTTGAATCCGTTGTTCACTTTTCTTACATCCACTTGTAATCTTCATAAAATCTGAACTACTCCATGTTCTAGAATTCAATGTTCTTAAGTGCTGATAAATTCTCTAACAATATCGTATATACGTTATACAATACGTGCTAACATGAATGAATACAACATTCTAATCAAGACACTCAATGTTTTCGCATGTACTTAGTATTATATCGATCATTGATTCAAATATCGTATTGAATGAAAAATGAACACCTGTAATATCGTTTGTATGTTTGAACAGGTCACATTCGAAGAACATTTGCAAGTAAAAGAACAATTTTTATAATTTTTGATTCAAACATATCATAGAGAATTCCTCATCCTTAATGATTTAGTATCATTTTCTTCAAATAAGCAAAAATCACGATTCTAGTCTAGAGTCTATTAAAGACAAGTCAATTTCGCATAAGAAAGATGACATTTAGTACTATGCAAATTAATTCAATTTTTTCCGAAAGTACTTCCCATATTTCGAGAAATGATTCTTGACTTTTAATAATGCATCACTTGAAATACTTACAAAACATGGCTGAGTATCGAATATCGAAAAATTAAATTCATCAGAATTCATAAATAAATATCTACCTTATGTATAATATGTACGAATCGATATATTTTTGTATCAAGTTTCTTTCTCGACTACCATACAGTTTCGTTGGCTTCATATAAATGCTGTCGTAGACGAAAAGAAGTTACTTTTCCAACTATTCTTTTTTTTCTTCTCTTCTCTAGTCATTTATTACATATGCCTATATTTTTATGCGGATATTGCATGTTTTTCAAGTTTTATTTGCCATTTATTTCACAATTATAACAAGAATGTATAGAAGAAAAACATATCGTATTTATCGGTTTCTCTGCGTTGAAAAATTACATATGTAAGAGTTTGTCCCTTTTTCTTTGAAAGTCAAGTATCTTCATAGCCTATCAATTTCAATAATGATGAATGACTCATTTATCAATAGCTGCTCTTGTTACAAGTTTGAGAAAATCTAAAAATCTCACTCAAAGTCCTCGTACAATTGATCAAGATATTGAGACACGCTTTATTAGTTACATACTTGTTTCATGTGACATTGTTGTGTAACGCAATCATGCAGAATCAAGTAGAATGTCTACATTCAAAAGTCCTATGATCAGATGAAAACGAACACTTTTGAATGAGAGAGGCTATCGTTGAAATTCAGATTTACGTATCGATCAATTATTGGATAAATCGGAAGGTGACCATTTGGTAAGTTTTTATCGGTTACAGATAATGATTGACTTTCAAGCAACACCTATTGAGATATAGCTTGATGATAGAAAACGGACGATAAATAAATAGAATATTCTTTCTTCTTCGTGATATTAATGTCTGCATTATCGAAATGTCATTAGGGGAATGTCTATCAGAGAAGTGCATTTAAAACAGAATGTCAATAAAATATTGGGTATGGACGTACCAATGCCATGTATTAGGTTAATCATATAGCGATACACCAAACAGTGTATGTAATAATTCAAGGGAGAGAGAAAGAAAAGAAAAAAAAGGATTTTTGTCAATGAAAGAAAACATGACATCCTACCAACCTCTTTTCTTCATGATGTTATGTATGATTTTTAACAAAAAGTTCTAGTCGATCTGTTTTAAGTGCATAAAGTTTAAAAATCGAGAACGATGATGAATATATGTATTTCTAGTTTTCTAGTATATTGAAAGGAATAAATTTCCAGTGACCATTATTCTCTTTTTCTTGTGATATTACGCTAAGAAACAGATTAATTGCACGCTTATATTTATTCTCAGGAAATGATTTTCATTCTGTAAACATCAAGAATAATAGTTCTACGCGTGAGAAAACAGAATGGCTAAAAAAATAAAGTTTCAATAAAGAAACTTAACATAAATTTGGGGTAGAAATAACATGATGAATCCAATAGAATAACATACAATATTTATTGAAGATAATGGCCTACATTAAAAGAAACGTGTTCTAATAATAATTAAAAAGTAAAACCGACGAAAGAAAGTTGATTTATGATGATTGAGTTTGATTGTAAAATTTGCATCGTTAAAACAGTCATATATAACAAGATTACATGACACAATGGATCCGATCAATTAGCAAATAGAGAAATATGAATCTTAGTGAGTATTTATTATCATTTGATGTGTAAAATGCTTGTTGATTTTCACACGATTTAAAAAATGTCATTTCGAAAGAATCATTCGAAATTTTTCTATTTATCAAATATGTAATTTCAATCTTCTATAGAAAAAAAGTTACTTTTTCTCGATGAATAACATCGACAGCCATTTGAATATCGAACATTGATTGACATATTTGTCTAACTATTAAATTCGATATCGAGAAATTTATACGAGACGAATTTCTATTAAATAAAAGATGCGATTATGAAGCTATTATTAAGCATCGAACTCCCCATTAATTATCCATTAATCTCATGAAATGAATTTCACTGAGCAGATGAAAATAAATTATGAATCCTTTTTTTTTTGAAAACTAAATAATTCATTAGGACGTCAGAAGCACTAACGCCCCAGGAGAATCATTCCGACCATTGGATCCGATCGGATCCGACTGGCATCCGATCATGTTTCTATCGGAGTTTCTCTTATCCGACGAAATCCCATCGGATTCCTGGTTGCGATTCCTGATTCGGATCCCTAGTGTTGGATTTTATCGAATCCTACTATCGGAATCCGATTGGATTTCATCGTGTGATCAGACAGGCCTCTACTGTTGGGTTTAAATGCTAATTCGTACTCAAATAAGAAAATAGGTTTCTTCCGTCGGATCCGTTACTGTTTCCACAACCCGGATTCCCATAAGATTTCATTGGATCGTAGGATCCGATCGGATTCGGTATGGGATTCATTCACCTGGGACTATGATTGAAAGTATTTATAGTTGTATAATTTAATTAGTTTTAATTATCTTAATATCTATGAATATCGATCATGCTAATACGTTGCAGTGACATTAATTTAAATGAAAAACTAGAAATGATGAATGATGTTAATTTTCTGCTTTATTCATTTGAAATTTTCTGAAAGTCATGTACTTTACTGAGAACGTGTCCACAACAGCAATCTTGCATCAAGACTGAAAACCGTAAAGATGACATATCTTCTCAAGAGATTGAGATATATTCACATCCTTAACTTGCAAGAATCTCGAGCATATGAATTTTCAACAATGACAATTTAGAATATTGACAATTCAACATATACTTTGAATTTGCCTATTTAATAGAGATACTAAATTCCTGCAACTGTCATGGTTTGTTACCAAGACGAGTCTCGACTAACAACAGTTTGTTCCAAGACATAATTCGAGAAAAGAAAAAGATCACAAGATTGATCAAATATTTTCTTGCAAGAAGTTTGTATTTATAAAATAGAGTCGGTGATCCTAATTTTGCGGGAAAAAAAACCCATGCTCAGAAAAATGTCAATAACTCACGTTCTGGATGATGTATGTGAATCTCGATTATATTTTCCGGAATAGAGTAAACATTTCTTTATCGACTGATGTAAAATTTATCGAAAAAAATTCAGGTGCCATCGTACAATGAGCGTGACAATAGCAGGGTGATCAATTTTTATTCAATTCTGTTGTGTTCCTTGTTTTGTCGGTCAATGTATTTATTGTTCCTAATTATGCCGAGACCTTAAAATATCGAAAAACTCATCGAAAAATTTCCGATCGAAATCGAAAGACATATCTTCAAGACAAAATAGAATTTTGAAAAAATCTGTTATTTACTTCTTACCAGGTCTACTTTTCACTGTATCCCCTCCTAACAGAACAAAATTGGAATTTCCGTCAAATTTTTCTTGCTACTAGATCATGATGAACCCATGTGTCACAATTTCGATCGGAAATTTTTCGATGAGTTTTTTTATATTTTAAGGTCTCGGCATAATGAGGAACAAAAATTACATTGACCGGCAAAATTAGGAACACAAAATAGAGCTTAGTGCAACATTGTTTAGTTTGTTGATGGAAAAAGTCAAGGGAAATAAATTTGAATTATTTTGAAAAACATACGGGTCGATGCACCAAGTTTACAGGAATCTAGTGATATGTTTTTTATTTTAGATGAAGATCATTTTCATAGAGAAAATTAACTTTTTCTAGAATCTATCTTAATTTTACATGTAAACGGCAGCATTAGGAACAAAAAGTACATTGACCGGCAAAACAAGGAACACAACAGAATTGAATAAAAATTGACCACCCTGCTATTGTCATGCTCATTGTACGATGGCACCTGAATTTTTTTCGATAAATTTTACATCAGTCGATAAAGAAATGTTTACTCTATTCCGGAAAATATAATCGAGATTCACATACATCATCCAGAACGTGAGTTATTGACATTTTTCTGAGCATGGGTTTTTTTTCCCGCAAAATTAGGATCACCGACTCTAATTACATCGATACGAGAGCTGCTCTTAAAACTCGATAGTACAAAAATCATAGTTTGGAAAGTATATTCTACGAATCATATTTTAAATTAAAAGCATTCTCAGTAGACAAAAGATGCACCACTACAGAATATACTTCTGGGAAGAGATTTAAACTAAATTATGCAAATCAGTACGATCCAATCCTTTCATCTGAATTTTGTCTTTATAAATCTGTAATAGTTTCGAAATATTTCTGAATAATTCTCATGGAATTTCGAATAAAGACTTAACAGCTTGCAAAAAATATCTATTACATAAAGTGTTATATTTCGATGAAAAGAATGATTGAATGAAACACTTACTTCAAAATCAAACCATGAAACAAACTATTCAAGTTCACATAAACAGGAACATATTCGTATATTCATTTATTTGAATAATGTCAGACTGTTTCGATTTATCAGAAGATGAATCTCGATTCTATTTGAAAACTATATATTTTGATATATATTTTGAAAAATAGATCATCAATAAATTTTAAAGGAATTCGTCATTTCTTGAAAATTTTACTTCAAAAGGATACTACTTACGATGAACAATTCCAAAATAAAAAAAGACCGAGATTTTTCACAATCTGCATAAACATGAGTAACAAGAAAAGAAATCGGAAGAAATCTAATGCCGATACAATATTTAAGGAAAATATCGTCAAAGAAGAATTTACTTGCTCTTATTCTTATTATTTATTAGACCAGAAAAAAAGAGCTCATTAATTGAAAATCCGCTTTGTGTGCTATAAGCAAAGAAATACAACCATAAAGAATAAGAAGTATAGCAGCAATTAAAATAAATCTATTATAATTTCCAAAAGATGTATTTTTCTAAAGTCCTGTTAAGTCAGAATCCACTTGATAATTTTCGTTTCTGTGTGGAATCAATTTTATTAAAGAATATTCGTATGTAAGAACTGTAAGTCAGAACTTTTTCAGTGCTATTTCTATCAAATACTATGAGCATTGTTGCCTTTGCACCTCACATTGTATGAGGGTAGTACAGAATAGAAAAAATATATTCTTAACGAGTAATTGAATTTGAAGAGGTAGCCGACTTTTGAAACAACAATGTTTAATCGAAGGTAGCAACAGGAGAAAAATCAAGAAACAAATATGAAAATTTTCAGCAGACACAATTGAAGATGAAGAATAATATGTCGACAAATGTAGTATGCAGTTAGTCGGATTGTGTTATTTCTTATAGATCTCCATCGAATGGAATCAAAGGTCTCAATTTCGATTATATAGCCATGTTTCATAAAATATTCTCTAATAAAAAAATTATTATTTGCACGACATTGATTTCTAAATCTGTTGTACTAGGAAAATATTTTTTATGTTCAATTTCTTTTTGAATTAACAGTGTCTTGTTTACACGTCTCTTTTGTCACATAACTTCATAACTTAGAAACTAAGATGCAGCTTATGAAAAGCTGATTCTGACCATTAGTGAACATTCGTTGCAAATCTTGAATAATCACGCACACACACACACACAAACACGGAAGACCGATGATTTGACTTTAGAAAAAATGTCTTTGTACAATTTTAACTTCAAAAACGAATAGTTATTAATTATGTTATTTTTATTAATATTAATGCAGAAAGCCTTTCGATGGTTGTGTCTCAAGTTACAGCCATTTAGAACTCTGTTGATATATTTTTGTGAGCCGATCAATAGCTTTAAGTTTGAACTAGCTTACAAAGCAAAAATCTTTGTAGTTAATCTTTGTTCGAATTTCTTCTAACTATATAGATGTCATTGAAGAAAATGAGTATTAGCCGATTAGAACTAGAATTTTGTGCTCTTGTTAACTATATGTTAAACATTAGTTTCTGATTTCACACTATTGAGCACTGAGCAACTAACTGAATAAATCAAAACCAATGTTTCCATGAAATAGAATAGGCTTTTTTCTTATTATTCTTACCTGCTCTGGATAATATTTTGAAACATATTTAATTCTATACTGTTTTAGGGCATTCAGTTTTCGTCAAGATCATAAGTCACAAGAAACCAAATTGTAAAGGTCCAATTTATAGACATTTTTTTACAGAGCTACGCTGACACAAGATGGGATTTTTTCTTCTACAATGTGATTGATTTCAGTCGGTATCCCGATATGCAAAGTATTGAACATAAGTCTCGCCTCAATAGAATCTCACATATTCTAAATTTTAAATGCTTGACACTTGGTGTGCGTGTAGTTCGTCAAGATTGAAGGTCGAAAACATAATTTTGCCTCAATGACTTAGTCATAGACACATTAGTATATGCTGGCTTTGCATTACATCTTTTAACCTGAACAGCATGGTCTTCTCCATTTTTCATTATCTCTTACTATTTAGAGATACATTATTGATTGTGGATATTTTTGAATGGAATAGAAATTCAGTCTATAGTGATTCTTTAACCGAAAGATAAATATATTTGCTGGAATGTTTGAGTCTCTGAATCTTTTGTCACATCAACCTGATACTCATATCTATGACATTTTTCATAAACCCACAATGTATCCATGAAATTTTCAAGCATTAATTTCCAACTGCAGAAGTATCTTTGCAATTAGTAGGGACTTCATTCGTTGAATTATTACTGTATTGTTTGCTCAAAAAGACACCAGATGTTTTTTCTTCACTCGAACAATCACCATAGAAGTTTCTCATTACTAGAAAGGAAATATGAACTTCAATCGAAACAGATGCATGAATAGTGGCGATACAATACTACTTGATGAGCCATTCGTTGCCCTAGAACATTCATTGTTTTTCCAGAGATATATAGTTTAACCATGATATAATTAGTTGTGATTTATTCACATCTTTCATAAATTTCTTTCTACTTAAGCAGTCAACGTAGAATTGTGTCTCTGATCAACACTATTGATGAAGTGCATGCATGCATGTTCTCAGGTTTCTACCATTCGAAATGACTGCGAGCATCCGGGGCCGGTACTTCTATCTACTACTGTAAAACTAGCAACCAACTTCACGCTTTGTAGGTCGAACTCGGTTTCACAAACTTCAACTAAATCCAAACAGTTTTCTGTTCATTTGAATTTCGACAGTTTTAATCAGATCACAAGAATATGCAATATGAAGTATTCTTATCCGACGTGAATCTATGCTTTCATGCAATTATGTGTTCCTAGTTAATCAACCTCGGGTCCAAAAAAATCATGAAATTCTATTTCTTGCGGTTCAACTTTTACTGTCACCAATTATGTCAAATTAGTAGAAAATTGAACAAATATGTTGTACCAAGGTTTTTGCAGTACAAGTCAGCATTTTTTTAACAGGAATCCATCCGGAATAAGCTCATCGTTGCAAAATATTGTTTCATTTAATTGCTGTTAACCATTGAAAGTCAAATGTCTTTTCCCAAGTAAATTAGAATAGTTTCAATAGAATCCACTATAAGAGTTTCAATGTAAAAATCAACATTTTTCTGAACTAACATGATTTTGATGATCTTACGAAGACATAGCTATAATTTGAAAGGAACTCTTTGACCGAGCAGTGGGTCTTTCACGATTTATGGTTTTTTTAATGCCACTGTTCAATTCTAAAGTTTTATTGTTATTCATATAAGTAACGTGTGACTTTGGGTTCTGAAAGCGATATTGTGAAGCATAGTATTAAGGTATTTGATGAAAGTATCTCCTACATTTCAAATCATTCTACTAATACACAACATGATGATAAGGAAAATATTCCTAGTACAGGATAATCCACTGCTCGACAAGATCGGATTAAGGGATTTTCGACTTGAATTTTCAATCGGAAATAGCTGATGCATTATGTAGATTGGCCTGAAATTTTTAGCTACAATGCTGGAAGGGAAGTATATTGAAGAGTAACTGGATTTTGCGTTTTGTTTTTTTTGCAAAAATTTTGCCGACTTTTTTCAATAGTCTATATCTTATAAGCGATAAAGCATCCATTTTGACTGAAACTTTCATGGTCGAAATTTCAAATAGAAATATTTTTCTTTCAGGTTGCTAAAAGGTTCTTCAATGTTTCGGTTAAAGGATGTTATGCAACTCTGTAAGAAGAACAAGGTAGTTCATTTTGGCTATAGTATGCGCATATCGCGGAGCCATCAATTCGATTTTTATGGTTACCTTTCGTCTGTTGCCAGAAATCTGCCCCATTGAATTTCAAGCATTAAGTCACATCGAAAACGGCAAAAGGAAATTATTTTCGTTTGAATAAAGATGTAGAATTAGGTAAAGATGATGAGCAACATGAAATACGAGCTGCTGCTATTGAACATCTGAAAAGAAGAGGATTGATGCGATGAAAAATTTCATCGTTAAATGTTTACTAGAATAAATAGAAAGTGCATCGTATTATTGTTATGTACGGTTTCACGATGAAATTTTTCATTAAGAATACATACAAATGTTCTTAACCCGATGAACACAATATTGCGAAACTAATCATATGCGAAAACCGATCAAGTGACATTATTCATATAAATTCGTAAAAATGAGAGCATGAAAAGGATTCGTTAAATGTAAAAGAATACAAATTTCAATTTCTTCTTGATTCTCAGTTAACAACAAGTAATTCAATCATCACATATTTACACAACAGTTGAAAGGACGACTACTCGATCGCATGATGTCACTAGTATTACTCGTTTTGCACCAGATCTTTCGATTATGTATCATGATTTCCTCATGCATGTTCTTTTTATTTGATGTCTTCATGATGTAAAACATAAACAAGAAATATTGGTAATAAAAATCGTAACAACGACAAAAGCATTACTTGTCATTTCTTTTTTAGCTAATTATCACATTGAATTTCCAATAAAAAAAAACTTGATATTATCAGAAGTATTCGGCAATCTAAGAACGAGGGCATTGTTCGTTAATTATTCTATTGAATATTTTAGTTTGTATGAATCAATCAGCACTCAATGAGAATAAAAGAAAATTGTTGTGTTTGAGTTGAAAATAACAATATATGAGAAACAGCAATTTTCTGCAGTATTTCATGAATATTGAATGTGGTAGATCATTAGCTTCTACAAAAACGTTTGACTGGTAGTCGAATAGAATCGAATCGAATTCAACTATTACTTCTGAAAAATAATAACACTAGAGAATATACAAAAATATAGATGGGGTTTTCAATACATACGCATGGACTGTTCGATATTCGAGAAGCATTAAGCTATGACGACAGTTATTTTCGAACATTTCAAATTGTAAAATATTTTTCCACATCAAAGGAAAAAAAATCTCTTGTGTGCTTTCAATATAAAATAGAATAAATCGTTAAAAGAAATTTTGTCCACAATTTACGAATCGAAAAAGAAAGGAAGATGATTCTTTTCCACAGAACGATATTGCAGTTATTGTATTCATCCGAACAGACTCATTTGATTATTTGAAAAAGTTGAATTTCATCGGTTTTTATAATCTTGTGCAAAATAGAATTAATTCACTGGAAAATTCTTACTATTTCGTATTCTCCAAATTGATCAACAATATTCATCACAGATTCTGCAGTCTGACTTGAATCTATAAGAGAGTAAAGTTCGTAGAAGTTTCATATTTGACGAACAGGCTTCTGTCAATAATAATATTCATTATGTCAAATAAAGGACTGAATGCATGCATCATCAAGAATGCAGTTGTAACGAAAAAAAATATTTCATGAGAAATTATTTGCAAAATATTTAATCATCATTACGAGCGGAGACGTCAACCCAACTACTTGAAGCTAGGTTGCAAGACATATGCTGGAAAACTCATTTATACTAGATCAGGATCAATCGATACAAAATTATGTTGTACATCGCCATCGAATAGCACAAGTGGTTGTCGTACAGATGATTTGAATATACAACTTGATGAAATAATGACTTTCACAGCTATATTGACTAAGAAAATATTTTAGAACAGATGGAACTCAACGGGATCAATCGACTTCCTGAGACTAATTATCTTGTTATTATAAACCTAGAACTCAAGATATTTGATAATCGATAAGGCTACAGTTTCACTAGATATAATAATCTTTCGAGCACTTTCGATGCTAGCTAGTTAAAA
The DNA here is from genome assembly GCA_900239685.1 of Rotaria macrura. Classification (NCBI taxonomy): domain Eukaryota; kingdom Metazoa; phylum Rotifera; class Eurotatoria; order Philodinida; family Philodinidae; genus Rotaria; species Rotaria macrura. Next base: position 345,398 of record OENT01000020.1, read on the forward strand.
ATCAACAAGAACTATCTGATATACATCTGGTTCTATAACTTGAACATGTGTCTAAGTAAATATTTATTTTTGTAATTGATGATGAAATGTAGTTATATCAGGGTTTTTTCTTCCCCTAGAATTTACAGTCGATCATAAAAGAAAAAATATTTTATCACAGCCTAAACAATAGAATACCTTGATTCATTTTTGACATATAATTTGAAAAAAAAACCTATGAATACGTTGAAATACAAGTTTTATTGACTGAGAATAGTGATAGGATTTGTTTTCTTTTAAAGCTAGACACGTGACATTACATTCGATACTCTATCTGATCTATTCCATTGCATGTTAAATATTAATCTATTGACGATTATTTTCTCGCAAGTGCTAAGTTTTCTTTAGCTAGTATGTTTATTTTGTTTCGTATTCTTTATTAATTATGAGACGTGACTCGACCTATTATCGATACTATGAGACTTATAATTTCATCAATGTGTAGTACTTCACTATTTTTCATAATTAAAAGAAAGGTAGTTTCTTTTGAAAAAAAAGGAGAAGAGTGCAAAGTCTCCTTGGGAATGACGACATGTGTCTTACGGCTACTTAATTACATGCATGTTCGCTTTTGTTGCTAGTAGAGAATTTCTTTACGTTTCTTTTAGGAACCACCCAGTCTATGATATAGTAGAAGGAAGGTAGATAATTTCGTATTATAAACAACATAAGATCTTTAGATTACAAAAGATTGTATGAACAAGAGAGTGTGGGGAAGAATAGAACAGAGGATATACGCCACTAGATACTATGAAACATGCGTGGCGAGCAGAAAATAGATCCACTTCAATTTCAACTCTAGAAACTACGCTTTTGAATGAGTTCCAATTATAATCAAATAGAACATGATATGTTATCGAAAGCAAACTTTTTTGTAGGTTAAATTTCGGATTCTGTTATCGATGTCCTTAACGTCATTGTACGACCTTAAATACATTTATCATAAATCAACATTTTATGTTTCTCTGCTTAGATAGAAGAACGATTATTTGCATAGTGACCTATATTTTGCTCTTTAGTCTGTGTCGTAATCATCTTTTATAGACATAGGAATGACTTCGCCATCATCAGCCCGAGTAGCTTGTGTTTGGGGCTCAAATGGAATATCTGGTACTGCCATGGTTGATCTTTTAATTGAACAACAGTCCGATGTATGGAGTCAAATTATTTGTATATCGCGACGACCATGTCAATTAGATATTACAGATAATCGGATTCATTTTGTTTCTATCGATATACTTAATGCTACTGTTGATGAAATCGTCAATGAATTAGAAAAAGTGAATGGTCAAACAATAACCGATGTTTTTCATTACACATATATTGAAAAGAAGGATGAAGATGAATTAGATAGAATTAATAAAATTTTACTTGAAAAATCATTAGATGTCTGTGTAAAAATTGCAGAAAAAACCATTCGAACATTTTCATTACAAACAGGATATAAAGTAATGGGAAATTCAATTTAGCGCTTAGTTTCTTTTTCAATGATCGTAATCAAAATTCTCTATTTGTTCTAGTACTACGGTGTTCATAAAGACAAAGAAGATTTAGCTGAATCACCATTTATTGAAGATGCACCACGTCATAAAGGTTCTAATTTTTATTTTACACAAGAAGATCTTGTAAAACATTATGTAGAAAAATATGGATGGCGATACATTATTACTCGGCCATCCACTATTATTGGTTTATCCAAAGGTTGTTATATGAAATTTAGGAAAGAAGTTATTTGGAATTTCTTTTCACTTGTATATTAGGCAACTTTATGAATTTTGCTATGACAATTGCATTGTATGCGACAATACAAAAAGAACTCGGTCAACCATTATTGTTTCCGGGAACTAAAAAAGCATGGAACAGAATATCCGATCATTCGACAGCTTCAAACAACGCAAATTTTCAATTATGGGCCGTACTAAATGAAAATATTCATCATGAAATATTCAATATTGCCAATGGTGATCTTGTTCGATTCCGAGACTTATGGCTTAAAATTGAAGAGTAGAAAAAGAAACCATCAATCCTTTATTTTTCTGATGATTATATTGAAGTGTTTCTTTTTTCACTCGACTAGTTATTTCAACATTCCCCATTATGAACAAATACTAAACGAGAACGAAGTACAAATAAAATTAGCCGAATACATGCCGAAAAATCAAGATGTTTGGATTCGTATAGCTCAAAGAGAAAATCTTGATGAAAAAGCTTTTGATTATGCCACATGGAGTTTTGCAGGTAGGAGATATATTATTTTGATTATAGATTAAAAGTTTTATTTTCTACGACATAGACGGTTCTCTAAAATCACCGAACGATAGATATGGTGATTTAAGAAAAGCACGCCGATTCGGTTGGACAACACAAGTGGACACATTCGATGGCTATGCCAAATGTTTTGATCGTTTGAAAAAATTAAAAGTTATTCCGTCGTAAAGATTATTTCGAAATTTTCTTTTCTCAGTAAAATCATATTTCCAATAAATATTATACTAGTGACATGCGATTTTCATACTGAATAGTTTGCGTACTGACAAATAACATCTGTCTATGCATAGAAGGAATCGTAATTTGCAGACTTTATTAATAATGAGTTCACGTACACATAAAAGAATGATTTCAATTCATTTACGTCGTGATAATCTTCGAATACTTAAGCCACTATTTTCAATTACACGTAATCTTATAACATTATCATTGTTACTGATAGTCATATAGATAGAAGAAACATAATATTTAAAGAAATAGAAATAGGTCAGGCTTGTTTTAGACGAAGCTCGAATGAACTCTCAAGTAACACTATTATATGCCCTATCTATATCGATTTGTCAACAGATGTAACACGTAACGAATGATTCAGATCAATGTCAAGATTTTACTTATTATATTTGTTCTTCTTGCGTTACTTTATATGACTATGATGAAAAGAGATAATGTCATCGGATATTTTGCTATAAGCACTCGAGGCTGAAACTAATATAGTTGGATATGATATCACTCATTGTTTAGATTTGAATTATTTACCATGGGAACTCACAATTTTTCTCGGACAGTCTTTATTATTATTTAATCTATCAACAGTTGTTATCACAATGAGTACATGTGCCTGATATTTCAGCAAAAATAAACCATCTTATACTTCGTATGATTATTGAAGAAAGAAAATAAAGAAAACATCAATTTGATTAGTTTTAATAGAATATCTTAGAGAAAAAAATTCTTTTAACATTGTTTACTATTCCGTATTAGTTTATTCAATGAAATAGCCTAAACTATACACGCGATCAGCGTGCGCTTATCTCTAAATAGACATAGTTATATAATACCTTGTCATACTGCTAAACTGTTCTACCGACAACAAGGTTATACATTTGAAAGGATTCCATACAAAAAAGTAATCTATCAACACTCTTGTCTTGACCTTGAGAGACTTTCTAGTTTTGTTTTTCTTTTCTCTAATGAAAAAAAAATCGCATCAGTTCTCTTCTCCAAACATTTCGAAAGTAATTTCTCTGTTTTCTTCTTCAAAACTTTTTACGTCAAATTATTGCCTTTCATCATTTTGAGGGACATCATAACAGTTCAGTATCGTATTATAACCAATATAATAGCTTCTTGTTTTTAGACATGGACTGTATTACTTGTGTTTTTTCAGTTCACAAGAGATAATTCTTGATGAATTTCTACTTTAACATACTCATTGAGCATAAAATATTTATCGAAAGTACATAGCTCGAGTCAAATAGTCTGTCTATTGTGACATTATGAAATTGACGATGATAGAAGACACTACATATCAAAGATTATTGTTTTCTCTACTCAAAAACATGCACATAATCTTCATCATAACCTGACTTATTGCAGACAATAATCATCTAGAACGATTCATGTTGTCATAGTTTCAGCCGTGCTTTATAAACAACTCACTAAACATGGGGTAAAATAAAAGCATGCTCATAGATCATTCGAATTTTTGAATCTCACAATAAAGATAATACATTTGTTTAATTTTTATAAAAAAAACCAACATCAAAAAAGACAAAAAGATTCTAATATACATACAAATTGTACATGAATATCACAAAGCGAAGACAAAGAAAAAGAAGACGACGTAGTAGAAACAAGAGGCGGTGAGACATACAGGAAATTTGTCAAAGATATAGTTAAATATACATACATGTAGACGAACTAAACAATCAAAAACTGAGAAGGAAAAGAAAAAGAAAAAATTAAAATGGACCGATTTCCCAATTCGTCCAAAAATTAGGATTTATTTCAACTTTAGGTAAATAACGTTCTGTTAAAAGATAACTTGTACGTCCTGATGATGATAAATTAGCAGATTCTTTCGGCAAATGTTTTAACCAAACCATACGTTGCATTGAATAAAGTGTATCTGCTTCGAGCCTTTGTCGTTCATTAAGTTCACACTAAAAAATACAACCGAAAGATTTCATATCATCTTTATGTCGTACAATAAACATACACTTAAGCGTTTGTATTTAAGATTTGAATCCTCGAGCCACTTTATAAATGAACGTCCATTCCAACGATGTTTACCCCGTTTACTTAGTTCTGGATTTGTACAATCATTATTCATAAATTTCTCGGGTAATTGTATTGATGGATTATTATAAACTTCATTATCTTTAAGTAAGGAACAATAACTAAACGGTATATCCTGATTAACCGATGAACGTGTTGCGTTTCCATACAAGCGTAAAACTTCTTGTTCATGAGATAAAATTAATTTATCCTAAAATTGTTTTGTTGTAAATTATTCATTAGAAAAATTTAAATCATTTAAAAAATGTTTACCCGTTCAACTTGATGGCGTAATTTCATTTTATATCTTTCATCTTCTTGTTTTGTAAATACGTCAATTAGATGTGCATCAAGATCATGTGGTGCCGATATACGTTTGATGCCAATGGATGCTGGTGTTGTTATTGAATAAGAACTACATGATGGAGCAATAAGATAACTTTTTTTCGCCATCGTTGTGTCAGAAAAATCTTTTGGAACTTTTGGTAAAACAAATTCATTGAGCATTGTTTCATGACGTTTATCAATCTAGATAGATAAACGATAAGATTTCTTTTTTTTCCCCAGCTGTATCATTTTAATGAGGAATATTGTATTTCATGTCGATTGAAATTAAGATTATAGTGGAGAACATATTTATGAGATGCTTTAATCACATGTTTAAAACAAATGTCGTTTGCGACTGACTAATTTCATATGATTCTCTTAAGACAAACTGGGAAAGAAGATTTAGAACGATGATATTGAACGATGTGAATATGTAGTCTAAGTAAAATTCAATCGATCTGTAATGGAAGTCATGCATACTATTGCATTGCACATAATGACCTTTCTTCTAGTGTCAACTATGTACTAACAGCTGTTTCTTTACGATAAATACTACATCATTCTAATGTTTATGATTAGGATAGGGTATGCAAAATGATTGCAATGCTACTCAACAGATGATATAGATAGTTAATGCATCAACCATCACAAGAATTGTTCTTCGGCTAAGTACATGAAAAATCTCTACGACATACTTCTATAGAATTAATCAATTCTTTATCCAAAGAATACATAAGAGTTTACGGAAAAGTTTTTTTTTCTTCTTTTTCAAAACTAGTGCATTGAGGAAGACATTGACAAGTTCCTTATTTTCATCAACTGGAATTGTACATATCTATTTCTAGAAGGCATATTTTGTATTGATCATAAAAAGAAAGACTCTAAAACACCGGATACTGTTTTAAGTACACGAACAAAGTCAATCAGTCGCAGTGAAGTCCTCGTGAGAATTTTTTTGGATATGTGATAATAGGAGGAAAAGATAAAAATAAATTGCAACTATTTCTGTGAAAGAAGCATATTCCTCTTGTTAATAGTGATACATATCAAAGAAAAATTTAGTCAAATACCAGGTTGCCCAATATAACGAAGTCACGTCGTTTATGAAAGATTAGCGATAACATCAAGTTCTCTTACTTTCAACCTTAACATTGACCTTGTTGCTTTCTACGAAAAATCATCGGACTTAAAATTTAATTCATGAACAAATGAACTAAATGAAAGAAGAAGCTTCGAATGACTTTTATCTTGAATATTACAATTCATATGAGTATTTAGAATTAATAAATATCTTGATGTTGCATATTTATCGTCAGTATAACATAATTCATTATGGAACATATTCAATGTTTAGTTATAGACTAGACTTCAGAAATTTTTTAAATAAAAATAATTAATATCTTCAAACTATTCACTTGTTGTCGAATTTCGAGAAATTGTTTAATACTATTAGTTGGCATTTCACGTGTTAAGATGGATTCGATTGGAGAATTATCTGGATTTGACGTAGAATTTGAATTATTTGATACGTCCGTTGTTAAAATTGGCATTGATGTATTTGTTATCCCAGTATTTCTTTCACGCAATCGACGTTTATTAGGTGGTAATGAATCGATATCACTATTGATGTTTGATTGTTTGTTATTTGTTACTGAACTACTTGTACTACTGGCATCTCCAGCACCCATACTTGAACATGAGCTAGCATCATCATTCGGATTAGTTCCTGTGTGTGATAGCTTTTCAACTAGAAAACAAAATTTGAATATATTCTAGTTTACTTATTTTTCTCGTCTATAGGTGTTTTTGGAAGAGAAAAAAAAATAGATTCATACCATTGGTATTTTCAATGGTTTGATCATCTGAATAACTTGATGTTTGAATATCATCGTTTGTCATTGAATTATCTTTGTCTTTCTTCGAACGTTCTGGTATTGATTTACGTTTTTTTTCTTTTTCACTAGAGGAGGGTAATAGTTTTTTTTCTAGAGCACGTCTTCTACTAGATACACGTCGAACATTATTATATGTATTTGATGAATTTTGTATCGATGTTGATAGATTTATTTTAGCACGTGCGTGCGATCTTAATGTTCGTGTCGTTGGCTTTAAATCACGTTTTAATGATGATGAATTTTTTGTTGTTGATCGTTCTTTATCAACTTTATTTGATTTATTTGATAGATTTTTTTGTAAGCTTTCTTGTTCACCTTCGTCATCATCGTCGTCATTTTCATCCCCACCATCATCGTCGTCATCATCATCAACTTCCATTTGATCATCTTCAATAATGGGTACAGAATTCAATTGTCGCTCATTGTTTGTTTCAATTTGTGTTATAACTGATTGTAGAAGTGTTGAAATAATAGTTTGCGGTGAATGAGATTGTCTAAGAGACGAAGTTTTTTTACCATGATCGAGATTAGACATATGAGAGTATTTTTTATTCCGATTTCCTTTCACTGTGTCATTTTCTTGTTCATCTTCTTTAATACTAAACCTTTTTACGTTCACTTCAGAAGATACCACTGGAATACACAATGACATTGATGACGATAGTTTTTCAGTTTGCTCTATATTTGAAGTTGATAATGATGATGCATCAATTGTTGAATTATGATTAATATTATTATTATTGTTATTATCCATATTAGAAGAATTTAAACTAGAATAGAAATAAAAATATTCTTCGTTCGATTCTTTTAGTGGCATTCGTATTGACACTCATATATATATATATATAAAGTTCGAACATGATAGATTTTTCAATTCATGTTTTTTTTATTTGCACTTGAAAAAGACAGCTCACCTATGTAGCTTACCCCCTACCTGACTATTTTCTCTATCGCAATGTGTGCAATGGGTATGCGTCGAACAAATGAAGGATAGGGAAGAAGAGAACAAGAAGAATGAGAAGAAGAAAGTCGTTTTCTTGCTCTTATGCACACATACACTGCATGTTACACTGTATATATATATATATATATACATGAATATATATATATATATACTTCTATGCTTTCGTTTCATGACTATATCTTCGATGTTTCATGATAGTACTTTATATTCTGATTTTCATTGTAATAGTTTCTATCATTCTAACGATAATTGATCGACAAATAAAAAGAAGTTATTTTAATGATATTCTTTAGCTGAATTTATCATAAAAATATACTCCAATTAATTAAATAGTATTCTCCAATTAAATCAAGGTCAGTATATTGTTTCAAGCAAAAATAAAAGAAACATCTACTTAGTCTTGAAAAAAAATTCGACCATTTGGCGGTATTATTGTTGATATGGAATATCTACTAATCACTGATTCTTGCAGTCTTTTCTTGTGCGTGATTTCTTCCATAATAATATCTATCTTCTATTGGCATTCGCTACTACCGCCCTGATGTCGAACATACATAGACAGACACATTTTTTCTCGCTGTGTATTTTGTATGCCCTTATTTCTTCTTTCCTTTCTTTTTCTCATTTGACACAATGTCTCTTGCGTTCTCGCTTCGTGTGTTCCTTTCTATACGCATACTACTGCTGTTAAGTCGACAATGTTTATTTTTGACATACTATTTTAAGTTTCAAACTCTAGGTACACAAGGGAGAGTAATCGAATCGAGAAATAACAGGAGAACAAAAAAAAAACGTAGAAATGTATGTCGTACGTTAAAATAGAAATTGCACATTTATCGAACATTAATAGAAGTTGCCATGATTGTAAGCTATTCTATTAGTTTCAGAGACGAAGGTAAATACTCGAAAAATGGAAACTAAGTTAAAAAAAAACATATACATCAATTTTTACTAGTCTATGATGATAAAGAACACATCAAGAAAGACTTTCTTACGAAATAAACTGATAAAATGTGTCTTACACATCACTAGTCGTCCGAGTAAATGTTCATCGACTAATGAATACATAAGCATTCTCTAGAGAGAAGTTTCTTCTTCTTTTGTGTCAATAAATCAGCTAGAAATCTTATGAGGATTATTAAAAATATATTGCAAGAATGTTTTCTTCTTTTGATTATTGCATAATTCAAAAGAAAAATAAGAGACTTCTAATTGAGATTTAAATTCAGTTGTAACTTATAAATTAAGCATACCATCGAATCCCTTTGATTGTGAATTTTTTAATATTTATCTAATATTTTAAATCGATATCAGACTTTTTTCAGGCAATGTGTTTTTATTTAGAAGTAAAAATCTCGAGTTCTGCAATATACGACATCGATTGTCCTTTTTTTTTATCACTTTACTCAGGATTTATCAACATACATAAATACTTTTTTACGCTTATTAAAATGAAGAATGACGATTCTTAGATGCTTTGTTTTTCTTATACAAGAGCAATCAGCATTAGTGATCATGCGCTTGAAATGATAAGTCTCAATGAATATTTATGTTCATCTACTTGTACTCAAGCGAAAATACTGACCTAAGTAAAGTTTCCGGATTATCTATAAAAACGTGCTTATATTGAAGATTATCGTAGCATGTTAGTCGACAATTTATTCTAATTTATCCTTCATTAACGCGTATTGTCTACTAAGTAAGCGTACATACAACGTTGCATTTTCATAAGAGTCGTTCTGATTGAAGTCAAGAAGTTTCTCATTTGAAATATTTGAGATATACGACAGAAATATGTCTCGAATTAAAGAGAATACGATGAATCTTATTTCTTGGAAGATTTATCACATCTGATTACAAAACTTTCATCCAACTATTTATTAAATATATATATATATATATTTAATAAATAGTTAACTATAACCTTTGAACGTAGATTTTTTCGTGTCAATGAACGATTTAAATTACCGAGGGGATGAATCATTCAATATTAGAAATTAAAACATTCAATAGAAGAAGTTTCATATTTTTGAAAAAGTCAATTCGATCTTTGAGAACACAACATTTTCTCGAAAAATAAATGAAAATTTTCGAGATTTTTTCATCTCTCAGGCTTTTCAAATATAGTTGCATGTTGGAAAAATGATAAAACCTCACAAACATTCCATATGAAAGATTATTTAAGTCGATGTATTGTGTAGTCTAATGATCTTACCATGATAACAGACATTCATTTGTATCTAACTACCATAGGTCGACATATGTATATTCGAACTATTTTTATCGTATTCTGTCTAGAAAATTATTATCCGCAGTATTATTTTGTTATTCTTGAAAATATATGTCGAGGGTCTATGACATATCAGATAATTTATCATTGTTCTTTCAATGCCTTCTGCTTTTCTTCCCTTCGTTTGACATCGAATTTCATAATATTTACCTTTCAATATCCAATGCTTTATGTACAACAGCTCGTGCTAAAACAATTTTTAACGGAGGTACACGATAAATTTGTTGAATTTGTTCATCATCAGATGTCGATCGAAATTTTTGTTGCTCTTGTTCTTTAACGGAGTCAATTTTATTTGAACGTTTTCTTGTATGTGAATTTTCATTTGATTGTATTGAACTTCCACTGTTAGCACGTTGTTTTGAATGATCTTGTTTACGTGCATGTTTTTTCTTGGCTTCATCATGAATCTCAAGAAGAAGAAACAGTTCTTTTTTCTTTCGTAGTTGGCAAAAAGAAAATTACTTCATTTGTTGATTCTTGCATTTCATTATCTTCTTCGCTTTCAAAATCATATGGATTTTTTCCAGATGTTGTTAATAATGATGTATCATCATTTCCGCTTGCTGTTCGTGTTTTGCTGTAAGATGATGAATCCGATGATTGTGATGAACGTTCACGAAAACGACGAAGAGGCTATCGAAGAAGAACAAGAAAATAGTTTCGATTTCGTTTTTCGTTTTTGAAAGTACTTTTCGTTGAATCTTGACAAATTTCGAACGTTGTGAAAGATTCTTATCTAATTTTTCGACCAGTTTTGAATGAAAATTTTGTTTATCTTCATGTTCACACTCATTATCACTCGTCAATGGTGATAGTGGACTTATGGATTCATCATCATTTTCATTGTCTGATGAGTCAAGTACAGTTGTTTCACGTTTTAATACATTTAACATTGTTTCATTGACACGTGCATGATCGACGAGACTGGGATCAGCTGAATGATTCAATAATAATTCAACCATCTAGTTAAGTAAAAATTTAGTTTAAGAAAAAGAAATCCGAAACATAAAGTTGAAATTCCATACTTTCGTATTATTATTAAGCACAGCATCTACCAATGGTGTTTGTCCTTCAGATCCAGGTGCATTTGAATTAGCGCCTGACTTTAATAGAAGGCGTGCAGCTTTAAATTGATTTTTTGTGACAGCTGAAAATAAAAGATGCACGTCATCATGATTGAATCATTTCTTTTAAGATTCTTATCATAAAAAAGCAATGCATACAAAGGAAAATGTGACTTTAAAATAATAGGATTAGGTTGTACGGTCTTACATCCCAGTTTATTCCTTTTGAAAGTCATCATCATCAATGCAAAGATCAAAAATTTAATATCATTCAACAAATTCGTTCTAATCTACACGATGTTGTCAGAAACATAAGCATATTTCTACTAATAGAAATCAATATTATTAGGCAAATAACCATAGAACGAAGTATGATAAAGAAAATTTCACATTGGAATCATGCGATTTACAATAGAAGTTAGCAAACCGAAATCAAATAGCTTCGTGATTTAGAGTTATTTATTTATTTATATATTTTTTCTTCACTTTGATCTTACCCTCATGCAGTGGTGTCCAACCTGTATTTAAAAAAAAAGAAAAAAAGACTAAAAATAACCATCCTTCGTTTATATTAGTCAATATTACCTGCATTGTCGGCTTCATTAACATTTGCACCGGCTTTGAGTACTTTTCTTAATTGTTTTAAATCTCCTTTTCTTGCAGCAGTATGAACGATTGTTTCACCGTGTTCATTACGACGTGTAAGTTTTGATGGACGTGGTTGTGGAGTTATGGATGATGGTGACTGTGATCCAGCTGTAATTTTTATGTATATACTAGACTTAATATTAATGTTTCACAAAAATAAACAAGCACATACTGTTTGATTCATCGCCTGCTGCTAATTGTTTCAGTACAGCCATTTGCTGCCGTTCACTCACGATAAGACGATGGGATGCAAAATCGCCTGCAACAGATCCACGTCGTTTATTTGATAGCTGACTAGTCGAAATTGATAATTGTTCTAAATTGATAGACAATGTAGAAACATGTTAGTTAAATATTCAGAGGAGAAGTATATGCCTTCTTTAGTATCATCATCGGACTCATTCGGTGAACTTGCAGTTGGATATCGTCTTGTTTTGCCAGTTGCTGACATGTTTTAATAATTCATTATCATATAACTTTATTTAGATTAAATGGAATTTTTTTCAAGAAAGAAACAAAAAAGTTCAGTGATTGGCAGGTATTTTTTGATTGGCAAAAATATTCGTGCAACCGTATGTGGATACGTTATGATTAAATTTATAGAATCGATAAAAAGAAAAAAAATAATGAATTTTACTTCGAGAAAAAAGTTTTCTTTCAATAAATCAATGTTTTGCTTGTATAAAAAAAATAGATGTCACTTTAAAATAAACTTCGATGTGGATTTCATATACACACGGGAAAAAAAGGAAAGATCTCGCGTTTACGTTTACATATATATGATAGTTCATCTTGTCTGATTGAAAGTAAAAGAAATTACAATGCACGACAATCTTCAAAGAAGAACAATGTCCAATAGTAATACAAATAATAATAATGAACCAACAACATCACTTGAAAGTGGATTACCAAGTGTGGGATCAATCGTATGTTTTTATTTTTATTTGTAAATACGGTTAATTACATATCATAATTAATTATATGTCAGGTTTGGAGTGCTGGTCGAGCTCGTGCTCAACAGGCAATAAACATTTATGCTAATATAGATTATCTACGTCCATACTTCGATGTTGAAACAAAGGATATCTTACGTCGGTATGTAAGATTTTTTGGCTTTTTTTTTATTTGACTTTTAGACAACAAAAATTGTTCTTAGATTACTTAACGCTTTGATGCCTCGATGGCCATCATCAGATGAAGTATGAAATAGTAACTTTTCTGTTTTGTTTATTTTATTTGAAATCTAATCAATATAGAATATTAAACCGGAACTTTATGGACCATCTATGATTGCTTTTACTTTAGCAGCAATATTAATTTATCAAATGAAATTAGCAAGTCATTCTGTTGTATGTTGAATTTATATATTTGATTCAATTCTAAAGAATATGTCAATTAGCTTTTAAATCAATTATCAATGATAAGGCCTGATTAATAGTTAATGTTGTGAGAGAATGATGTAACGTGACAAGTGGAATTTTTAATTTTCAGAGATTGAACTCAGCTTGTTAGTAATAGGATATCCTAATTTGTTTTAAAGAATCTCCAGAATGCAATAATGTGATCTGTACAAGAGTTTCACTCTATCGTCTTTTGATCGAAATAGAAAGGAAAGTAAGATTTTTTAAACGGTATGAAATCATTTCTTACAGATCGTTTTTGATAATCTTAGCTTAATATGATGAAGGATTATCGTACACTGCAATTTATCTTCAACTTATTGATTCATTATTTGTGGTAATAGATCTCTGAGAAACAATATGAACTTACTCGATTGCGTTGTCTTGGAAATCTAGATCCTATCCAATAGACCGATGTAATTTTCAGTTAGTGTAAATCGATAGCAGTAATAAAACAAGTGGACTTTATACTCCACGAAAATATATGATTCTGTTCTTAAAAAAAATTCTAGATCATAATACTTTCCTTTATCACCGTATCCAATCAATGTTTGAACAATTCTTTCTTTTTAGCAAGATGGTACATTAATTGGAGCAAGTTTCCTTGTTTGTTTTGGTTATTGGATTGGTTCAAGTTTTTTAATATCATCCATGTCATTTGTTTGCAATACACATCTGAGTCTGATGCAAATTCTTCATATCAACGTTCGTATGAAAAGAAAAAGAAAATCAAATATAATCAATTCAACAAACGGATTGATACATTTTAGGGTTATGCTTTATTTAGTCATTGTGTTGTTCTGTTGCTTGCTACATTTATTCACACGGGACATGATCATTTGTTATTTTATGGTCTTTGGTTTGTTGTTAGTGGTTTGGCCGCAATTAGAATGGTATATATTGATAAATAGGAATGTGAAAGAAAATAATCAAATGAAATTGAATTTTCTTCCTTAATAGATGTTGATTATTATGGCAAGAACAATTATCCCACGTTATCGTATACTTCTTGGACTATTTGTCGGTGCAATTCATATGTTCTTTTTACTCTATCTTCATTTTGCTTATCATGAATTGGCTGAAAGTATAGTTTAATGTTGAATTTAAATAGATTTCTTATATTCACTGTATTTCATTAGCTGTATCTCATGCATTCAATAATGAACCCACTATTTTTGTTGATAAACCGGTTTTATCTGGTGTAGCTCAATCAGCTGCGTAGCATGACAATCCAGAGGTAGCTAATTGTTTTCTTCGTATTTTTTTGTCCTTAGATAAAATAGAGTTATTTTCGATGATTTTTGTTGATTCTCTCTTAAATTTATGGTATATCATAAATAGAATTATTTCAAGTGTACTCTTATCGATCTATTACTGTTATCATTAGTACTACTAGCATGTAGAAAATTCATAGAATATGAGAAAGATACTATTCTTATCTTAACATTAATACTGAGTATAGATTTTATTGAATACTTGTAACGTTTCTTTTTTATTCTCATTTAGATCGAGCACTGATACAAAATATTTGAAGAAATAAATTCTTTCGATTATTTAATAACATTGAAAATTTCGTCATTTATGGCATGTGAATGATTTAATATATTTGCAATCTATTCTACCTCTTTGATATTCTTTATATGGAATTCGTTTGAATAACATTGCCTCTGTGTTGATTGTCTTTTGAATACCCTGATAAAAACAAAAACATTTTTCTCATATTCATAAGTATTCGATGATCTTTCTATTTCGCCGACGCTTTAAATATCAATACATCGTTTTGAAACAGTAGTAAACTGAATGCTTTATAAAAATTTATCGTAATTTCTATTGCCCTTTGTTTTGATTTAGATGTATTTCCGTGGTTGTAGTTTTTTTCTGATCTTTTTGTTCTATGATAATTTGAATCACACGATGAGTTTGTAAGAATATAAAAATAGCGACGAGACTTAAGCTTTTGATTTTATCTATACAGTAAGCTAGAATATTTTTCATAAAATACAATTCTAAGTTCGTTCGATAGGGAAGTTTTTAGTTCGAAACAATTTTGAATCTATTTTACAAACAAACTTTGAATATTGGTAAAAAGACTACAAATTTCGATGCAAAATGTATATATAGTATTCAGTTTTGATAATAAATGTGAAAACCTCGGACTTAAGTCCGAGAGTTACGTGTACTTCAAAAAGTGAATGAGACAAATCAGTCATTCTAGAATGTGTGCACGGAAGAAGTATCCTGGTAAACCTTTTTGGGAAACTCCAAAACTAGTAGTCATCTGAGACATATCTAGGCATTTGGTTTCTGGATGCAGTTTTTGTGCATTTTCAGGCGATGTTTTGTTAGAAAGCTACGATTTGGTTCAAAACTAATATCAGATTCGGAATCAGCGTTAAAGGCTGAGTCGATTTATATACGTTGTGGATAATTCTGAGAAAAAATTACTTTTATTGAAAAAATCCCTCTACCCCCTCCCCCCCTTCAGGGATTGTTTGGTCAATGATGACAATTTTTTTGATAACTCAGCCATTTCTTGCCGGATCCTTTTCATCTTCGAACTCCACCGAGATATTCATCAGACAATTCTGTGCACTAAATTTCAGCTCAATCGAATGTATTTGTAAAGAGTCATCGTGTAAATGGACTGCCGGCTGGACACACTCACCGATTCTAGAGTGTACTCCCTTTCTGAGTACACAAAAAGGAAAATCCAGTGTTCTCCGTTTTCTGAGTATTTATTAAAGACTTCTGACGATGGATTTCAGCTTCATGGAACTTGAAACTAACACTTGGTAGTAGTCTATTTTGAATATTCTTTTTGAACTAGTCTATATACAACTCGATTGTACTCGGTGAACGAGTTTCTTAACGAGTCATAAGATATAGAGCTGACCTAGAACACAATCATATGAATTAAACATTGAAATGTTCTCACCATCTCTAATTTAAATTAAAATAAAAAAATGTTATTTGTGTTTTCATAGAGCGCTTACATCATACTTTAAATTTAAGTAGCTTTGTTATTGGTAATTCTTGTTACTAGTTTACTTTCTGACAATTGCCGTAGAACGATTTCAAGCTTTTGATTATTCACTTTGACGAAAACAATTTATTTAAAAATGGAACTAAGCAATCTTGATGATCATAGTATTCCTAATGCCAAAAAGAGAATTTGATAGTTGAATTTTAACATGACAGCAAAGTTCAACATTTTGTTCGTATAAACATTTCAATCACAATAGCTGGTATGTTTAAAGAGTTTTAAAGGTTCATAGGAAACCATATTTGAGAAATTCATTCGTCAATAGAAAATTGATTCTTTATAAAAATCCAAACCATTCACACTTTCAGGTAAATTTGAACTTGCACGTTACATTTTATTCTGACAAATTTTCACATCATCTTATGACGTTTCCTGATGCAAATAGAATCGTTTGTTTTAGATTCAATAGTTATTTAAAACGAATCCCTAATAATATTAACGGTTAGAAAAACATTCATTAATGATCTACAATCAATCTTGTTAAATTCTATTGGTTCTTGTTCGTTTTCTAGAAGAAAATCTTGAAATCTCTATGACATTATTAATCTTTCTATTACTTCGTTTTATCTGTATCGTACCGATAGACATGCATAGAAGTTCTTCAACCTCTACGTCTATCATTTACGGACGAAATAAGGTATAGACTAGTAAAATAGATTTTAATATTCCTCTGATAATCTAGATCGATTCCAGATAGCTTTTAAATTTAATATAGTTTCTTTTGTTTTTATTTCGATAAATGTTAAATTTACAATTCAGTGTTGATATTGACAATACAAGCACAAATTTGATTTTCAACATGTCGGTTAACTGTAAATATGGTTCTTCTCATTTGTTTCTTGTTCTGTTGGTAATTTTTTATTGCGATAGTGATCAAATATATCATGACCATTCGTATCACCACCATATGCTGTAGATGATGTATAAATCGATGAAATATATATAGGTTTTATTTTCATTGTATCACTATCATTCGATATAGGTAATGATTCTTGAGGAACAATACTTCGTGAATTAATCGTTGTTTTTATTTTATTATTATATTTCCAAAAACAGCAATATTGAACGAACGATTTTCGTTCAAGCATAAAAAATACCATAACAGAAAAGGCAAAACCTTGAAATGAATTAACAATACAAAATAAAATATTTCCATAGAATTGTGCGTATGAATTCGGTATAAGAACAAGAAAACCTAATATCCAACTAAAGCCCATAATAATTGCAAAGAATAGACCAATTTTAAAATTTTGTATACGTCTTGAATGTGCAGACTTTGTTGAACGTAAACCTATTTGTTGACGATTTCGTAAACATAGATAAAGCATTGTATAGAAATAAAAGATAATATTGAAACAAATAATAATTAGTATCGGTATAATAAGACCGTATATAAGAAATTCACGTGATAGCCAACAATAGTTACATGCTGATGGAAGAAATGTTGAATTTTCATATTGAATAAACATAATTATTAATGGAAGAATAGGTATTGAAAAGGTTAATAATAAATAAATAATCAATAATGTTTCCGATGAAAAATGCAATTGAAATAGATTGGTTAGAAATAAACTTTGTTGAAGTGCAAATAAAAATTTCCATATAAATGCTGTCAATGTAAAATAATAAAGTAATGCCGATAGTATTGTGCAACTAATATTTCGTCCCGGCTTAATAAATGTAAGAATGAATATAAGAATATTCATGACAATTAATAGTATACATAAGATAAATAACATGGATTTTACTATTGATAGATGCCGTGGTTTATTCTATAAAAAAAATTAGATGATGATGATAATAGTAGATTTTTGATTCACTGGAAGTTAGATTGAAAGTGATGCTTATATTCTGCCTAATAATATTGAAGAGTGATGTGTGTTTTGTATGGCTAGTTTGCAATAATGAGCCAGCAAAAAGTATTTTAATAAAATACTCATGAACTATGCAATAAATTCAATGAAAGAAAAGGGTTTTAATTTAGTTTTTTCTGTTTGAAGAACTATGAATAGATTCTTTGAAAAATCTTACAAGATAACATCACCTATGTACTGTGGATGACAATCGAAAATATAACTCAAAGTTATTTTAAAAACAAGTGAATTATAGAAAAACTATTCCCTATTAAACTGTATCGATTTAAAATGAATAACATTGCCAACAGTATGTCGTTGTTTTTAAAGATATCCTGTTAATCTAATCGATTATCTTGAATGATATCGAAATCATAGATTTACAAAGTACGCTCGTTCTTCATTTAATCGATTACGTGAAAGGTTTTAATCTGTTTTTAATCATCTTCTTGACTAGAATTTAACCTGTAGTACGATCGAAAAACTAAATCAATTACATAACATATCTTGTGAACGAAAGTATGAATCAACATGTGTTGGTAAATCAGAGATTCTAGATTGATATTCAATCTTGATTCGAAACTCATCCTTAATTAAGATTTCATCACCATCGTTTTGACTTTCTGTTCATCAACTATGATACTCTTTTGTACGTTATTTCAATCGAATATGGATTGTCGTATTTATTTGATTCTTCATTTGATCATAAAAATGAAGTAGAATTAATCTATTTTTGTAGTCATGGCTAAATGACAAAAATATTTAGGATAGATCGGCTACGTAATTATCGAACTCTCAACTTTGATATCAATAGCTATGAGTCAGATACTAACGGTTATATACATATCTTTTACGAGGCATCTAATCATCTAGACGGATTTCTTTGTAATATAAGTCTATTGTCGGTGCTAGCAAGTGTGTTAGGTGAGCTCTAGAACTGTGAATAAACTCGACATTCTATTCAAAAATAGCGCTCGCTTACATGAAAAGTACATCTGAAAACTTTCTATTCATTTTTACAGCCTTTTCTATTCATGAAGAAGTTTACAAATCTTTTTTCTTCTCTATAAGGCTAATTTCAATATTCTTTCATATAACAAAGGTAAATATTTGGGTAGTTAGACAAAACGGTTTCTTTTACCATAATTTTTCTTCTATGTTCATGACTTGAACTAGTATTTGATGATGATAGTCCTTGATTAGAATCTTCAGTTCGTCGATACGAACTTATAGCAATAAACATAAGTAGTGTTAAAGAAAGGCCAACAATTGAAAGAACACATCCAATCCAACTTAAAATTTCAAGTTCTTGTGATGGTGGTTCACATGTTAATGAAAAAAATACTGTGAACATGGTTAAATGCTTGCATGTACATGCTACAGAAGTACTATTCGATAATTGTTGATCTGTAAAACAACCGTCTGTTTGCCATATCATACTTGTTGTATTTAAATACATGCACGTGCCTTGCGGACTCCTGAGATCAAGTTGATCATAAAGCGAATTAGTCTCCATGACTGAACTTGTCGTATCTGGTAAATATTCTAACGTATCGGTTAATGAAAGTTTTTGATCGAAATAAAACGTAACATATTCGTCGTGAGTTGGTGCTAAAATTGATATAACATCGTATTCAGGTTTTTGATCCGTTGTAAAAAATAATTTTGGTGATTTAATCGATGTTATTGAATAACGATTTGTACAAATATTTAATGGATTCCTATAAAATCCAAAAAAGAAATTCGAAATCTTTTCTGTGTTCTCTATCTAAGAATTTTGTTTCACTTACGATGTGTTACAATTTAATACATATGATTTACTTGTATTAAGTTTAAGAAAAACACGAGTTGTAATATTCTCATCAATCGATTGCATATTAGTTGCATTTATTTTGATTACATTATCATTTGTTATTTCCCAAGTTAATGTTTCTTGTGGCTGTTGTTCGATTGGAAAACGTAAACTCATAGTTGACAGAGGTTTACTTTGAAATTCAAATTTTGCTTCACTATCATTGATATGCTGAACTGATTTATCGAGAGAAATTAATAACTGCTGCCATATGGATGTCGATGGTGATCCAACGGGTAATGATGCGATCGATTGTGATAGTGGTCCTGAATTATATATTTCAGGTGACCATGGTCGATTTAAAATGTCAGCTAATGTTTCATGAAAACGTTGTGCATTGTTTGGAGATTGTTCTGTAAACGTTGCGTCAGAATCAGTTAATATTGCTGCAATTGAAAAAAATCTTAACCGATCAAGAGTTTGATTTGAATCAGTGCCTAAAAATTCTTGACTCTCGTGAAGCAGAAATAGCTTTGTATAGGGTGTCATTGGTATGGGCATAGGAATCGTATCATAATAGTTTCTCGTTGCGTATATACAAAGTGGATCTGAACCCGGTGCCTCTGTACATAATTGTGGATAAGTACATGGATTAGGCTTACATTGATTACAAAATTCATCTTCTTGATTCAGTATTAGATATTCGTCTATATCATATTGACAATTATTGGAAATAAATTCAATATTATTATCAGAATTAGGACATTTATATGTATTATTATGATAATTAACTCCTTTTAAAAACGATATGAATTCACAACTACATGTTTGTATTAAATTATAATGTAATATCCATTGAGGTGAAATATCTTTACAAGACAATACGTTAAAAATATTACGTGTTGCTGAAAGATTTGTTTCACTAATATAAATATAACGTAATTTTGGCAAATTAATTATTTCTTGTTGAAAATCGTACCACGAAAATTCTTGAATATTTAATAATGTTATTGATTCAAGAGTATTCAATTTATTCAATGGTTTATTTAATTCTACAAGATAACACGAATCGATATGAAGTGTACGTAAATTTGAATGTATTGATAATGATGAAAATGTTTCATTTGAAATCAGCAATGTAGTTATTGGCCACGTATTAGTGTACGAAATGTAAAGATGATGTATGCTATATGATGAAAACGATGTTCCATCAATAACAAGATAATTTTGACTATTAATATCTTCTAATCGTAAATAATCAATATTTTTTCCTTCAATTAATGGAAGCTTTAAATGATTATTCGAAAATTCACAATTTCTTAATGTCATATTAATAAAGGATGTATTTCCATGAGACATTGAATATGGCCATGATTCGTTCCAGTATGATGAACATATTAATAAATTTATTCTTGCATCAAATGAACAGAAACAATCGGAATCAAGTAAATGAAAAGAATTCATACTTGTTGAAGGTATGGATGACGGATATGTCGCAATATTTGCGTTGTCATATAAATCCATGGAATATGGTGATGAAAAAGTTCGTATGGAAGTATCTTGCCAAAAGATATTCGTTGTATTCTGCTCTTCTAACTTTGATCTTATATCTTCCTGTTTTATTGCAATCGAATTCTCAGCACAACTTATAGAGGAAAGATAGATAGAAACGAAAACGAACAGAACTATTGAGTAAATCATCATGGTATCGATGTGAATGTTTAATTGAAACTGATTCTTTCTAATATAATCTAATAGTCTATTTATTAATATTCCATGCAGACAAGGAGCCTATTCAACTTGAACGATGATCTCTATATTGTCATAACTATTTATTCATGAATTGATTCCATTACATTGAATATCCGACGAAGAAAAAAAAAAGCAATTTATTATGTACCAATATTGCTTTTCATTTTTTTGGTATTCATCACCCAGATCTGACAATCCATTTATTTAATGGAAAAAAATGCATGTGAAATTAAGTGCTACTCATGACTGTGAATAAGACATTGACACTTTCAAGTAAAAATCAAGTCGTCAATATTCTTTTATTTGATCAATAAAATTTTATTTTACGTTGAAAACGATATTTTTCACAATAGCATAATATTATTTCATTTGTTGAACGCTTGCCTACTTCTTTTTCCGAATCACAAAAATTGTCGAACTTGTTTGTTTTATTTTATTGAATGTTGCCACGTTGATACAACAACAGAATAGTTTTAAAAAAGTTCTTTTCTTTTTTGTTCGGACGAGAAAAAAAAAGAAAATAGTAAGACTCTCCGCATTTCAACGCATTCAATAAAGTCAATAAAATTTTTCATTTTAATGAAGAACGAGACAAAAAAGAAACATTTCTTCATTTACACCAGAGCAGCACGTTTAAACAAATTCTATGAGTTCTATCGATTCAAGTAAGATCTGTTGACAATTTCTATTGGCTCTGAGTTTATTTTTCTTGCTTTTTTCTTTGTTCAGCAGATTATCCTTTTAATATGGATGATGAAGGATGGCCGGAACCGGTTCATACTCCAGAATATCCCCATAAATACTATCATGATCATGGACGAAAACCTAAGGAATTGAATTCATCACCCGACCATCGAGCAGGGATGGGATTAACATTAAACGATGACGAAGATCAAGATGATACAGATGAGTTCCTTCCATTAACTATTCGCCGTCATTCTCCTGAGTCTATTGATCCAACGAAACAAATGGATTCATCCCACATTCATCCAGCAATATCCGATGTGTTTACTTCTCGTGAACAAAATCCTTCTCAAACTAATGTTCATTCAAAACCTATTCAAAACCATTCAAAACCATCCGATGTAAAGGCTCCTCTAAAACGAAATCCACCTAAAAGTAGTGTGCATTCGATACCTACGAAGAATCAATCATCAAAAAGTGTAGATCCTGATGAACGACCCATCAAACCAATGAAAGACACCTCCGTTTATTATAAAGAATCATCGGCAGATTATATTAGTCCAACTAGAAAAATTTCGCCCAGATCTAAACCTGTACAACCTACAACACGATTTCAATCTAATTCCGTTCGATTGCCACCACCCAGTGTTCGAAATCAGAGTAGAACTTCTCGTCGTCCCATTGTGGTTGATATAATCCCAAAAACATCATTAGCAATTTCACCACGACGTAATAAATCTCACCCTGTTGTCATAGAAGAGTATATCGAGGATAATTATGGTAGTACATCCTATGCTGAGGCTCCTCCGGATACAATTGTTTCATATAAAGAAGTATCAGGCATGACAACACGTGAAATGGAAAATTATCTTATGTCACAAGGTCAACGTATAAGTCCTGCTCCACCACTGCGAATTGGAAAAATGACGTTCAAAGCTTAGAATCAAAAACAATAGTCTGTGGTCTATTCATTATATATCATTTGTTTTTCAACGACAATTACGTATTATATTCAGTTAGCAAAATAAAAATGAAGAATTCTTCTTTTCTTATTATTTTTTGATTGTGAAACTATTTCGTTTCTTAAAGTATAAGTATCACACTTCGAAGTAAAACGAATACACATGATTACATTTTCATTGTGATTACTACACGAATATTTATAATTTTCCATTGCTTCCTTTTTATGAATCAATGTTTCAAAGAGAAGATCTTCCCTTTGAACTTACGAATAAAAAAGACCAACAAAATCTAACAGTGTAGCAGATAGTTTGACGTAATACTACCCCTACAAGTTAATCTCTGTGCGATCAAAAAACTCATAACATTCATTGTTATTAAAACTGGTAAACAGTCGTGACTGTGTCGAGAAAGAAAAAGTATTACTTGAAAATTTGCAAACAGAAAAGCATTTAAATTATGAAGTAGCCTTGAATATGTGACGAGAAAGAACGAATTTCTTCTCGAAACATTCGATATTGTAAAAGAAACACGGGAATCTATTGTCGAAAGAGTATACATCGTATAACTTCATGTTTTATTCATACCTACCAGTTTGATAAGAACGCAGTTGTTTTCGTTGAAAGTTTGTGCGTTATTTTGATGGATATTTATTATGTCGCTTAGTGAAATTCAAAGTGAAAAATTAAAGTAAACGATTTTTCGAAGATGCTTCAAATAGTCCTAAGATATACATTGGTAACTATAGAGATTCTTTTTTATGAAAACATATTGATTTGCCTGAGTAAAATTTCATAACAATTAATAATATATGTTGTGCCCAAATGCTGTCTACAAAATGAAACTATTCCTTCACACAACCAATATTGATGATTTCGAATAATCCTGAGGCATTACTTCAATTTTCTCATTTAAATCTCTTATCACGGCCACTGTGTACTCCTAGCAATGATACTTCATTTGTCGATAGATATTTGATTATCATAACAAGTGTAAGACTTGATTTCGTTTCTGTTCGATACATCGTGTTATGAGAATCTTCTCTTTTTGATTGATCAACACTCACACCCACAACCTATTCAACCGTATTCGAAAGATAAATCATAATGATGATTAGTTAACTTCTATTACCATAAGAAACATATGTTGACCATCGCGCACTCGTTTAATTTCTTAATATTCATCTTTCGTGTTCATAAAAGAATTTCCGAATCCGTAATTTTACTCATAAAATGAAATCCTTCGAGTATCTTGAAAAAGTTTAGTTTTATATTACATAGAATAAAGATGAAAATAAAAATAATGTTAACCAATTATTGCTAACCATCGATTCTAAATAATCATTCTATCAACAAGAATGTTTTACTATACAAACTTTATATCTATATATCTATATTATCTTTCATAATTTAATGTAACCTCGTCTATTATTGTTGATTAGCTTTTCTTTTTTATTGTCACATTTAGCATTCAAATTTTCATATTGATAAATTAATTTCATCATTCACGTCATGCAATTGCATATCTAACATCGTACTAGTTGAACCCATTAATTGCTTATTTTGTTAGTGAATTTCTATTTGTAAATTCTCGTGATGAATTGAGAGCTGTTTGATTTTGTTATTTACGTGGTTTCGTAATTATTTGTGAATTTTGTTGCGCTGGATATGGTTCAATTATAATCGTTCGATGAACGATAGGAATCTGTTCAAGACGATTATTGCGTACATCTTAATGAGAAGAAAAAGAACAATGTTATTCGATACACTTAATAAAGACAAAACAAACATACTTGTTACATCTTCTATGCCAGTTGAAACATTTGAATGTGTCGTTATTTTTTTTGGACTTATTGTATGCGTTTTCGACGATTTTTTTGTGGTCATGCTATGTCCTACATCGGAATATTGCTGATGAGAATTATAATGAATATCACTATAAGTATCATTGTATGAACAACTTGAGCATGATGAACATGATGAATTAGAATATCGACGGTGTTGTTGATGATAACGAGGTGAATGACGATTATGGTACTCAGTGCTGAATACACCGGAAGTCTCTCTGTCGCTATAGGATGGTTTTATTCGATTACGATTTTTTTTCTTTAAAATATGTCGCGACGAATGCTCTCGAATAACCTTTTCTTGATCTTCAATCGTTCTTAACTAAAAATAGAAATACATATAATTAACTAGGTTTCTTTCAAGACATTATTCTGATTTAACTAGTGAATAATTATGATTATTAGTTACAGTTTCATGGCAAAGGTTGAATTTCTTCCTAAATTTTGTGTCTTTGAAATTTTGTTTTTGTCTCTTGTACATTCTAATATGGAGTAAGGTATGCAACTTGTATAGAATTTTTAGTGTGATGGTATCGATACTAAGCTTTCTTTCTCAGTAAATAACTTTAAGTTTTACCGAGAATTTTTTTGAACTATGATGCAAAATTTCAATAATGTAGAACTTGATACAAAGTATAAGTTTTATTAACTATGATAGAAGAAAAGATATGATTATTGAAATTTTTAGGTAGTATTATATTACTGAAGATAAGACGATAATATGCCCATGTGAGTTATATCAGCAAGAGGCTCATGTTCTCTTATCTTTGATCTAGTACAATTGGATTTCTACTAACTTGTTTCACAATTTGATGGTCATTTTTAATCGAAACGATATTGTGAGAAACATTGTTTGTCATGATTTTCATGGAGAAAGTATCATAAAGATTACCAGACAATTTTTATTATGAATAATAACTCGTCTGCTACCACATGTTTCCTGATGTCAGCAACAAGACGACTGCTGGATGAATCTTTTGTCCTTTATGCCATTAGATTATATCGACATGTTTAATCTGAATACTTTTTATTTCTTCTATTCTATTATTGATAATAGATGCTTTTTTTTCATTTTTCCTCATTAAATTTTCACTTGCATTCTGTCTTCTAGCTTTCGTATCTTGAAATATAGGATTCTTCTTTCTCGGACAAAGTGAATACTAAAAAGAATTTTAGTTTCTCTTGTATTTAGTTCGTTCATATACATACGAGATCATTTGTATCAGGTGCTTTATTCAATGTTGGTAATGGTTCTTCTGTGACGATCGAATTCGGGAAAAGATTATCGAATTTTGGTTTTGGTCGATTGGCCACAACTGTTTTCTTATGGAGATGAGGATTACTTTTCTCGACTTAGAAAAAGAAATTCGAATGTACTATAAAGAAATTCTATGTCAATTTTTTTATTTCCATCTTTACCATGGTTATTTGTTGTTGGTAGAGATAAATGTGTTGGCGTGTCATTGGACTGTGGTGCTCCATATGTTAATTCCATAGATTGAAGAAATTGCGAATCTGGCTGTGTTTCAATTTGAACATTCGATGGCCAAACAACAGGGTCATAAAGAAAGTTCCCTGTTGCTGCACCAGGCTGCTGTAATAACATTTGTTCATTAACATTTGAAATATAAGGTGGATTAGAATTATAATTTTGTGTTCCATAATCAATCGGTTGTTGATATGAATAATCGTATGGTTCATAATGTTCCATAGATGATTTTAATCGTGTCGATGAATTACTATTGGGATTCGATCTTTTATTAGAGTGTGCTGGGTTTTCTTGATGGTATTTTTGATGCCACAGACCAATTAAAATTAATTGTAAACCAAGATAGAATGAAAGTCCACAAATGCACATTCCAGCTAATACACCCGTTTTTGATGATTGACTAGGATAATCTAAGAATGAATAATCAACAAACAAATTTTATTAATAGACTTTTCGAAGATAAATTGCTTACTTTGACTATAAAATATGCCAGTCATTAATAAGAAAACAGCTGAAAGAACAGTAAATATTGCCATACCAAAATAGAATACAAAAGCGCCTTTACGTGTTAGACCAAATGGACCCTCATAAATGTAGTCTTCATGTTTTATAGGCTAATGAAAACAATAACAGTGGGGAAACAAAACTTGTCAATTTTCAAAATATTGAACACTTACTTTTATAGTCACAACGCCATCATTATTAATTAGAACTTCTTTCTTCCAAAAATCATCTACTGTTTGTTGGTTATCAAGATAATTTACAGGCTGCTGTTGCATAGATTCGAAAGGTTGAATTGTATTGCCGAAATATCCGTCAACATTAGTATAAGGAAACGGTTGTTGTTGCATGGATTCATACGGTTGAACTGTAGTATTAGTGAAATATCCATCGCCATTGGTTTGAAGAAAAGGTTGTTGTTGTTGTTGTATAGATTCAAATGGTTGAGTCTTAGTAGTGTAATAACCATTTAGATGACTAGGAGGAAGAGGTTTCTGTTTCTTAGATTCATTTGGTTGAGCTACATGTTTTAAATCTCCATTCGCATGATCGGAAGGAAGAGTCTGTTGTTTATCATTTATTGTATTCGATTTTGTTATTTGTTCTAAATCACTATCGAGATGATTTATCACTATATTTGGTGCTCGAAGAGTTTGCTTGATAACATCATCATTAACAATTAATCTTGGAATATTTTTCTCTAGTGGATCGCGAAGGAGATTTTTCTTAGGATCAGTTTTTAGTGATCGTGTTATATCGGCATCAGGTAGGCCATGATCAATAGCAACATCACGCGCTAGGTTAGTTAGTGCCTGTTTTGTATTGATAGTCGGCTTTTTAATTAAGGTTATATTTTTATGCTCAATTTGTTTTGGAATTGGTGTGGATGAACCAATACCATTATCGATAGATGCTGCTATTGGTAAACGTGATGTAGAAGATTTTAATGGATCATCGCGACGATTTTCGAGATATTCTGGATAATCGTATTTAATTGGATAATTAAGTGATGAATTCGATGTCATATAAAAAATATTTTATTTTGTGTGTGTCTATGTTCACGTCGTTGCTATTATGTTTGTTCTTGTTGTTTTTTAAATACTGTATTGTTTAACGTGTTTATCCAGTCATATTTTTCACGTTCTAAAGTGTTTGGTAAACGATGCATGGATGTCTTAAAGTTTTATCGGATAGTGATGAAGAAACGAAATAAAAAAAAATGAAACGTCTGAGTTGCGTGGTTTTTAATGACTTTTACTTGTTCCAAAAAGTAAATAGATAGTATGGAGTAGAAAGTACGTCAATGTTAAAATGTCCTCCATATGTTTGTTGTCAATCAAATATAATTGTACGTTAGAAAAAGTATTGACTGGCTTATTTTCTTTTTTGTATTTTAATTAAAAAACGCTAAGCAAAATGAATCTTTTCTCTATTTTTTTATTCAAATTATTACTTAACATCAAAAACAAAAATCCTTTATTTGTTTATACTTCAAAAATGTCTAGAAGCTCGTTTGGTTGAAATAATATTCTTCCATGAGAAGCATAGAAGAACCTATTGTTTTTCGTTTTTATAATTAAAAAAGAAAGACTGATAAATTATATGTACAATTGAATTTATAGACAAAATCAAATATTGATCGATTGGAGAGAAAAAAAACATCAAACGATAAAATTGTTCAGCTTATTAAGAGTTCTCAGTGAATCGAGGAATGCAAATCTTACATATTTTTCACATCGAATATTATCTTTTTTATGCACCAGAAAGACGAAGAGCATGTCAAATTGTGCACAACTAGTAATTATGTTACTCAAATTTTTCCTCTGAAATCAGAAAACAAGTATCGAAACTTGAAAAGTAGTATTCAATAGCAACAGATATCAATTATACTAATTAGATGAAAACTAACATCTATCTATGTTGGATATATTTTATTGTTATATCATCGAATGAATCAATGTCATTGTGTTTCAATGTACTTCAATAGATAGTCTCAGCTAGATTCAAAATATAACTCTAGATAGATTCGAACAAGAATCAAGTATTCATACAATATTGCTAACTTTCAAAAAAAAGAGAAATTTTTCATTAAGAATTCAAAAATTCAGATTTTTCTTGTCGTGTGAAGTGGACACGTTTACTTCTTTCTAAAACTAATGAATTTTGTGCAAATTCAGGGCTTCTTATCGGTAGCATTCATAGTGTCACCCTTCATTCGTCTTTTTTTTTATTCCTGACGCTTATGTTTATACATTGACCCAGTGTAATTCCAATGAATAAGATCAACAGTGAATTCGCGTGAGAAGTACACACTTTCGAAGCATAGCGCATTTAGATACCCGAAATTTTGAAGGATTTGTAAGAATATGAAGCATGCCATTCATTAAATATGTGTATTCTACATGATCGATTTTTTCCAAGGCTTTTTCACACTAGAATTAGTAGCATTAAATTTGATAAGAATGATTAGTAGATTGAAGTAGTAATGCATACAGTAAATCATGGTGGATGTTTGGCTCTTATTCATTTGTATATTTCAGTGGATAATCTGTGCTTTTCTTTACACAGTTCAGTAATGCACAGGGAATAATACAAGAATGATCGCATACATTTGAATGTTTTCAGTTTGACAACAATCAGAAAACGTGTGCTTGTCAATACTACTTGAATAGGTTTGTCGATGTTATCCTATTTCAGTTTTAAATGTGTATAAGAATATTTCGTTCTTTAACATCGAAAGAAAACGCTAACGTGATTTTGTACCACTACATCTGAAATATTTTGGAAAACAGATGAATCCGTTTTATCTCAAGAATGTAGAATATATTGAGAACGAAGTCATATAGACATTGTTTTTTTTCGATCTATCGGGGCTATAGCTGTGACCTTCAATTAATGACCAAATCGACGATATCACATTTAAAAATATCATTCAAAACAAGAGCAAAAATATTTTCATACAAGTGAAGTATAATGAAGAACTATATAATAAATTAGACCTATGCATCTTTTATTGCTGTCTCTTATTTTTAACGATACACCTACACGTGCAATCAATCATTTGATGTTCTTATGCGTTTTTTTATCTGTTTTCTTCTACTTTATAATTGAATAAACATCAAACATTTGTACTGTTGTTTATCTCTTTTATTATTATTCATGAAAAGATAAATTAAGTGATGAAACATGTTTTTCATAATCTTGTAAAAATTCTTAGTATACTCTTCGGGTTTGTAGGAAAAGATATAATGAAATATAATTAACTACATACGTTTAAGAAAATGCGAAGTCATAGCAAATATAATATTTTGACATGTAAAATATCGTTCTATTTCTACTCGAAAAAGTATTTTCTTTTAATTTGATTATTCAACATGGGCATTAGTTAAGAAAAATTCGTCATCTTATGTTTGTCAAATGCATTTGTGCTTAATTGAAATAAAAATATAACGATAACAGTTTATGCCATGTAAACTATTGCTTTCTGACATCACATAGTTCAGAATGTTTTATTTCTTTACGTATGTTGTATTCAATATAGGAAATGTCATTCTCTAGCTATCGGGCGCGTCTTTCCAATCGTATATGCACTACACGTTGGTCATGAGACTTTTTCATACCGTTTCGTGCAAATCGAATCAATTCCCAGGAGAATCATTCCGACCATTGGATCCGATCGGATCCGACTGGCATCCGATCATGTTTCTATCGGATTTTCTCTTATCCGATGAAATCCCATCGGATTCCTGATTCGGATCCCTAGTGTTAGATTTTATCGAATCCTACTATCGGAATCCGATTGGATTTCATCGTGTGATCAGACAGACCTCTACTGTTGGGTTTAAATGCTTATTCGTA